>CM062294.1:199685372-200032645 GCA_031216915.1 Pictodentalium vernedei
AAAACCAGGGCCAAACACAAATTTTGCCCCCCAATCCCCAAAATTTGCATCCAAAACAAAAAGAAATCATGTCCTAAAGGACCTCCATAGTACGACTCTACTGCGCATGCGCAGTGACGCAGTCGTCCCAAAATTGGCGCCAAATATCATTCTCTGTTTGGCCCTTCATCAGTCAACATCTCACTGATCTTTGTGCTTGTAAATCTCAGTTTAAAGGATGCCAGACACGTAATTCTTGGAGAAAATGTGATTCTAAGGAGGATAGAAGGAGGAGAGGAAAAAAGAAGTGGCAAAAAATAATCAGGGCTGTACTTAAAATTTTTTGTTGAAATTATGTTAAGTTGCCTATTTTCGAGGCATGGGCCTCTTGTTGTCATTCTTGGTAATTGTTGCACTGCTTATTCAGTGTTTCCTCTCCCCTAGCCTTCTAAAGTCCCCCCTTGCAATTCTCCCATGCTTTTGGCATATTTTTGAGAAGTTTCATTTCTAAAATTCCCTGGGAGAGTTGCTTGGTTACAGAATGTTTTCTGTTATTTTCCCCATAGTTACGTTTTCACCCATGGGTGTATAACGTTTGTGTTCTGCATCTTCCATCTGATGTTCTGCAGATTCTCCCCTGGGAGTCTCTGTTTTGCATCAGATAGAGTGTAATTGATGACTGATTCCGGGCCAGTTTTTTCAGTGCCTGGAGTCATGTTTTCTACTGTGTTTACACTGTTTGTTTTCATTGGCAACAGCCTTTTTTGAGGGGGGCTGTTTGCCTTTGTGGTAGTTTATCTCATTATAAGATACATTTATATTATCCGAAAGTGTCTCATTAATTATTTTATATAATTTTAAAATTTTTGACCACACTTTGCCATCGGATCCATCGGGGCTCAACGTTACTTTTCAGCAACTTGGGCTTCTCTGAAAAAATATTTTTTCAAAATTATTTTGTTTTGCAATTGTTTTTTCATTTATTAATGGATCATGTTATTATGTATCTTTGTGTCAGGGGTTTTTGCGAGTAACTAGGACTTATTGTTGTTCTTTCACAATGAAAGGACTTTGTTCAAATTGTAATAGGAAGAAATCTTCCTCTGACTTTCATGATTATTGTATTAATTGTAGTCAGTGTTCTCGCATTAATCCCTGTCCTGTATGTGAACATTGGGATGAGAAACATTGGAAACGTGTGTCACGATATGTTGTTTCTGGAGAGAGAGCGATGCCGGCTCTTTCTCCACAAGGTCACTCTACTCTCTCAGTTTCTATTTCAGAGGAACCAGAACAGGGTGATGTTTCCATGTTATCTTCTTCAAGTGTGCGTCCGTCGTCACAAATAAATACAGAGCTAGCGGCAAAAGTGCTCATGGAGATTAGACAAATGTCGTCCGCTAGCTCGCCCGGTGTAGCGTCCATTCACCGAATGGTTCGGCAGCCGGGTTCGTCCGATGCGGTCCAAGAGGAAATTTTGGGTGATGCGAGCACTATAAAAATAATAGA
Organism: Pictodentalium vernedei; assembly: GCA_031216915.1. NCBI lineage: Eukaryota > Metazoa > Mollusca > Scaphopoda > Dentaliida > Dentaliidae > Pictodentalium > Pictodentalium vernedei. The sequence continues at coordinate 199,686,861 of CM062294.1, forward strand.
TGCACACCCAGTGACGGCGGATAGTGAACGAGAACGGAGGAAGCCTTTTAGTCCGGTTCCTAGCTCGTCCAGGTCCAGCCGGGCCGCGAGCGAGAGAGGCCCCTCTCTCGTACAACAACATCTGGGACCAGATGTTGTGGTACAAAATGTGTCTTTAGCGGAGCATACGTCCGTCGCTCGGGACGCTCCGTTGTATAAGCAGTCCGCAGAGACTGTTAAGGCTTCCTCTTCTCGTCGGCGCACACGACCGCACCTTGGCTGCGTGACCTCCGATATTTTGCCAGCTTCACCGATGAAGGATTCTTCGGCGACCAGGTCACACCATCCGGCAGCCAGGGAATCGAGACCGATGGACTCCGGACGTTCGCATAGGAAAAGTATGCGGGAGCCATCTGATGCGGAGCTGCCCTCGGCGAAGCAGCGAAAGACCGCTCCTCCGCAGGTCTCGACGTCGGACATTCTAGTGCAGATAGCACAGCTTATCGCAGCATCCCAGCAGCCGACAGAAACGGTGTCGGATCGAGAATTATCCGACGGCGCTGGGTCGGTATGCTCCGCCGAAGCATCGGGGGCGGACGACCGGGAACATCGGGAGGTCCGACCGGATGGTGAAAGGGATACGGATGAATTGGAGCTATCCCTTTCGGAACAACACAAAGCTGCCGTGGACTTCATCCGGCACTTTCTTCCTCAAGTTGTTCAGTCGGGCCAGACTGCTGCGCTTCCGGACAGGAGAATTATAGCGTCATTGGACTCTGATTTTTTCGAGCGGTTCAGGGACATCGCTCCCGAGTTTCCGTCGCAGTCCAATAATGTTGCAAGAACATTTGAATTATTGAACGACGCTATTTTTAAACTTGCTTCCAGGACGGGGAAAGCAAGTTTCTTGTCCGCAAATACTCTCAACCTGCCTTTCATTAATGCAAGGAATAAATTCGACACGGCAGGTGAGGGTATACCGAGAGTTCCTCTGCGTATGGACGACGAGGCGGAAGACTTAGAGCTATCATTACCGCGTCAGCTTCTATTCCAACCGCAGTGTTGGAAACAGCTATTGCGTCTAACAGAGCCAATTTAGATGCCTTATCTTACGCAGATCACCTTACTAAGGCGTTATCACTGCGTCTTCAAGGGGAAGAGTTTCAGGATATACAATCCTCCTTAAGACTTCTTTCAAGGGCAGTAGCTTATTCCACGTGTAACTCCGCCCTTTCAGTGGCAAATCTGGAGTTGGTTAGACGTGACGCAGCCCTAGCTACATCCACACTAGTGGATTCTAAGGTGAAGAACTCTCTTAGAGTCGCTTCGGTCTCAGGAGATCTTCTCTTTGACGGCAAGCTTTCCGCTATTTATGATAATATTAAAAAGAAAGCTAGTGATTCTCTGTTGTTTAGATCCGCTCCTAAAAGGTCGGATACAGCAGACACGAATAAGGCGGGCACTTCTGGGTCTTATCCGCCCAAGAGAGGTTCCTATAGAGGTTCCGGTGCGTCCTCTAGCTCTTATTCGAGAGACCGTCAGGATAGTGACTCTCGTTCGGGACGTCCTTCAGGCCGGGACAATCGGTCGGACGCCCCGAGGTCGACGAGGCGAGGTGCGGGTCGTGGAAGACGTGGTTTCTCCTACCGCAGGCCTCGCAGATCCAGGAGGTGATGGCTTAAACCTCTATCGCGTTCCGGTTGGCGGAAGGTTGTCGAGTTTTTCTCAAGAGTGGGCGTCGATTACGGACGACCCGTGGGTGAGAGGAGTGACTTCGGAAGGTCTAAAGATATCCTTCAAACGAAAGCCTCCATTAACTCGAAGTCCAAAGTGGACTCATCTTCCGTCAAATCCTCAGAAAAGAGACGCTCTGCTATCAGAGGTGCAGTCTCTTTTAATGAAGAACGCGGTAGAGGTCGTAGAAAACCAGGAATCGCTGGGATTCTACAGCCATCTGTTTCTGGTTCCGAAACCAGACGGCTCGTTCCGTCCAGTTATAGATTTGAGCTGGATAAACAAGCTGATCGTCGCTCCGAAGTTTTATATGGAGACGATTCGATCGGTCAGAGCGAGTATTCGGGTGAACGATTATGCAACGAGCATAGATCTCAAAGATGCGTACTTTCACGTCATGGTACATCCGACATTCCGAAAGTATCTACGCTTCGCAGTCCTAGGAGTGGTGTATCAGTTCCGGGCCATGTGCTTCGGATTGAATCTAGCACCCTGGGCTTTCACTCGGGTAATGAACTCGGTAATGATCTACTTCCGAGCTCATTCGTCTGCGGTAACGTCGGCCTACCTGGACGACATTCTTCAGAGGTACGGCAACGAGTTAACGCTTCAGAACGATGTTCAGAATCTTCTTCTATTGCTCCGACGTCTCGGTTTCATAGTAAACGAGGAGAAGTCGGATCTGGTGCCGTCCAAGTCATTCACTCACCTGGGAATGAGCTTCGAGACGCACAACAATCTCGTTCGTCTGCCGTTAACCAGAGCGAAATTAGTCAGTTGTTACGCTCGCTATTGTCTGAATACAGACAAAGTCACGGCGAGAGAATTTATGAGACTGATAGGTCTGTGCGGAGCCGCCGCGGATCTCATTCCGATGGGGCGGCTACGCACACGGCCTCTTCAAATTTTCCTGACTCAGAATTGGAGTGTGAAAATTCATTCGCTCGATGTAGACGTTCTCTTGTCAGATCAAGTGAAACAAGAGATTCAGACTTGGGCAAACATTCAGTGGTTAACTCAAGGAGTTCCGCTGCAGTTGCCGGATCCGAGTTTTACCATTATGACGGATGCCAGTCAAACAGGTTGGGGTGCATCATTAATCCCAACGGATTCGAGATGCCAGGGTCTTTGGGATCCGCAATTCCTGTGCAAGCACATAAACATCAAGGAAATGATGTCAATTTGGCTTGCGTTACGTCACTGGATGGACATTATTCACGATGCTCATGTCCAAATCCTATCCGACAATACGACAGTAGTGGCGTATATACGGAATCAGGGAGGCACTCATTCAGTTCCGTTGTTCAATCTAACGGAAAGAATCCTTCTGTTTGCGTTGGAACATCACGTTCTTCTTTCGGTCCGTCACATACCGGGTCGTCTGAATGTGCTAGCAGACTCCCTTTCACGAAAGGGTCGCTTGTTGCCGTCGGAGTGGACTCTCAACAAACAAGTATTCAATCAGATTTGCTACCAATGGGAACGGCCAATGATAGACTTATTTGCGACACATCTCAACAATCAGTTGCAAACGTATGTGTCCCCGTGTCCGGATCCAACAGCATTTGCAGTAGACGCTCTGTCGATCCCTTGGGACGGAATGATAGGATATGCGTATCCTCCAGCGCCGTTAATTCAACAAGTATTGCTAAAGATAAAACAATCTCAATGCAAGATTCTGTTGGTAGCATCTCTGTCGCCACAGAGACCGTGGATAAATCTACTCAGGTGTCTGTTGTGGGACCTACCGCGGAAGCTCCCTCCACAAGAGGATCTTCTTTGGCAGGGGAAATCGCGCCAACTACATCACAACCCGCAAGGTCTCAACCTTCACGTTTTTCCGTTGTGCGGTCCTTCTTGCATGGCAAGCACTTTACTGGACGAGCAGTGGACGCGATTTCTAACTGTAGGAGTACCTCCTCTTCGCTAAACTATGCGGCTAAGTGGAAGGTTTTCCGTCGTTGGTGTAGGGATCATTCTGTTGATATATTTGATCCCTCTATACCAGACATTGCTAACTTTCTAGTATACTTGTTTGACGAAATCAAACTGCAACCTGTTACTATAAAGGGTTATAGATCTATGTTATCTGATACCTATGCACATCATGATAGTTTACAAATTGGATCTAATGTCTCTTTATCGAAATTGGTTAGAAACTTTTCGATAAATAGACCCAGAACTCTTAGATTAATTCCTAAGTGGAATTTAGCTTGGGTTCTCCTTAAATTGAAGGAAAAGCCATTTGAACCTCTTGGGACAGTAGATTTCAAATTCTTATCTTATAAGACAGCTTTTCTCTTAGCTTTCTCTTCTGCCAGAAGAGTCAGTGAGCTTCATGCACTATCGGTGGATGATTCTCATTATCGTAGTGTTGGGAACACTATCACCTTCACTACTAATGTCGGTTTTTTAGCTAAGAATCAGGCTCCTAATAAATATCCGGAACCTATCGTTATTAAGGCTCTTCCGTCTTCAGACGGGCGTAGGCCTTTACTCTGTCCTGTTAGAGCACTACGTATCTATAAACAGAGATCTCAGTTCATCAGAAAGGGACGGAAACGTTTCTTTCTGTCTTTGATGCCTAATAGAAAGGACATTTCAGTCCATTCTATTGCTAGATGGATTCAGTTAACTATCCGTACTGCGTATGAAGATTTATCTTCTTCTCAGCAGTCTGTGCTTAACTGGTAGAGTGCTAAATTATTTTTGACCATCAAAATTTGTTGACATGTCTTTGCCTTGTTACAATTTATGGGAGAGTGCCTGTAGGCACTCCCCCATAAATTGTAACAAGGCAAATCTACACAGACTAAATAATTTCACTTCGAAGATAATATGAAGCATATCCACTGAGTTTGAGGCCCTTATATTACAGTCCCTGCACATCAGAGTAAAGCCCAAATATGGGCTTCCAGCACTCTACCAGTTAAGATTTCTGCTCATGAAGTAAGAGCTCTTTCTACTTCCTGGGCTTATGCTAATAGTGTTGCTATTACAGATTTAATGAAGGCTGCTTATTGGTCTCAGCCATCCACATTTACGAATTTTTATCTCAGAAATATTGAGTCCATTTCTGGAGACCTGCATTGTTTAGGTCCGTTATCTGTTGCTCAGAATGTCGTCCACTAAACAGTTGCAACTATAGTTATGCAGGCTTTCTGTTCCGGCAGTGACTCCGTCCGACTGCCCTCTTCGCTCTGGGCTATATGACCCAGGGCAAGGGGAAGGGGGGGGGGGGGGGGGGCGGGTGTTCCCTTAGGTCACCTGCTTTATAGTGAAAAGCAAGGGAATGCCTCCTCCAAGACAGTATTTCTGAGTCGCTTCCGGGATGGTTTTAAAGTGTAATATTAATGTTTAATTTCATTCATGTCTTATTTTTAAAGTGTAGCTCGGTGTGAAGCATTTGTATATGTCAAGTGTCAAACGGGCTTTAATATACAATACTCGGACACTTTTAAATGATTATAAAGAGTCTCAATTCTCTGGACTACTTTATTTATTGGCTTGCTTTAAAAATAATTAGTATAAGGGTTATACTGGATGTTAATAGAGAACATGAATGTTATTGTGCTCAATTATTAAGGGTAGTGTATCTTTCTAATTTAAATATTAAATAAGAAAGATACATGTAAAGCCTAATACTCCTTTTCTCCTTAAGGGGTTACCTCTTTATTTTATAATTGAGCTTATTGGATTTTCCTCTATGTCCTAGGCCCTCCAGCCTGTTTACTATTCAGCTAAGTCTGGGTCATTGGTACAGTATAAAAATGTTAAAAAATTTATAGTAATTTATATATTTTTTATACTTACCAATGACCCAGACGGGGATGGCCCTCCCTGAGTTGGGAACTCTTGCCTCCCCGCTGAGTACATAGCGCTGACCAGGCACTGCCAGTAAGAATGATATTTGGCGCCAATTTCGGGACGACTGCGTCACTGCGCATGCGCAGTAGAGTCGTACTATGGAGGTCCTTTAGGACATGATTTCTTTTTGTTTTGGATGCAAATTTTGGGGATTGGGGGGCAAAATTTGTGTTTGGCCCTGGTTTTTGTGGAGTTAGCACCAGCTAAGTCTGGGTCATTGGTAAGTATAAAAAATATATAAATTACTATAAATTTTTTAACATTTCCTTATTTTTTTGAGGAGTCACTAAGCTTCTACCATGGTTTTGAGGGATAATATGCAATTGTTGTGCTTATTTTGTTAATTAGACATCACTGCAAGAAACACCAGAATCTGCCCCGTTTTTAGCTCACCGAAGGGAGCTTAACTTATCACTTGCCGTCCGTCGTCGTCCGGCTGGCGTCGTCGTCCGTCGTGAACTTTACATTATTGACTTCTCCTCACAAACTACTCTACCAAATTGAACCAAATTTTATGTGCATATTCCTTATCATATGTCAATTCAAGTTTGTACAAATAAACTTGCCACGCCCACAGGGGTCACCAGAAGGGGCATAACTCTGATAGCACCCATAAATTTTTTCAAAAATTCAAAAAAATCTTCTTCAGATCCACCAGTCAGAATCTTTTCATCTTTGTTATACAACATCTCTAGGAGGGTCGGATTCAAGTATGTTCAAATTGAGTCCCTGGGTTAATATTTGGGCTCTCTATTGGAGCCCAAAGTTTAACTTGGTGCAATTTGATGAAATTTCTTTAATAAAAATCATCTTCTTCAGATCGACCACTCGGAATCCTTTCATGTTTGGTATACAACATCTGTAGGGGAGTCAGATTCAAGTTTGTTCAAATTGAGTCGCTGGGTTAATATTTGGCCTCTCTATAGGAACCCAAATTTTAACTTTATGCAATGCGTGGAATATTCTTTAAAAATCTTCTTCAGATTCACCAGTCAGAATCCTCTCATATTTAGTATACATCATCTCTGGGGGGCGCAGATACAAGTTTGTTCAAAACGAAAAAAAACCCCAAATTTTTAGCCTGAAAATTTTGGGTCCGGTTCAGACTGCGAAATTTTGGACCAAAATTCCTAATATTTTTACACTGTACCAATGACCCAGACATAGCTGGTGCTAACTCTTAAAATATAGGGCCAAACACAAATTTTGCCCCCCAATCCCCAAAATTTGCATCTAAAACCAAAGAAAACATGTCCTGAATGGCCCTCCACACTTCACCTCTACTGCGCATGCGCAGTGTCAAGGACGTTCCGAAATTGGCGCCATTAATCATTCTTAGTTTGGCCCTTCATCAGTTAACATCTGACTGATCTTTGTGCTTGTAAATCTCAGTTTAAATGATGCCAGACACATAAATATTAGTGAAATGGTGATTCTAAGGAGGATATAGAAGGAGGAGAGGAAAAATGTGTGACAGAAAATTATCAGGGCTGTAACTTAAAATTTTTTAAGGAAATTATGTTAAGTTACCTATTTTCGAGGCAGCAGCCATTTTGTTGTCTTTCTTGTTATCAAGTTACACTGATTGTTCAGTGTTTTCCTCTCTCCCTTTCCTTTAAGTCCCCTCTTGCTATTCTCCCATGCTTTTGGCATATTTTCTGTAATTTTATTACTAAAATTTCTTGGGAGTTTTAGCTGATTAACAGAATGAATTCTGTTCTTTTCCCCATGTTTACGTCTTCACCTATGGGTGGTTAGGCGTTGTGTTCTGCATCTACCATCTGATGTTCTGCAGTTTCTTCCCTGGAAGTCTCTGTTTTGCATCAGATAGTGTATTATTGGTAACTGATTTCGGGCCTGGGTGCCTGGAGTCTTATTCTAGTGTTTTTACACTTATTGTTTACATTTACAACAGCCCTCTGTGTGAGGGGGGATTTTTTGAAAATAATATCTTGATGTTAATTTAATCATAACTAGATACATTGTTATTGTTCGTAAGTGTTGCATAAATTGTTTAAAATATTTTTAAAATTTTTGTCCACACTTAGGCTTGGGATCCATTGGGGCTCAACGTTACTTTTCAGAAACTTGGGCTGTTCTGAAAAAATATTTTTTCAAAATATTTTGATTTCAATTATTTTTTCTATGTTAATGGATCATATTATTATGTATTTTGATTGTCAGGGGTTGGTGCGAGTACTAGGACTTTGTTTTCTTTTCACATTGAAAGGAGTTTGGTCAATTGTAATAAGAAGAAATCTTCCTCTGACTTTTATAAACATTCTATATGTAGTCAGTGTACTCGCACTAACTCCTGTTCTGTATGTGATGATTTCGATGACAACATGGGAAGCGGGTGTCACGGTATGTTAGTGGGGAATTGGACATTCCGGTCCTTTCCCCGCAGGGTCACTCTACTTTATCAATTTTTTTTTCAGACGATCAAGATTAGGGTGATGTATCCGTGATGTCTTCCAAAAGTGTGCCTCCGTCGTCACAATTAATGAAGGGCTAGCGGAAAAGTGCTCATGTAAATACGCCAATTGCCTAAGAGGACCCTAGTAGGTTCGACGGCTTTTGACGTCCGCTAGCTCGCCCGGTGTAGCGTCCATTCATCGAATGGTTCGGCAGCCGGGTTCGTCCGTTGCGGTCTAGAAGGAGTTTTGGGGTGATGCGAGCACTATAAATCAACCAAATGCACACCCAGTGACGGCGGATTAGAGGGAGAACGGAGGAAGCCTTTTAGTCCGGTTCCTAGCTCGTCCAGGTCCATCCGGACAGCGAGCGAGAGAGGCCCCTCTCTCGTACAACAACATCTAGCCCCAGATAATGTGGTACAAAATGTTTCGCATTCGCAGCATACGTCCGCCGCTCGGGATGCTCCGACATATAGTCAGTCCGGAGAGACTGTCAATAAGACTTCCTCATTCTCATGGTAGCGCACACGACCGCTCTTGGCTACGTGACCTCGGATATCCAGTCAGCTTCGCCAATCAGAGAATCATCGGCGACCAGGTCACACCATCCGGTAGCCAGGGACACGAGGCCTGCAGACTCCGGATGTTCGCATAAGAAAGTGTGCGGGAGTCAACGTACACGGAGCTTCCGGCGGCAATGCATCGTAAGACCGCTACTGCACAGGCCTCGGGGATGGACGTGCTATCCCAAATAGCACAGCTTATCGCAGCATCCCAGCAACAACTGAATCTGTCGCATAATGTATTATCCGACGATGCTGGGTCGGGACGCTCCGCGGAAGCAGGTACGGACGTCTGAAAATTTCATCCGGTCCGACGGGATACCGAAAGGGATTCGGAGGATTTCGAGCTTTCCCTTTCGGAACAACATATGCTGTTGTGTATGTCATCTGACTTTATCTTCTACAGGTTCTTTCGTCGGACCAGAATGCTGCGATGCCGGATAAGAAACTGATAGCGTCAGTGGACTTAGAAATTTTTGGTTCGGTTCAGGGACATCGTCCCTCAGTTCCGACATAGTCCAATAATGTCACACAAACTTTCGAATTATTGAACGACGCTATATATATTATTATATGCTTGCTATTACCAAGCATTTCTGGTTTCTTGTTTGCAAAGTTACGGAGATGTCTTTCAAAGTGTGCCTCTGTCGTCATAGTTAATGAAGAGCTAGCGGCAATAAGTGCTCATGGAATATGTCTATCGCCTAAGAGGTCCCTTGTAGGATCGACAGAGTGACATTCGCTAGCTCACCCGGGGTAGCGTACATTCATCGAATGGTTTGGTTGCCGGGTTCGTCCGTTGCGGTCTAGGAAGGAGATTTGGGTGATGCGAGCACTATAATAACTTTAGTACTCACCCAGTGACGACGGATTGAGGACAGATCGGAGGAAGCCTGTTAGTCCGGTTCCTGGCTCGTCCAGGTCCGTCCGGGCTGTGAGCGAGAGAGGTCCCTCTCTCGTCCAACAACATAGGGGACCGCATGTTGTGGTTCAGATATTTCGCATTCGGAGCATATGTACGCCGCTTGGGACGCTCCGTTATATTGACAGTCCGAGAGACTGTTGATAATGCTTCCTAATCCTCACAGCAGCGCACACGACCGCACATTGGCTACGTGACCTCGAGTATCCGACCAGTTTCATCATTCAGTGATTCCACGGCGAACAGGTCACGCCATCCAGTAGCCAAGGGACATGAGGCCTATACACTCCGTTCGCTCGCATAATAGAAGTATGCACGGGGTAACGATCACGGAGCTTCCAGCGACAATGCATCGTAAGACCGCTTCTCCACAGGCCTCAGTGACGGACGTGCTATCCAAGTTAGCACAGTTTTTCGCAGCATCCCAGCAATCGGCAGTTTCTCGGTCGGATCAGGAATTATGCGACGGCGCTGGGTCGGTGCGCTCCGCTGTTGCATCAGGTTCGGACGACCGAGCGCTTTATAGGGTCCGACAGGATGGCGAAAGGGATTCGGACGATTTCGAGTTTTCCCTTTCGGAACATCGGAAGCTGCCATACATTTCTTCCGGCATTATCTTCCAGTGGTTGTTCCTTCGGACTACATTGCTGCGATGTTGGATAAGAGACTTATAGCGTCATTGGACACGGAATTTTGGATCGGTTCAGGGACATTGTCCCTGACTTACCGACACAGTCCAATAATGTCATTAGAACATGTGTATTATTTAACGACGCTATATATATATAAGCCTGCTACCAAGCATGATAGTTTAGTTTCTTGTCCACAATGCTTAATTCTGCCTTTTATCATTTCTAGGAATAATTTATTTTGGCAGAACAGGGCATACCGAGAGTTCATATGCATCTAGACGGCGTGGTTAAAGACTGGAAATTATCTTTTTCGCCGTCTATGTCTTTTCCAACCACAATGTTGGAAACGACAATGATGTCTAATAGACTTAACTTAGACGCTTTATCATACGTAATCCACCTTACTGAGGCGTTATCATTACGTCTTCAAGAGAAAGAATTCCGGGATATGATCCTCAATGTGATTTCTTTTGAGGGCAGTAGTTTGTCCACGTATAACTCCGCCCTTCATTGGCTACCTGGAGTTGGTTAGACGTGACGCAGCCCTAGCTACATCCACGCGTGTGGATAGTAAGGTAAAGAACTCTCTCAGAGTCGCTTCGGTCTCGGAGAAGCTTCTCTTCGATGGCAACTTTTCAGCAATCCATGAATTGCTCGATTTACACGTTCTCTTGTCTATCTAGTGTAGCAAGAGATTCAGACTGGGGCAAACATTCGGTGGTTGACTCAGAGAGTGCCACTGCAGTTGCCAGATCCGAGTTTTATAATTATGACGGTTGCCAGTCAAACAGGTTGGGATACAATATTGATTCCAACGGATTCGAAGTGCCAGGGTCTTTGGGTTCCGCAGTCTCTAGGCAAGCACTTATCTTCCACGGAATAGTGTTTTTTAGTCTTGCTTTATGTCATTGTATGAACATTATTCAGAAACGCATGTCCAAATCCTGTCCGATAATACGACAGTAGTTGCGTATCTCCGGAACCAGGGAGGCACTCATTTGTTTCCGTTATTCAATTTAATGGAAAGAATCCTTCTGTTTGTTATAGTACACCAAGTTCTGCTTCGGTCCGTCATATTCCGGGTCGTCTGATTGTATTACCAGACTCCCTTTCACTTATGGGTCGCTTGTTGCCGTCAGAATGGACTTTCAACAAACAAGTATTCAATCAGATTTGCTATCAATGGGAGCGCCCAATGATAATTTATTTACGACACAACTTGCTAACCAATTGCAGACATATGTGTTTACATGACCGGATCTCTGAGCTTATGTTGTTAACGCTCTATTGATCTAATAGGACAGAATGATAGGATATGCGTATCCTCCTGCGCTGTTGTTTCAGCAAGTATTGCTAAGATAAACAACCACAATACATTTCTGTTGATAGCATCTCTGTCTTCACAGAGACCGTGGGTAAATTTACTCAGATGTCTACTGTGGGACTTAATGCGAAAACTTCCTCCATGAGAGGATCTTCTTTCGCTGGGGAAAATCGTGTCATCTTCATCACAACCCGCAAGGTCTCAACCTTCACGTATTCTGTTGTGTGGTCCTTATTGCATTGTAAGCATGGTACAGGACGAGCTATGGACACGATTTCTTACTGTAGGAGAACCTCTTCTTCGCTATACTATGCGGCTAAAGTGGAGGCTCTTCCGTCGTTGGTGTAGGGATCACTATGTTGATATTGTTGATCCATCCATACTAGTGATTGCAACTTTTTAGTATACTTGTTTGACAAGATCTACTGCAGCCTGTTACTATTAAGGTTATAGGTTTATGTTATCTCATACCTATGTTGCACTCTATGATAGTTTACAATTGAGTCTTATGTCTCTTTATCTAAGTCAGTTAGTAACTTTTCGATAAATAGACTTAGAATCATTAGATTAAATTTCTGTACGGAATTTAACTTCGGTTCTTATTTAGCTAAGTAATCATTTGAGCCTCTGGAAACAGTAGTTTTCAAATTCTGACCTTTTAGACAGTAATTCTGTTGGCTTCTCTTTTGCTGAAGAGTCAGTGAGCTTCATGCACTATCGGTGGATGATTCTCACTTTCGTAGTTTCGGAATCACTACTTCCTTTACTATTTAGGTTGGATTTTTGCATAAGAGTCAGGCTCCTAATAAATATCCGGAACCTATTGTTATTAAGGTCCTTCCGTCTTCGTACGGGCATAGGCCTTTACTCTGTCCGGTTAGAGTCTACGTATTTATAAACAGATATCTGTTTATTACTACTGGCGTAAGCTTCTTCTGTCTTTGATGCCTAATAGAAGGATGTTACGCTCCATTCTATTGCTAATGGATTCAATTAACTATCGATACTGCTTATGGTATATCATTGACTCAGCAGTTGTGCTTGATATTTCGGCTCATGAAGTAAGAGTTCTTCTACATCTTGGGCTTACATTAATAGTGTCGCTATTATAGATTTTTGAAGGCTGCTCATTGCGCTCAGCCATCCACATTCATGAATTTTTATCTCAGAAATATCGAGTCTATTTCTGGAGGCCTCTATTGTTAGGTCTATTATCTACTGCTCAGAATGTCATTCACTTAACAGTTGCTACTATAGTTAGGTAGGCTGTCTGTTTCGGCAGTGACTCCGTTCTGCTGCCCTCTTCGCTCTGGGCTATTTGACCCAGGGCAAGAAAAAAGGGGGGGGGGGAGGGTGTTCCCTTGGGTCACCTGTTTTACTATGAAAACAAGGGGATACCTCCTCCGAAGTTAGTAATTCTGAGCTGTTATTGGGATGGTTTTTTAGTGAGAAGTTTATGTTTTAAAAATTCATTCAGGTCTTAGTTTTTAAAGTATAGCTTTTGAATATAGCATGTGTCAAACGGATGTTATTATACAATCCTCAGACACTTTTAAGGAGTATAAAGAGTCTATTCTCTAGACTTACTTTATTTATTGGCTTACTTTAAAATTTATTAGTATAAGGATTATACTAGATATTAATAGAGTACATGGATGTATGATGCTCAATTTTGGAAGGTGTTGTATCTTTCTAATTTATCATAAATAAGAAAGATACATGTAAGGCCTAATACTTCTTTTTCCCTAGAGGGGATGACTCTATTTTATATAATTGAGCGTATTCCAACTTGCTCTATGTCCTAGGCCCTCCAGCCTTTTTACTATTCAGCTATGTCTGGGTCATTGGTACAGTGTAAAAATGTTAAAAAATTTATAGTAATTTATATATTTTTTATACTTACCAATGACCCAGACGGGGATGGCCCACCCAGGAGTTGGGAACTCATACCTCCCCGCTGAGTACATAGCGCTTACCAGGCACTGGTTATAAGAATGATTAATGGCGCCAATTTCGTAACGTCCTTGACACTGCACATGCGCAGTAGAGGTGAAGTGTGGAGGGCCATTCAGGACATGTTTTCTTTGGTTTTAGATGCAAATTTTGGGGATTGGGGGGCAAAATTTGTGTTTGGCCCTATATTTTAAGAGTTAGCACCAGCTATGTCTGGGTCATTGGTAAGTATAAAAAATATATAAATTACTATAAATTTTTTAACTTTTTAAAAAAAATTTAATGCATTTCTTGTTGAATTTTGAAATGAAAAAAAAAAATTTTTAGCCTGAAAATTTTGGTTCTGGTTCAGACTTGGAAATTTTGGACGAAAATTTGGAAATTTTTTTTTTTTTTATGCGTTTTGTTCAATTTTGAGATGAAAAAATTGGGTGTCAGGTTTGGACTCCGAAATTTTGGACCAAAATTTGGACATTTTGGGGGGATTTTTATGCGTTTTTTTCAATTTTGAGATGGAAAAAAAAAATGTATAGCCTGAAAATTTGGGGTCCTGTTCCGACTTGTTTTTAAAATCTTCTTCTTCAGACCATGTTGTCAGAATGCTTTCATATTTGGTATACAATATCTCTAGGAGGGTTAGATTAAAGTTTGTTCAATCCTAGTCCATGGGTTGATATTTGGGCTCCCTGTGGGAGCCGAAATTTTAACTTAGTACAATATAAGAAAATTTCTTTAAAAATCGTCTTCAGATACACCAGTTAGAATCCTTTCATATTTAGCTATACAACATCTCTTGGAGGGTAAGATTCAAGTTTGTTGAAACCTGGTCCCGGGGTTATTAATTTGGGCTACCTATGGGAGCCTGAATTTTTACTAAGTGCAATATGAGGGAATTTCTTTTAAATCTTCTTCTTCAGATCCACCAATCAGAATCCTTTCATATTTGGTATACAACATCTCTAGGTGGGTCAGATTCAAGTTTGTTCAAATCGGGACCCTGGGTTAATATTTTGGCTCCATATTTGAGCCCAAAGTTTGACTTAGTGCAATGTGAGGTGATTTCTTTAAAAACCTTCTTCATATCCACCAGTCAGAATTCTTTCCTATTTCATAATTTGGTATATGACATCTCAAGGGGGGTCAGATTCAAGTTTGTTCAATTTGAGTCCTTGGCTTAATATTTGAGCTCTATGGGCAGGGGGGCATGTTTTGTTCAGGTTTGTTCAAATCCATTCCTTAGTGTTTTTCCATAAAATTTGCATCCCATGACTTCATTCCTTTGTAGTGTCTAACTGAATGTGACCCCAAATACTTCTTTGAACCACTTTGGCCGGTGAGCTATTAAAGCCTCTTGGGGCCTCTTGTTTATGATTCCCGCTTCAAATGCCAGTGAAATAAATTAAACACAACAAAAATCATATTTCTTGTGATTTTGTTAACTTTTATTGGTTTAAGTCGTGGAATACGAATCACTTTTGTTGGTTACTCACTCCAATGTTTTCACCAATATCTCTCCTAATTTCGACTGCAGAGGTTCGTTTTTGAACTTAATTATTTTTTTCACAGTTTTCAGTTATTCTTTCACACATCTAAATTATGTACAGTCCAGCCAAATATAAGACAATTTGTTTGAAATACTTTTTCTATCTTCCAAGTTCCACTCAGCTTATTTGTAGTAGTTAGTACAGTAAACTGAAAACTCGAGACTCAAGTTTGCAAAACAAAACATGGGGTCTCAAAATCGTGAGAATCTGTTCCACCAAAATCGTGAAACTAAACATGTCTGTATGGTAGCTCAAGTTTTAACTTAGTGCAATATGAGAAATTTCTTTAAAAATCTTCTTCTTCAGATCCACTAGTCAGAATGCTTTCATGTTTGGTATACAACATCTCTGGGGGAGGGAGGGGGGGGGGGGCAGATTCAAGTTTGTTCAATTTGAGTGCTTGGGTTAATATTGGGCTCTATATGGGAACCTGAAATTTAACTTAGTACAATATGAGGGAATTTCTTCAAAACTCTTCTTCAAATTCACCTGTCCGAATCCTTTCATGTTTGGTTTACAACATCTTTGGGGGAGTCAGATTCAAAAGTTTGTTCAAATTGGTTCCCTGGGTTAATATTTGGACTTCCTTTGGTAGCCCGAATTTTAACTTAGTGTAATATTAGGACATTTTTAAAAAATCTTCTTCAGATCCACTAGTCAGAATGTTTTCATTTTTGGTGCACAACATCTCTAAGGAGGGGAGGGGGGTGGGGGAGGGGATGGGTCAGAATCGATTTTGTTATTTAAAATTTAAAAATTTTCTTCTTCAGATCCAACAGTCAGAATGCTTTCATATGTGGTATACAACATCTGTAGGGATGTCAGATTCAACTTTGTTCAAATCGAGAGACTGGGTTAATATTATGGTAACCAGAATTGGCCATGTAGCTGAAGAATTAGAAATGTTTGTATTCAGTACCCTCTAGAGGTGTATAACTAAGATTAATTCACATAGGTTGTATCAAGGGGCTTCATAGGGGAGCCCCACATTTTACATTATGATCAACTGAAGAAAAGGCATAATGCTCGGACTATTTTTGTCACTCCTGAGGGGTTCAAGGACTGACAATGTATCCTATGGAGATGGATTGCTTAATGTAGACTCATTCTTGGACTCTGTTTATGTTGTGTTCTGTTCAACGTGGGGCCTCTTGTATTTTGTAGGTGTTGTCATCTAATAATCATTTTAGTTAAAGTAACCAGTTAATGGTCACACACTTAATTGGATATCGCTTAATTGAATAACACCATTAATTGAATATAACTTCCAAACACATAAACCATTTACCATACCTTCACTACAAATTTGACATGTTAATTGCATATAGGTCTAAGTAAATGTCATTAATTGATTAAAAAATATTGTAATATGGCAAGAAATTACCTTGACAGTCACCAAATTCCCCTTGTTTATAGACTTATTCAACTTTGGAACATCCATTACAGGCATCTAATCTCTTATATCTTGTTTGACAGAGCTCCACAAGCTCCAAAAGATAAAATAGGATAAATGCCCTGACAAAGTGGCTATTTAATTGACAGGTTTCTACTGTGCAGGGAATAAGGAACAAATAGACTTTTTGATTCTAATAGATTCTTCAACACTCAGGTCATCATCTGAATGAAATCTTTAATTTTCATAAACATTTTCCATCAAAATATGTTACTTACAAGTACTTTCATTTAATTTTTTTCAGAATGTTATCCAACATGTGAAATCCAGTTCATGAACTTACCCAACATACATTCTGTAAGGAGCAGCTTCATAGCTTTGCGAGTGCTTTGCAGTTATGGGAAAGACCAATCAAAGTGGGTATTAAGTATTTTCTTTTCATTTTTCTCGTTTTATTTATATTACTGCAGTATTGAGTTTACAATGTATTTCATTTTGTGACCTGTTGTTATCTCCAAAGTGGGAGATGAATTGATGCAAGAAGCACCTTAACCCTTTACCTAACGAATCGCCCGCATCCGTCTGCATAATTTGCAAATTGAGCAGTTGAAAAAAATTAATTTTTCAAAATATTTCAACAAAACTATATCATGTGACCCCTCATTGGAACGAGCTTGTCGAGCTTGTTCAAATGGGGGGGGGGGGGGGGGGGGGGGGAGGGGGTCACATGGTATGGTTTTGTTGAATTTATTTTGAAAAATTAAAAAAATAGTAATTAAAATAATAAATTTTGATATTTTTATACAACAACCAATGGCGCAGACTTCGCTGGTGCTAACTCAAAAATATCCAGGGCCAAATGCAAATTTTGCCCCCCCCCCCCAATCCCCCAAATTTGCCTGTAAAACCAAAAAAAATTATGTCCTATGTGGTCCTCCATACTTTTGTGATCTTCGCATGCTCAGTATCCAGGAAGCACCAAAATTGGCGCCAAGCATCATTCCTTGTTTGGCCCTCTGTCACATAACAACAAACTGACTTCTGTGCCTTTAAATCTAAGTTTTACTGATGCCAGACACAAAACAATGGTGATATTGGTGTATGCAAGGACACAATAGGATGATGGAAGGAAGAAACAGTGGTTTTGAGTGTTCAGGGCTGTAACTTTATAATTTTTGACAAAATTATTTCATGTTTCCCAATTTTGGGACATGGGTCTGACGTCATCATTCTTGCTAATGATTTTGTCACTGTTTGCCAAGTGTTCCTTCCCTATCCTTCCTTGAAGCCCCCCCCCAGTTAAACTCCCATGCTTTTTGGCTTTTTTTGTTGAAATTGTTTTGTAAATTTCTTGGGAGTTTAACTTGTTTCACAGAATGTTTATTCTGTGTTTCCCCATGGTTATGTCCTCACCCTAGGGGTGTTTAGGCATTTTTGGTCATGCATCTTCCATCCGATGTATTGTATTTTCTTCTAATGAAGATCTTGCTTTACATCGGATAGTTTAAAATCTGTTACTGACTTCCGGTCGTGTTTTTCAGTGCCTTGAGTCTTGTTTCTGGTTTTCATTTGACGTTGTTTGCATTGACAACACTCTGCTTATATTTGTAGTTTCCTGTTTATTAATCATGGTAGGACTATTGTAAGATACATTATATATTCCAGTAGTGTAGCTTTAATCTTTGGAGAAGAAACAAATTTTTTGTCCACACTTAGGTGCTATCAGGATCCATTTGGGCTCATCGTTCCCTTTGGGAATTTGGGCTCATGTCAAAAATTTTTTGAAAATTTTTATTATTGTGAATTATTTTTCGAAAAATTGTTTTGATTAACTGGTTGAGTGCTAGATTATTTTTGGAAGTTGGAAATTGTTCATATAGATTTGCATTATTAAAAATTATTGGAGAGTGCCTCAAGGCACTCTCCAATAATTTTTAATAATGCAAATCTATATGAACACAATTGTATTTGCTTATGACTGAATAGGAAATTTGTGTAAAGAATATGAAGACTTTAGTATGGTACCCTCATGTTTCTTGAAAGCCATGATAGTGGCTTCCAGCACTCAACCAGTTAATATTATTATGTATCTTTTTCAGATATTTATTGGAAGTTGGTGCGAGTACTGTTGACTTGAATTTTATTCAAAATGAAAGCTTATTGCTCAAATTGTAACTCGAGGAAGTCTTCTTTTGATTCACATGATAATTGTATCGCCTGTAGTCAGTGTACTCGCACTAATTCCTGTTCCACTTGTGTCAATTGGGATGACAAACGTTTGAGACGGGTGTCACGGTACGTTGTTAGTGACGAGAGGCCAATGCTGGTCCTCTCGCCACAGAGTCACTCTAGTTTTTCAGTTCTATTTCAGAGGAACAAGAACATGGTGAAGTTTACGTGACGCCATCAGAAAGTGTGCTTCCGTTGTCGCAATTAGATAGTCAATCAGAGCTAGCGGCAAAAGTGCTCTTAAATATTAGACAGGGCAATAAACCACACACCGGTAGTTTCAGATCCCTGTCGCCAGCTAGCTTGACCGGTGAAGCGGTTACACCGTCCGTGGGTACCGTGACATCGGGTGTGTCCATTGCGGTCGAGGAGAGGAAAATGGGTAGAGTGAGCACTATAAAATACAAGCAGGCTCATCCTGCAACGTCAGAAAGGAAGAAGCCAGCAAGTTCAGCAGTAAGCTTGACGAGGTCTGACAGGACCGCGAGCGAGAGAGTCCCCTCTCTTTCATAACAACATCTGGGGCCAGTTGTTGTAGTTCGGAACTTGCATCAGTCGGAGCTTACGTCCTGGCCTCCCGTCCGGGACGCTCCATTCAGTACACAGCTGGGGTCGGCTACAATTACGGCTTCTTCAACGTCTACAAAGCACACACAACCACACCTTGGCTACGTGACTTCTGATATCCAGCCTGCATCGCCGAGAAAGCACCACTCTTCGTCAAGGAACCACACATCGGGTAGCAAAGGAGATGAGGCCTCATTCATCGGGATGTCCGCAGAAACGAGCCATCTCGGACACACTGTCCCAGGAGTAACTGACTTGCTGTCACAAATTGCGCAGCTTATTGCAGCAGGTACAGGAGCAACCTACGGCAGCCTCGGATCCCGAGCTGTCGGATGATGCCGGGTCGGTCCAGTCATCTGCACGTTCAGATGCCGATGACCGTGAGTCTTATCTGATTCCGTCGGATGGTGAAAGGGATTTGGAGGAAATTGACCCTTCCCTTTCGGAACAACATATGGTAGCGATGGATTTAATTCATCAATACTTTCCTGAATTTGTTCCTGAGAATCAGAATGCTGTGACCGCTCATAAGAAGCTGCTAGCGTCATTAGACGCTGACTATATCCGGTCAAAGGAGGAGGTCCTTTCCTTTCCGGCACAGTCTAGACAGATGTCACAGACCTTCGGTCTTCTTAACGACGCCATATTTAATCTTTCCAGTGGAAAGAAGAAAGGCAGCTTTTTTATCATAATATTTTCATACTGTACCAATGACCCAGACATAGCTGGTGCTAACTCTTAAAATATAGGGCCAAACACAAATTTTACCCCCCAATCCCCAAAATTTGCATCTAAAACCAAAGAAAACATGTCCTGAATGGCCCTCCACACTTCACCTCTACTGCGCATGCGCAGTGTCAAGGACGTTCCGAAATTGGCGCCATTATTCATTCTTAGTTTGGCCCTTCATCAGTTAACATCTGACTGATCTTTGTGCTTGTAAATCTCAGTTTAAATGATGCCAGACACATAAATATTAGTGAAATGGTGATTCTAAGGAGGATATAGAAGGAGGAGAGGAAAAATGTGTGACAGAATATTATCAGGGCTGTAACTTAAAATTTTTTAATGAAATTATGTTAAGTTACCTATTTTCAAGGCAGCAGCCATTTTGTTGTCAATCTTGTTATTTAGTTACACTGATATTTTTATACTGTACCAATGACCCAGACATAGCTGCTGGTGCTAACTCTTAAAATATAGGGCCAAACACAAATTTTGCCCCCCAATCCCCAAAATTTGCATCTAAAACTAAAGAAAACATGTCCTGAAAGGCCCTCCACACTTCGCCCCTACTGCGCATGCGCAGTGTCAAGGACGTTCCGAAATTGGCGCCATTAATCTTAATCATTCTAAGTTTGGCCCTTCATCAGTTAACATCTGACTGATCTTTGTGCTTATAAATCTCAGTTTAAATGATGCCAGACACATAAATATTAGTGAAATGGTGATTCTAAGGAGGATAGAGAAGGAGGAGAGGAAAAGAATGTGTGACAGAATATTATCAGGGCTGTAACTTAAAATTTTTTAATGAAATTATGTTAAGTTACCTATTTTCAAGGCAGCAGCCATTTTGTTGTCATTCTGATTATTTAGTTACACTGTTTTTTTAAGTGTTTTCCTCTATCCCTGTCCTTTAAGTTCCCCCTTGCTATTCTCCCATGCTTTTGGCATAGTTTTTGTAATTATTATTACTAAATTTTCTTGGGAGTTTTAGCTGAATAACAGAATGAATTCTGTTCTTTCCCCATGTTTACGTCTTCACCTACGGGTGGTTAGGCGTTGTGTTCTGCATCTACCATCTGATGTTCTGCAGTTTCTTCCCTGGAAGTCTCTGTTTTGCATCGGATAGTGTATTTTTGGTAACTGATTTCGGGCCTGGGTGCCTGGAGTCTTATTTTAGTGTTTTTACACTCATTGTTTACATTTACAACAGCCCTCTGTGTGAGGGGGGATTTCTAAAAAATAATATCTTGATGTTATTTTAATCATAACTAGATACATTATTATTGTTTGTAAGTGTTGAATAAATTGTTTAAAATATTTTTAAAATTTTTGTCCACACTTAGGCTTGGGATCCATTGGGGCTCAACGTTACTTTTCAGAAACTTGGGCTGTTCTGAAAAAATATTTTTTCAAAATATTTTGATTTCAATTATTTTTTCTATATTAATGGATCATATTATTATTATGTATTTTGATTGCCAGGGGTTAGTGCGAGTACCAGGACTTGTTTTCTTTTCACATTGAAAGGATATTGATCAATTGTTTTAAGAGGAAGTCTTCCTCTGACTTTATTATCATTCTATATGTGGTCAGTGTACTCGCATTAACTCCTGTTCTGTATCGTATGATTTCGATGACAATATGGGAAGCGTATGTCACGGTATGTTGTTGGGGATTTGGACACTCCGGTCCTTTCCCCGCAGGGTCACTCTACTTTATCAGTTTCTATTTCAGACGATCAAGATTAGGGTGATGTATCTCTGATGTCTTCCAGCAGTGTGCCTCCGTCGTCACAATTAATGAAGGGCTAGCGGAAAAGTGCTCATGTAAATACGCCAATTGCCTAAGAGGACCCTAGTAGGTTTGACGGCCTTTGACGTCCGCTAGCTCGCCCGGTGTAGCGTCCATTCACCGAATGGTTCGGCAGCCGGGTTCGTCCGTTGCGGTCTAGAAGGAATTTTGGGGTGATGCGAGCACTATAAATTAACCTAATGCACACCCAGTGACGGCGGATCGGAGGGAGAACGCAGGAAGCCTTTTAGTCCGGTTCATAGCTCGTTCCGGTCCATCCGGACGGCAAGCGAGAGAGGCCCCTCTCTCGTTCAACAACATCTGGCCCCAGATGTTGTGGTACAAAATGTGTCGTAAGCGGAGCATACGTCCGTCGCTCGGGACGCTCCGTTGTATAGGCAGTCCGCTGAGACTGCTAAGGCTTCTTCTTCTCGTCAGCGCACACGACCGCACCTTGGCTGCGTGACCGCCGATATATTACCAGCTTCGCCGATCAAGGATTCTTCGGCGACCAGGTCACACCATCCGGTAGCCAGGGACACGAGGCCTGCAGACTCCGGACGTTCGCATAGGAAGTGTGCGGGAGTCAACGTACACGGTGCTTCCGGCGGCAATGCATCGTAAGACCGCTTCTGCACAGGCCTCGGGAACGGACGTGCTTTCCTTAATAGCACAGTTTATCGCAGCATCAACTGAATCTGTCGCATATATTTTATCCGACGATGCTGGGTCGGGACGCTCCGCGGAAGCGGGTACGGACGTCCGAAAGTTTCATCCGGTCCGACGGGATACCGAAAGGGATTCGGAGGATTTCGAGCTTTCCCTTTCGGAACAACATATGCTGTTGTGTATGTCATCTGACTTGGTCTTCTACAGCTTCTTTCGTCGGACCAGAATGCTGCGATGCCGGATAAGAAACTGATAGCGTCGGTGGACTTAGAAATTTTTGGTTCGGTTCAGGGACATCGTCCCTCAGTTCCGACATAGTCCAATAATGTCACACAAACTTTCGAATTATTGAACGACGCTATATATATTATTATTTTATGCTTGCTAACCAAGCATTTCTGGTTTCTTGTTCGAAGAGTTATGGAGATGTCTTTCAAAAGTGTGCCTCTGTCGTCATAGTTAATGAAGAGTTAGCGGCAATAAGTGCTCATGGAATATGTCTATCGCCTACGGAGTGACATTCGCTAGCTCACCCGGTGTAGCGTACATTCATCGAATGGTTCGGCTGCCGGGTTCGTCCGTTGCGGTCTAGGAAGGAGATTTGGGTGATGCGAGCACTTTAATTACTTTAGTACTCACCCAGTGACGGCAGATTGAGGACAGATCGGAGGAAGCCTGTTAGTCCGGTTCCTGGCTTGTCCAGGTCCGTCCAGGCTGTGAGCGAGAGAGGTCCCTCTCTCGCCCAACAACATAGGGGACCGCATGTTGTGGTTCAGATATTTTACATTCGGAGCATATGTCCGTTGGTCGGGACGCTCCGTTATATTGACAGTCCGAGAGACTGTCTTTAATGCTTCCTCATCCTCACAGCAGGGCACACGACCGCACATTGGCTACGTGACCTCGAGTATCCGATCAATTTCGGCATTCAGTGATTCCACGGCGAATAGGTCGCGCCATCCGGTAGCCAAGGGACACGAGGCCTATACACTCCGTTCGCTCGCATATTGGTAGTATGCACGGGGTAACGATCACGGAGCTTCCAGCGGCAATGCATCGTAAGACCGCTTCTCCTCAGGACTCAGTGACAGACGTGCTATCCGAGTTAGCACAGTTGTTTCGCAGCATCCCAGCAATTGACAGTTTTTCGGTCGAATCAGGAATTATCCGACGGCGCTGGGTCGGTGCGGTCCGCGGTTGCATCAGGTACGGACGACCGAACGCTTTATAGGGTCCGACTGGATGGCGAAAGGGATTCGAAAGATTTCGAGTTTTCCCTTTAGTAGTATCGGAAGATGCCTTTCATATCTTCTGGCATTATCTTCCAGTGATTATTATTTCGGACTTCATTGCTGTGATCTTGGATAAGAGACTTATAGCGTCATTGGACTCGGATTTTTCGATCGGTTCAGGGACATTGTCCCTGACTTACCGACGCAGTCCAATATTGTCATTACAACATGTGTTTTATTTTTCGACGCTATATATATATATATAGAAGCCTGCTACTAAGCATGATAGTTTAGTTTCTTGTCCGCGTTGCTCATTTCTGCCATTTTATCATTTATACAAATAGTTTATTTTGGCAGAGCAGGGCATACCGAGAGTTCATATGCGTCTAGACGGTGTGATTAAAGACTGCATATATTCTTTTTCGCCGTTTATGTCTTTTCCAATTTCAATGTTGGGAACGACATTATGTATAGTAGACTTAACTTAGACGCTTTATTATACGTAATCCGCCTTACTGAGGCGTTATCATTACGTCTTCAAGAAAAGATTTACGGGATATTATTCTCAATGTAATTTCTTTTGAGGGCAGTAGTTTGTTCACGTATAACTCCGCCCTTCAGTGGCTGATTGGAGTTAGTTAGACGTGACGCAGCCCTAGCTACATCCACACGCGTGGATAGTAAGGTTAAGAACTCTCTCAGAGTCGCTTCATTCTCGGAGGAGCTTCTCTTCAACGGCAACTTTTCGGCAATCCATGAATTGCTCGATTTACACGTTCTCTTGTCTATCTAGTGTTACAAGAGATTCAGACTGGGGCAAACATTCGGTGGTTGACTCAGAGAGTGCCGCCGCAGTTGCCGGACCCGAGTGTGGCTGTTATGACGGTTGCCAGTCAAACAGATTGGGATATAATACTGATCCCTACGGATTCGAAGTGCCAGGGTCTTTGGATTCCGCAGTCTTTTAGCAATCAGTTTTCTTCCGCGGAATAATGTTTTTTAGGCTTGCTTTATGTCATTGCATGAACATTATTCAGAAACGCATGCCCAAATTCCTGTCCTTTAATTTGACAGTAGTGGCGTATCTCCGGAACCAGGGAGGCACTCTTTCGTTTCCGTTATTCAATTTAATGGAAAGAATCCGTCTGTTGGTTATAGTACACCAAGTTCAGTTTTGGTCCGTCATATTCCGGGTCATCTGATTGTTTTATCGGACTCCCGTTCTCTTACGGGTCGCTTGTTGCTGTCAGAATGGACTCTCAACAAACAAGTATTCAATCAGATTTGCTATCTATGGGAGCGCCCAATGATGATTTATTTATGACACAGCTTGCTAATCAATTGCAGACGTATGTGTTGGCTTGTCCAGATCTCTGAGCTAATATTGTTAACGCTCTATTGATCTATAGGACGGAATGATAGGATACGCGTATCCTCCGGCGCTGTTGTTTTGGCAGGTATTGCTAAGATAAACAACCACAATACATTTCTGTTGATAGCATCTCTATCTTCACAGAGATCATGAGTAATTTACTCTCTTGTCTACTGTGGGTCTTAACGTGAAATCTTCCTCTATGTGAGGATCTTTTTCACTGGGTAAATCGTGTCATCTTTATCACAACCAGCAAGGTCGCAACCTTCATGTATTCCGTTGTGTGGTCCGTATTGCAATGTAAACACTGTACTGGACGAGCTTTGGACACGATTTCTTACTATAGGAGATCCTCTTCTTCGCTATTCTATGCGGCTAAAGTGGAGGCTCTTCCGTCGTGGTGTAGGGATCATTATGTTCATATTGTTGATCCCTCCATACTACTCATTGCTATTTTTTAGTATACTTGTTTCACAAGATCTACTGCAGCCTGTTATTATTTAGGTTATAGGTTTATGTTACCTCATACCTATGCACTCTACGATAGTTTACAATTGAGTCTTTTGTCTCTTTATCTAAGTCAGTTAGTAACTTTTTGATAAATAGACTTAGAATCTTTAGATTAAATTCCTATACGGATTTTAACTTCGGTTCTTATTTAGCTAAGTAATCATTTGAGCCTCTGGATACAGTAGTTTTCAAATTCTGACCTTTTAGACAGTAATTCTGTTGGTTTCTCTTTTACTGTAGAGTTTCATGCACTATCGATGGATGATTTTCACTTTCATAGTTTCGGAATCAATACTTCCGTTACTATTTAGGTTGGATTGTTGCATAAGAGTTAGGCTCCTATTATCCGGAACCTATTATTTTAAGGTCCTTCCGTCTTCGTATGGGCATAGGCCTTTACTCTTTCCGGGTACAGTTTATGTATTTATAAACAGATATCCGTTTATTACTATGGGCGTAAGCTTCTTCTGTCTTTGATGTCTAGTAGAAGGACGTTACGCTCCATTTTATTGTTAATGGATTCTATTAACTATCGGTACTGCTTATGGTATATCATTGACTTAGCAGTTGTGCTTAAGATTTCGGCTCATGAAGTAAGAGTTCTTCTACTTCTTGGGCTTACATTAATAGTGTCGCTATTATAGATTTTTGAAGGCCGCTCATTGCGCTCAGCCATCCACATTCATGAATTTTATCTCAGAAATATGGAGTCCATTTTTGGAGGCCTCTATTGTTAGGTCTATTATCTACTGCTCAGAATGTCATTCACTTAACAGTTGCTACTATAGCTAGGTAGGCTGTCTGTTTCGGCAGTGTCTCCATTCGGCTGCCCTCTTCGCTCTGGGCTATTTGACCCAGGGCAAGAAAAAGGGGGGGGGGGGGGGAGGGTGTTCCCTTGGGTCACCTGTTTTACTATGAAAACAAGGGGATACCTCCTCCGGAGTTAGTAATTCTGAGCTGTTATTGGGATGGTTGTTTAGTGAGAAGTTTAGGTTTTTAAAATTCATTCAAGTCTTAGTTTTTAAAGTATAGCTTTTGAATATTGCATATGTCAACGGACATGATTATGCAATCCTCAGACACTTTTAGGAGTATAAGAGTCTCTATTTTCTAGACTTACTTTATTTATTGGCTTACTTTAAAAATTATTAGTATAAGGATTATATTGGATATTAATAGAGTACATGGATGTATGAAGCTCAATTTTGGAAGGTGTTGTATCTTTCTAATTTATCATAAATAAGAAAGATACATGTAAGGCCTATTACTTCTTTTTCCCTACAGGGGATGACTCTATTTTATTTTATTGAGCGTATTCCATTTTGCTCTATGTCCTTGGCCCTCCAGCCTTTTTTCTATTCAGCTATGTCTGGGTCATTGGTACAGTATAAAAATGTTAAAAAATTTATAGTAATTTATATATTTTTTATACTTACCAATGACCCAGACGGGGATGGCCCTCCCAGGAGTTGGGAACTCTTGCCTCCTCGCTGAGTACATAGCGCTTACCAGGCACTGGTTATTAGAATGATTAATGGTGCCAATTTCGGAACGTCCTTGACACTGCGCATGCGCAGTAGGGGCGAAGTGTGGAGGGCCTTTCAGGACATGTTTTCTTTAGTTTTAGATGCAAATTTTGGGGATTGGGGGGCAAAATTTGTGTTTGGCCCTATATTTTAAGAGTTAGCACCAGCAGCTATGTCTGGGTCATTGGTAAGTATAAAAAATATATAAATTACTATAAATTTTTTAACTTTTCAGTGTTTTCCTCTCTCCCTTTCCTTTAAGTCCCCTCTTGCTATTCTCCCATGCTTTTGGCATAGTTTCTGTAATTATTATTACTAAAATTTCTTGGGAGTTTTAGCTGAATAACAGAATAAATTCTGTTCTTTTCCCCATGTTTACGTCTTCACCTATGGGTGGTTAGGCATTGTGTTCTGCATCTACCATCTGATGTTCTGCAGTTTCTTCCCAGGAAGTCTCTGTTTTGCATCAGATAGTGTATTTTTAGTAACTGATTTCGGGCCTGTGTGCCTGGAGTCTTATTTTAGTGTTTTTACACTCATTGTTTACATTTACAACAGCCCTCTGTGTGAGGGGGGGATTTCTTGAAAATAATATCTTGATGTTAATTTAATCATAACTAGATATATTATTATTGTTCGTAAGTGTTGCATAAATTGTTTAAAATATTTTTAAATTTTTTGTCCACACTTAGGCTTGGGATCCATTGGGGCTCAACGTTACTTTTCAGAAATTTGGGCTGTTCTGAAAAAATATTTTTTCAAAATATTTTGATTTCAATTATTTTTTCTATGTTAATGGATCATATTATTATTATGTATTTTGATTGTTAGGGGTTGGTGCGAGTACCAGGACTTTGTTTTCTTTTCACATTGAAAGGATTTTGATCAATTGTAATAAGAGGAAGTCTTCCTCTGACTTTTATAATCATTCTATATGTAGTCAGTGTACTCGCATTAACTCCTGTTCTGTATCTGATGATTTCGATGACAACATGGGAAGTGTATGTCACGGTATGTTAGTGGGGAATTGGACATTCCGGTCCTTTCCCCGCAGGGTCACTCTACTTTATCAATTTCTATTTCAGACGATCAAGATTAAGGTGATGTATCTGTGATGTCTTCCAACAGTGTGCATCCGTCGTCACAATTAATGAAGGGCTAGCGGAAAAGTGCTCATGTAAATACGCCAATTGCCTAAGAGGACCCTAGTAGGTTCGACGGCCTTTGACGTCCGCTAGCTCGCCCATGTAGCGTCCATTCATCGAATGGTTTGGCAGCCGGGTTCGTCCGTTGCGGTCTAGAAGGGGTTTTGGGGTGATGCGAGCACTATAAATCAACCAAATGCACACCCAGTGATGGCGGATTAGAGGGAGAACGAAGGAATCCTTTTAGTCCGGTTCATAGCTCGTTCTGGTCCATCCGGACGGCGAGCAAGAGAGGCCCCTCTCTCGTACAACAACATCTGGCCCCAGATGTTGTGGTACAAAATGTTTCGCATTCGGAGCATACGTCCGCCGCTCGGGATGCTCCGACATATAGTCAGTCCGGAGAGACTGTCAATAAGGCTTCCTCATTCTCATGGTAGCGCACACGACCACACTTGGCTACGTGACCTCAGATATCTAGTCAGCTTCGCCAGTCAGAGAATCATCGGCGACCAGGTCACACCATCCGGTAGCCAGGGACACGAGGCCTGCAGACTCCGGACGTTCGCACAGGAAAGTGTGCAGGAGTCAACGTACACGGAGCTTCCGGCGGCAATGCATCGTAAGACCGCTACTGCACAGGCCTCGGGGACGAATGTGCTATCCTAAATAGCACAGCTTATCGCAGCATCCCAGCAACAACTGAATCTGTCGCATAATGTTTTATCCGACGATGCTGGGTCGGGACGCTCCGCGGAAGCGGGTACGGACGTCCGAAAATTTCATCCGGTCCGACGGGATACCAAAAGGGATTCGGAGGATTTCGAGCTTTCCCTTTCGGAACAACATATGCTGTTGTGTATGTCATCTGACTTGATCTTCTACAGGTTCTTTCGTCGGACCAGAATGCTGCGATGCCGGATAAGAAACTGATAGCGTCGGTGGACTTAGAAATTTTTGGTTCGGTTCAGGGACATCGTCCCTCAGTTCCGACATAGTCCAATAATGTCACACAAACTTTCGAATTATTGAACGACGCTATATATTTATTATTATATGCTTGCTATTACCAAGCATTTCTGGTTTCTTGTTCGCAAAGTTACGGAGATGTCTTTCAAAAGTGTGCCTCTGTCATCATAGTTAATGAAGAGCTAGCGGCAATAAGTGCTCATGGAATATGTCTATCGCCTAAGAGGTCCCTTGTAGGATCGACGGAGTGACATTCGCTAGCTCACCCGGTGTAGCGTACATTCATCGAATGGTTCGGCTGCCGGGTTCATCCGTTGCGGTCTAGGAAGGAGATTTGGGTGATGCGAGCACTATAATAACTTTAGTACTCACCCAGTGACGGCGGATTGAGGACAGATCGGAGGAAGCCTGTTAGTCCGGTTCCTGGCTTGTCCAGGTCCGTCCGGGCTGTGAGCGAGAGAGGTCCCTCTCTCGCCCAACAACATAGGGGACCACATGTTGTGGTTCAGATATTTTACATTCGGAGCATATGTCCGCAGCTCGGGACGCTCCGTTATATTGACAGTCCGAGAGACTGTCGATAATGCTTCCTCATCCTCACAGCAGTGCACACGACCGCACATTGGCTACGTGACCTCGAGTATCCGATCAGTTTCGTCATTCAGTGATTCCACGGCAAACAGGTCACGCCATCCGGTAGCCAAGGGACACGAGGCCTATACACTCCGTTCGCTCGCATATTAGTAGTATGCACGGGGTAACGATCACGGAGCTTCCAGCAGCAATGCATCGTAGGACCGCTTCTCCACAGGGCCTCAGTGACGGACGTGCTATCTGAGTTAGCACAGTTTTTTCGCAGCATCCCAGCAATCGACAGTTTCTTGGTCGAATCAGGAATTATCCGACGGCGCTGGGTCGGTGCGGTCCGCGGTTGCATCAGATACGGACGACCGAACGCTTTATAGGGTCCGACAGGATGGCGAAAGGGATTCGAAAGATTTCGAGTTTTCCCTTTCGTAGCATCGGAAGCTGTCATACATATCTTCCGGCATTATCTTCCAGTGATTGTTATTTCGGACTACATTGCTGTGATGTTGGATAAGAGACTTATAGCGTCATTGGACACGGAATTTTGGATCGGTTCAGGGACATTGTCCCTGACTTACCGACACAGTCCAATAATGTCATTAGAACATGTGTATTATTTAACGACGCTATATATATATAAGCCTGCTACCAAGCATGATAGTTTAGTTTCTTGTCCGCAATGCTCATTTCTGCCTTTTATCATTTATACGAATAATTTATTTTGGCAGAACAGGGCATACCGAGAGTTCATATGCGTCTAGACGGCATGGTTAAAGACTGGAAATATTCTTTTTCGCCGTTTATGTCTTTTCCAACCACAATGTTGGAAACGACAATGATGTCTAATAGACTTAACTTAGACGCTTTATCATACGTAATCCACCTTACTGAGGCGTTATCATTACGTCTTCAAGAGAAAGAATTCCGGGATATGATCCTCAATGTGATTTCTTTTGAGGGCAGTAGTTTGTTCACGTATAACTCCGCCCTTCAGTGGCTGCTTGGAGTTGGTTAGACGTGACGCTGCCCTAGCTACATCCACGCGCGTGGATAGTAAGGTGAAGAACTCTCTCAGAGTCGCTTCGTTCTCGAAGAAGCTTCTCTTCGACGGCAACTTTTCAGCAATCCATGAATTGCTCGATTTACACGTTCTCTTGTCTATCTAGTGTAGCAAGAGATTCAGACTGGGGCAAACATTCGGTGGTTGACTCAGAGAGTGCCACTGCAGTTGCCGGATCCGAGTTTTATAATTATGACGGTTGCCAGTCAAACAGGTTGGGATATAATATTGATCCCAATGGATTCGAAGTGCCAGGGTCTTTGGGTTCCGCAGTCTCTAAGCAAGTACTTATCTTCCACGGAATAATGTTTTTTTAGGCTTGCTTTATGTCATTGGATGAACATTATTCAGAAGCGCATGTCCAAATCCTGTCCGTTAATTCGACAGTGGTGGCATATCTCCGGAACCAGGGAGGCACTCATTCGTTTCCGTTATTCAATTTAATGGAAAGAATCCTTCTGTTTGTTATAGTACACCAAGTTCTGCTTCGGTCCGTCATATTCCGGGTCGTCTGATTGTATTACCGGACTCCCGTTCACTTATGGGTCGCTTGTTGCCGTCAGAGTGGACTCTCAACAAACAAGTATTCAATCAGATTTGCTATCAATGGGAGCGCCCAATGATAATTTATTTACGACGCAACTTGCTGATCAATTGCAGACGTATGTGTTTGCTTGTCCGGATCTCTGAGCTTATGTTGTTAACGCTCTATTGATCTAATAGGACGGAATGATAGGATATGCGTATCCTCCAGCGCTGTTGTTTCAGCAAGTATTGCTAAGATAAACAACCACAATACATTTCTGTTGATAGCATCTCTGTCTTCACAGAGACCGTGGGTAAATTTACTCTGAGGTCTACTGTGGGGCTTAACGCGAAATCTTCCTCCATGAGAGGATCTTTTTTCGCTGGGTAAAATCGTGTCATCTTTATCACAACCCGCAAGGTCTCAACCTTCACATATTCCGTTGTGTGGTCCTTATTGCATTGTAAGCATTTTACTGGACGAGCTTTGGACGCGATTTCTTACTATAGGAGAACCTCTTCTTCGCTATACTATGCGGCTAAAGTGGAGGCTCTTCCGTCGTTGATGTAGGGATCACTATGTTGATATTGTTGATTCCTCCATAGTAGTCATTGCAACTTTTTAGTATACTTGTTTGACAAGATCTACTGCAGCCTGTTATTATTAAGGTTATAGGTTTATGTTACCTCATACCTATGCACTCTATGATAGTTTACAATTGAGTCTTATGTCTCTTTATCTAAGTCAGTTAGTAACTTTTCGATAAATAGACTTAGAATCATTAGATTAAATTCCTATACAGAATTTAACTTCGGTTCTTATTTAGCTAAGTAATCATTTGAGCCTCTGGAAACAGTAGTTTTCAAATTCTGACCTTTTAGACAGTAATTCTGTTGGCTTCTCTTTTACTGAAGAGTCAGTGAGTTTCATGCACTATCGGTGGATGATTTTCACTTTCGTAGTTTCGGAATCACTACTTCCTTTACTATTTAGGTTGGATTTTCGCATAAGAGTCAGGCTCCTAATTAATATCCGGAACCTATTGTTATTAAGGTCCTTCCGTCTTCGTACGGGCATAGGCCTTTACTCTGTCCGGTTAGAATTTATGTATTTATAAACAGATATCTGTTTATTACTACAGGCGTAAGCTTCTTCTGTCTTTGATGCCTAATAGAAGGACGTTATGCTCCATTCTATTGCTAATGGATTCAATTAACTATCGATACTGCTTATGGTATATCATTCACTCAGCAGTTGTGTTTGAGATTTCGGCTCCTGAAGTAAGAGTTCTTCTACATCTTGGGCTTACATTAATAGTGTCGCTATTATAGATTTTTGAAGGCTGCTCATTGCGCTCAGCCATCCACATTCATGAATTTTTATCTCAGAAATATCGAGTCCATTTCTGGAAGCCTCTATTGTTAGGTCTATTATCTACTGCTCAGAATGTCATTTATTTAACAGTTGCTACTATAGCTAGGTAGGCTGTCTGTTTCGGCAGTGACTCCGTTCTGCTGCCCTCTTCGCTCTGGGCTATTTGACCCAGGGCAAGAAAAAGGGGGGGGGGGGAGGGTGTTCCCTTGCGTCACCTGTTTTACTATGAAAACAAGGGGATACCTCCTCCGGAGTTAGTAATTCTGAGCTGTTATTGGGATGGTTGTTTAGTGAGAAGCTTATGTTTTAAAAATTCATTTAGGTCTTAGTTTTTAAAGTATAGCTTTTGAATATAGCACGTGTCAACGGACATTATTATACAATCCTCAGACACTTTTAAGGAGTATTAAGAGTCTCTATTCTCTAGACTTACTTTATTTATTGGCTTACTTTAAAAATTATTAGTATAAGGATTATACTAGATATTAATAGAGTACATGGATGTATGATGCTCAATTTTGGAAGGTGTTGTATCTTTCTAATTTATCATAAATAAGAAAGATACATGTAAGGCCTAATACTTCTTTTTCCCTAGAGGGGATGACTCTATTTTATATAATTGAGCGTATTCCATCTTGCTCTATGTCCTTGGCCCTCCAGCCTTTTTACTATTCAGCTATGTCTGGGTCATTGGTACAGTATAAAAATGTTAAAAAATTTATAGTAATTTATATATTTTTTATACTTACCAATGACCCAGACGGGGATGGCCCTCCCAGGAGTTGGGAACTCTTACCTCCCCACTGAGTACATAGCGCTTACCAGGCACTGGTTATAAGAATGAATAATGGCGCCAATTTCGTAACGTCCTTGACACTGCGCATGCGCAGTAGAGGTGAAGTGTGGAGGGCCATTCAGGACATGTTTTCTTTGGTTTTAGATGCAAATTTTGGGGATTGGGGGGCAAAATTTGTGTTTGGCCCTATATTTAAAGAGTTAGCACCAGCTATGTCTGGGTCATTGGTAAGTATAAAAAATATATAAATTACTATAAATTTTTTAACTTTCTGTATGTTTACCGTTTATTGGACCACGTCCATTTAAAACGGTAGGGGAAGGTGTTCAAGAGAGTTCCTTTGCATTTGGATGAGCAGGCTGAGGACCTAGATATGTCCTTATCTCCATCATTCTCAATTCGCTCGGACACTATTGAGATGGCAATTTCTTCTAATAGAGCGAATTTATACGCTATGTCTTACGCAGATCACCTTACGAGAGCTATGGCACAGCGTCTCAATGGGAAGGAATTTGAGGATGTTCGTACCTCTTTAAGAGTTCTTTCCAGGGCTATAATGTTTACCGCTTATAACTCCGCCCTAACAGTGGCTCATTTGGAGTTAATTAGTTGTGATGGAGCCCTTGCATCGTCATCCTTAATAGATGACAGGGTGAAAAACTCTCTTCAAGTCGCTCTGGTATCTGGTCATGATATCTATGACGACAAGCTTTCTTTGGTCTACGACCAAGCTACAAGGAAAGCGTAAAATACTCTGCTACTTAAGTCGGCATCTAGTAAACCCGCAACATCAGAGAAGAGTAAAGGAGGAGGTTCGGGACAAAAATCGTCCAGAGGGAACTCCTCTCGAGGATATAAGAGATCCTCATATTCTTACTTGAGAGATCGTCAATATAGCGACTCAGGTAGGGGACGTGGGTCTGGCCAAGGCAACCGGTCAGATGCTCCCAAACTGGCGGGTCGAGGCTCATCACGGGGAGGACATGGTTTCTCCTCCCGTAGGCCTCGCAGATCCTACAGGTGATGGTCAGGACCTCTATTGCGTTCCAGTTGGCAGAAGGTTATCAAGATTCATGAGAAACTGGATAACTATTACGGAAGACCAGTGGGTGAGAAGTGTGATCTAAGGCTATCATTTCGAGCAAAACCACCGCTAACACGAAGTCCACGTTGGACACAACTTCCGTCAAATCCAATAAAAAGAGAGTCTTTCCTTTCGGAGGTAAAGTCTCTCTTGGTAAAGGAAGCAATAGAGGTTGTAGAGAACCAAGAGTCTCTAGGTTTCTACAGTCACCTGTTCCAGGTTTAGGGTATTTGTATTCAGTATTCGTATTCAGTCGTATTCGAATACAGTTTATCAAGTATTCACATGTATTCAGTATTCACTGAATGTTATGAATACATGTATTCGTATTCATATTCAAATACATTAAAATTTGAGCTGTATTCATGAATACATTTTGAATACTTTTTGAATACTTTCTATATTTTGGAATTAAAGAACCACATACTGAATAAAAGGTATTCACAGATCAAGCCCATGGACTCCAGACAACAAATTCACACCTCATATCAATATTAAAGACTTAATAATCCCCGATATTATTTATATACCACCAAACACCTTGTCTGAAATGTTTGCATTGAAAGCAGACAATAGACTTGATTATCAATTAACTTGTCACAATACAACCTATTTTTGTAACAATGGTCACATATCCCCATGGCTTTTTAAATTGTTGAAAACATAGACAATAAAAATAACAATAAAAAACTTGTGTTATTGGACACAACTCAGTTATTCAATGATATTATATTCTAAAATTTTTGGATTTATTTTAAGTTCTATTTATCCATTATTACACAGTGAAAACATTTATTTATTTATTTATTTATTTATTTATTTATTTATTTATTTATTTATTTATTTATTCTTGTTTAAGGTCACCTTTGTACAGATCAGTATGTCCAATCATAATCGGTGAAAGCACGTAAATATTATAAAGAGCGTTTTCCATTTCCATTCGCATCTCTGATTTCAGAGAGCGAACATCCAATCATGGAAATATCGGATAGATTGTTGAAGACTATTTCAGCCTTAGGGGTCTCTCGTCCTATCACCTGCACTGTCCAGGAGATAGGAACGAGAGTCCACCTGTCTATGGAATTCCTAGTTGAAGAAGAGAAAATATCACCGCCCTCCTCGGGGAGAGGTAATACCTTTGTAGAGAGGACCTCCTCTCGCACCGGTCCTCACACGAAGAGGGAAGGAGGCCCTGAAAAGAGAAAAAGAAATAGAAGAGCCGTCCACCAAGTGGAGGGATTCCCGATGCTTGGAGGCATTCTTGGAGATGAAGAAAGAGAAAGGTGAGGAAAAGGAAGAGCCAGAGGCGGCCACCACTTCCCCTCCCACTCCCACAGACAGCCCCATCCAAATGCCGGCTTCCCAGTCGGTATTGTCGGATGTGGAAGAGTCTTTGGAGACTGAGGTGGAAATGGAAGCTGTCTTCTCGCCTCTTCCTGATCCCCACTCGCCTCTTCCTTCTAAACCAGAATGCCAGGACGTGGATGACAGGATAGAGAACATCTTATGGGAACACGAAATACAAGGGGACCTTCACAGACAACATATGGACAGGCAATACCAAGTA
Organism: Pictodentalium vernedei; assembly: GCA_031216915.1. Taxonomy (NCBI): domain Eukaryota; kingdom Metazoa; phylum Mollusca; class Scaphopoda; order Dentaliida; family Dentaliidae; genus Pictodentalium; species Pictodentalium vernedei. Next base: position 199,722,920 of record CM062294.1, read on the forward strand.
TTCCTCCAAAAAGTCGAAGAAGCCAAAAAACTAATAGACGCCAGAAATCTACAACAACAAAAGACTCAGCAATCACCCACAACCACTCCAGACTCGGCTAGGACCAGACCCTACAAAACTCAGCAACCACCATCAGGCAGCCAACTACCACTGTCTCTCCTTCCAAACCTCCACCTCTGAAAAAGAAGCTGAAAAGACACAAGCGCCGCTAACAACCCACAACTTCTCCTCCTTTACCACGGTCTGACACTTTCAAATTCTACAGCTAATGAGGGTCGAAAGGGGCTTGCTCCTCAAATCGTCCCTGCGCGCCGAAGGTGTGCAAAACCATTTGATTTGATATTATAAAGAAAATACTACTGCTGTTAGCAAACATTCAGCCAACAGACCTCCAGGTTTAACCATGAAGTGCATTGGCTAAAACTTTACTGGTCCTTCTTATGTGGTGTCATTGCAATTGATACTTAACGTTCAGGAGGAAATGCCAGTCTGTGATTTTTTAGAGGTAATCCACTCACACTTTGTGATGTGTTGTCCATGGAGAGTAGTCTAATTACTATGACACCCATAGAGTTTATTTCCCGTCAGGTAATTACTTTAGTTTTCCAACAAAGCATGGTAAGCACAATTAAAGCTTCATCTAAAGGACCATCAGTTTGAAAATGACTGTTAACCCAACAAACAAAAAACTTAAAGGCCTTGCTATAAATACTTCTAATTTAAAAAGTATTCAAGTATTCAAAAATGTATCCATGAATACATTGTAATGTATTTGTATTCAAACACATTTGAAAATTTGTGTATTTGTATTCGTATTCATATTCATGAAATTTCAAAGTATTTGTATTCGAATACATTTACAAAGTATTCGTCCCAAGCCTGACTTGTTCCTTGTACTGAAGTCAAACAGCTCGTTCTGACCGGTAATAGACTTGAGCTGGATAAACAAACTTATCGTAGTTCCAAAGCTCTATATGGAGACCATTCGGTTGGTAAGGGCGAGCATACGAGTGAACGACTATGCGGCAAGCATAGATCTAAAGGATGCAGACTTTCATGTCCTAGTACATCTGGCATTCAGAAAGTACCTACGGTTTGTCGTTCAAGGGATAGTATATCAGTTCCGAGCAATGTGCTTTGGTCTGAATCTAGCACACTGGGCATTCACTCGAATAATGAACTTGGTAATGTCTTCCTTCCGGGCTCATTCATCTGTGGTAACGTCGGCTTACTTGAATGACATTCTTCAGAGGTATGGCAACAAAACTACTCTTCAGAACGATGTTCAGAGTCTGCTATTATTGCTCTGACGTTTCGGTTTCATCGTGAATGAGAAGAAGTCAGATCTAGCTCCGTCCAATTGTTCATTCACTTCGGGGATGAGCTTCGAGACTCACAATAATCTGATTCGTCTGCCGTTACCCAGAGCAAAATTAGTCAGTTGTTATGCTTGCTTTTGTCTACACTCAGACGCATTAACAGCGAGGGAATTTATGCGACTGATGGGATTGTGTGGAGCGGCTGCGGATCTTATTCCCATGGGTCATTTATGCACACGTCCACTCCAGATTTTCTTTACTCAGAACTGGAGTTTGAAGACGCATTTGCTCGAGACCAGTATTGTTTTAACAGACCTGGTAAAACAAAAAGTTCAGAATTGGGCAGACATTCAGTGGTTAACTCAGGGAGTTCCGCTGCAGCTGCCAGATCCGGCTCTCACGATTATGACAGATGCGAGTCAAACAGGATGGGGCGCGACTGTGAACCCGACAAGACTCGAAGTGCCAGGGTCTTTGGGACCCGGAGTTCCTGAAAAAACACATAATCATCAAAGAAATGATGTCAATATGGTTAGGGCTACAACAATGGATTCACATTATAGAGAACGCTCATGTTCAAATATTGTCGGACAACTCGACAGTAGTAGCGTATATAAGAAATCAGGGAGGCATGCATTCGATTCCGTTACACGAACTAACGGAAAAAATCCTTCTATATGTCTTCGAACATCAAGTTCATCTATCTGTCCGTCATATAACGTGTCGTCTGAATTTACTAGTAGACTCACTGTCAGAAAGGTCGCCTGTTGCCTTCAGAGTGAACTCTCAACAAGCTAGTGTTCAGACAAATTTGCTACCAGTGGGATCAACCCTTGATAGACTTATTTGCGACACACCTCAACAATCACGTGTCGCCATGCCCAGATCCTTGAGCGTACACAGTAGACGCTGTCTCAATTCCATGGGACAGAATGATAGGATATGCATATCCTCCAACTCCGTTAATTCAACAGATCTTGTTAAAGATCAAGCAATCGCATTGCAAGATTCTGTTAGCAGCATCTCTGTCATGTCAGAAACCATGGATCCATCTACTTGGGTGTCTGTTATGGGACGTTCCCCGGAAGCTTCCTCGGTGGGAGGACTTTCTTTATCAAGGGAAGTCACGCACACTGCATCACAATCCGGAAGGTCTCAACCTTCACGTATTTCCGTTGTGCGGTCCTTCTTGCATGGCAAGCAATTTACAGGACGAGCAGTGGACACAATTTCTAACTGCAGGAGGTCCTCCTCTTCACTGAATTACACAGCAAAGTGGAAGGTTTTCATCCGTTGGTGTAAGGATCAGTCGATAAACGTTTATGATCCATCCATACCGGATATTGCCAACTTTCCTGTCTACCTGTTTGACGTTTTCAGACTGCAGCCCATCACTATTAAGGGCTATAGGTCTATGCTATCGGACACTTACGCTCATCATGATAGCTTGGCAATTGGATCTAATGCTTCATTATCCAAATTAATTAGAAATTTCTCTATAAATAGACCTAGACCTCAGATTAATTCCTAAGTGGAATTTAGCTTGGGTTCTGTTGAAGCTTAAAGAAGCTCCGTTTGAGCTGTTAGACATTGTAGAGTTCCAATTCTTGACCTATAAAACAGCATTTCATTAGCCTTTGCTTCCGCTAGAAGAGTTAGTGAACTCCATGCTTTATCTGTTGATGAATCTTGCTACCATAGTGTTGGAAATACCATCACTTTAACTACACAAGTGGGGTTTTTGGCTAAGAATCAGGCTCCAGATAAATGGCCTGAGCCTATTATCACAAAGGCTCTGCCATCTACGGACAACCGTAGACCTTTGCTGTGTCCAGTCAGGGCTATGCGCATATATAAATGCTGATCAGAGTTTATTAGAAAAGGAAGAAAAGCTTCTTTTTATCACTGATTCCTAACAGAAAAGATATATTTGTTCATTCTATTGCTAGATGGATTCAGTTGGTAATATGTATTGCCTATGAAAGTCTATCTTCCGATCAGTGTTCAGTAAATAAGATATCAGCACATGAAGTTAGAGTGCTGTCTACTTCTTGGGCTTATTCTAACAGTATAGCCATTACTTATCTCATGAAAGCTGTGTACTGAACACAGCCTTCTACATTTACAAAGTTTTACCTTAGAAATATAGTCCATCTCCGGCGACCTTAGATGTTTAGGTCCTCTATCTGTTGCTCAGGATGTCGTCCACTAAATGATTACAACTATAGTTATTTAGGCTTCCCGTTCCAGCAGCGACACTGTTCCGCTGCCCTCTTCGTTCTGTGGTTACATAACCCAGAACAGGGTGGGGGGGGGGGGGAGGGGGGAGGGTTCCTTATCATCTGGCTTTATAGTGAAAAGCAAGGGAAGATCTCCTCCGGTGTCAGTAGTCCCGAGTTGGTGCTGGGATGGTTTTAATGTGTAGCTTGGTGTGAAGCAATTAATATGTCTCATTTATGTAATATTTTTTAAAATGTAGCTCACTGTGAAGCATTTATATATGTCACGTGTCAAACGGGCATTAATATACAATCCTCAGACACTTTTAAATGAGTATAAAGAGTCTCATTCTCTGGACTATCTTTATATATTGGCTTCCCTTCACCGAGTTAGCATAATGGGTTATTCTGGCATTAAATGGAGAATTATATATTATGTAATGCTCAATTACATTGTTGGTGTTATGTCTTTCTTATTTCCCGTAAATGAGAAAGACATATATAATTCCTTTCTCTCCTATTCTCCTGTAGGAGATATCCTTTAAGAAGTGTTTGAGTAATTGGATTTTCCTTTATGTCCTAGGCCCTCCAGCCTTTTTACGATTCAGCTAAGCCTGGGCCATTGGTTGTTGTATAAAAATATTATAAATTCAAAGTAATTTGTATATTTTTTATACTTACCAATGGCCAAGATGGGGATGGCCCTCCCATGAGTGGGCACCCATACCTCCCCGCTGATTATAACATTTAGCAGGTACTGTAGAAAGAATGATGCTTGGCGCCAATTTCGGTGCTTTCTGGATAATGCGCATGCGCAGATCACAAAAGTATGGAGGACCACATAGGACATAATTTTTTCGCTTTTACATGCAAATTTTGGGGATTGGGTGCAAAATTTGTGTTTGGCCCTGGATATTTTTGAGTTAGCACCAGCTAAGTCTGAGCCATTGGTAAGTATAAAAAATATACAAATTACTTTGAATTTATAATATTCTCTACGTTGGGTAAAGGGTTAAAAGAGATGAAAATATTTCAACAGAAGGCCAGATTTGATCACTTGTGTAATTCAATGGAATTGAATTAACCTGTGAGTTGCATTTTACTTCCAATTGCCAAACCATTTACAATACTGTCAGTACATATTGGACCTGTTAATTGTGTATAGGTTATTGAGTAAACTCCTGTTAATTGAATAAAAAATATTGTGATCTCTCAAGGAACTGCTCTGATAGATGTTTACTCAATAACCCACTTACAATTAACAGGAAAATTTATGCAGATGGTATGGTGAATGGTTTGGTACTTGTAAGTTACATGTAGTTCACAGGGTTATTCAATTTAGAAATATACAGTTAAGTAGGATCTGAATTTATAGACCTTTGTAGGCCCCAAAACATCCAATATAAGCATTTAATCTGTTATTTCTTGTTTAACTGTTCTGAGTTCTGTAACATGTAACATATTGCATAATAAATGATCAGTTGAACACAAGAATACGGAAACAAGCAATTTCATTTTAGTTGAATATTCCTGTCAAGTGGATATTTTTTCCCCTTGCAAAGTAACTATTCAGTCCACTGGACTTTGGCCGTTCTTAACTTTTGTGTACAATCTAACCTGATAATGTAACCTGCTGTTGTGAATGACCACCTGTTCTAAATGACCAGTCCATTCAGTTGAAGTTACTCTATCTTATCACTCTATTGAGCAACCACCTATGTAATGTAACCATTTACCACCGATTATTGGCCTTGTCTCTAAATTTCACCTATTTTTCCTGTGAGAGACCAGCAAAGGGGATGTGTGCTTGTTTACTGCAGTGAACAAGTTCAGTTTCAATGGTACTGTACTGGGTGTACATGCACATCCTCAGGCCTGGCATTCCTAAAAATGCAGGAGGGCTAAAAATCGCTTCCCTGACATGGCCTAGGGGAGCGATTAGCTCTCCTCAAGCTTACAAAAGCTAAAAGCGGCAAAATAAAGTTTTACTATTAATGAAGTCTGCTGAGTGGGCTTTGTACATTTTGTTTTGTTCTGCTAAGAAGGTAGTCTCTGTGACACAGCTATACTGCCCCTCCCACATCTCTGGTCCTTGGAAAGTTAAATTCCAGGACTCGAAAATCATTGATGAACATAATTTTTTATATCAGTCCTTCAAAGTTCTGGCAATCCAGTCCAAATTTTGGGGGACCATTGCACACCAGTCACATTTAACTGCATGCTTTGTTTCTTTCTTGTCGTATGTTTCATTTGATACTATAAGATCTTTTCAGCTGACAGTGTACTTACGATTCAATTCTAGTTTTACTTGAATACAAATACAAATTGTAAACGTGTCTTTTAACCTTTTACCTAACGAATCACCTCCATTCTCCTGCATTATTTACAAATTGAGCAATTGAAAACAAAATTTACAAAAAATTTACTCAAACTATATCATGTGAATCCTCATTAGAATAGCTTATCAAAGAATTTGAAGTAACCAGTGAGTTTTCACAAGATTCGTTGTTTTCATTTTTAGCTTAACTTGACATAGTCAAGATAAGCTATTGCCATCACGCGTGCGGAAGTCTGTTAGTCTGTGAGTCTGTTAGTCTGTGAGTCTGTGAGTCTGTGACGTCTGTTCACATTTCCTTTAGCACGGGCTACACCCCGCAGTTCTTGTCTGATCGTCACAAAATTTCATATGCAGGTTTGGGGTCATGTCTAGATGAGAACGTCCCCTTTTGGTCACGATCGTCAACCGGTATGGCTGCCCGAGCCCAAAACCAGAAAACCATTAGCACAGTCTACAGGTCGTATTTATGAAGGGATTTCATTGTAACTTGGTAGGATGCCTCTGTATAATGCCTAGATGAGAACGTCCCCTTTTGGGCATGATCTATCAACCGTGATGGCTGCCCAAGCCCGAAACCCAAAAACTTTTAGCACAGTCTGCAGGTCATGTTTAATGTGGAGGGATTTCATTGTAACTTGGTAGGATGACTCCTTATGATGTCTAGATGAGAATTTCCCCATTTGGGCATGATCTGCCAAACGTGACGACTGCCCGAGCCCAAAACCCGAAAACCTTTAGCACAGTCTACAGGTCATATTTATTGAGGAATTTCATTGTAACTTGGTGGGTTGACTTCATACAATATCTAGATGAGAAAGTCCCCTTTTGAACGTGATTGGGCAACTGTGAGGGCTTCAGGGGCCCGAAGCCCAAAAACCTTTAGCACAGTCTAGAGGTCATATTTATGAAGGGATTTCATTGTAACTTGGTAGGATGACTCCAAATAATGTCCAGATGAGAACGTCCCATTTTGATCGCGATCGTGCAGCCTTGATGGGTGCCAGAGCCCACAAACCTTTAGCATAGGTAAAAGGTCATATTTATGGAAGGATTTCATTGTAACCTGTTAGGTTGACTCCATATAATGTCTAGATGATGACATCCCCTTTTGGTCGTGATGGGTCAGTTGTGATGGCTACAAGTGGCCGAAAATCTTGAGCACAGTCTACAGGTCATATTTATGAAGGGATTTCATTGTAACTTCTTAGGATCACTCCAGATGATGCCCAGATGAGATTGTCCCCTATGGTTGCGATCATTCAGCCATGATGGCTGCCCGAGCCCGAAAAACCTTTAGCACAGTCTACAGGTCATATTTATGAAGGGATTTCATTGTAACTTGGTAGGTTAACTTCATATAATGTCTAGATGAGAACATCCCCTTTTGGACATGATTGGGCAACTGTGACGGCTAAAGGTGCCCAAAGCCCGAAAACCTTTAGCACAGTCACCAGGTCATATTTATGAGGGAATTTCATTGTAACTTGGTAGGATGACTCCAAATAATGTCTAGATGAGAACGTCCCATTTTGATCGCGATCATTCAGCCTTGATGGGTGCCCAAGCCCAAAAACCTTTAGCATAGGTAAAAGGTCATATTTATGGAAGGATTTCATTGTAACCTATTAGGTTGACTTCATATAATGCCTAGATGATGACATCCCCTTTTGGTCGTGATTGGTCAGCTGTGATGGCTACAAGTGCCCGAAGCCCAAAAACTGTGAGCACAGTCTACAGGTCATATTTATGAAGGGATTTCTTTGTAACTTCGTAGGATCACTCCAGATGATGCCCAGATGAGATTGTCCCCTTTGATTGCGATCATTCAACCATGTTGGCTGCCCGAGCCCGAAGCCTGAAAACCTTAAGCACAGTCTACAGGTCATATTTATGAAGGAATTTCATTGTAACTTGGTAGGTTGACTTCATATAATGTCTAGATGAGAACGTCCCCTTTTGGACATGATTGGGCAACTTTGACAGCTAATGGTGCCCGAAGCCCGAAAACCTTTAGCACAGTCTACAGGTCATATTTATGAAGGGATTTTATTGTAACTTGGTAGGATGACCCCAAATAATGTCTAGATGAGAACGTCCCTTTTTGGTTGTGATCATTCAGCCTTGATGGGTGCCCGAGCCCAAAAACCTTTAGCATAGGCAAAAGGTTATATTTATAGAAGGATTTCATTGTAACCTGTTAGGTTGACTCCATGTAATGCCTAGATGATGACATCCCCTTTTGGTTGTGATTGGTCAACTGTGATGGCTGCAGGTGCCCGAAAACCTTGAGCACAGTCTACAGGTCATATTTATGAAGGGATTTCATTGTAGCTTCGCAGGATCATTCCAGATGATGCCCAGATGAGATTGTCCCCTTTGGTTGCGATCATTCAACCATGATGGCTGCCCGAGCCCAAAGCCCAAAAACCTTTAGCACAGTCTACAGGTCATATTTATGAAGGGATTTCATTGTAACTTGGTAGGTTAACTTCATATAAAGTCTAGATGAGAACGTCCCCTTTTGGACACGATTGGGCAGCTGTGACGGCTTCAGAGGCCCAGAGCCCGAAAACCTTTAGAACAGTCTACAGGTCATAATTATGAAGGGATTTCATTCTAGCTTGGTAGGATGACTCCAAATAGTGTCCAGATGAGAACGTCCCCTTTTGGTCAGGATCATTCAGCCTTGATGGCTGCCCGAACCCAAAAACCTTTAGCATGTCTGTAGGTCGTATTTATGGAAGGATTTCATTGTAACTTGTTAGGTTGACTCCATATAATGCCTAGATGATGACATCCCCTTTTGGTCATGGTTGGTCAACTGTGATGGCTACAGGTGCCTGAAGCCCGAAAATCTTGAGCACAGTCTACAGGTCATATTTATGAAGGGATTTCATTGTAGCTTCATAGGATCACTCCAGATGATATCCAAATGAGAATGTCCCCTTTTGGTTGCAATCATTCAACCATGATGGCTGCCAGAGCCTAAAGCCCAAAAACCTTTAGCACAGTCTTCAGATCATATTTATGAAGGGATTTCATTGTAACTTGGTAGGTTGACTTCATGTAATGTCTCGATGAGAACAGACCCTGTTGGACACCATTAAGCAACTGTGTTGGCTACAGGGGCCCAAAGCCCGAAAATCTTTAGCACAGTCTACAGGTGATATTTATGAAGGGATTTCATTGTACCTTGGTAGGTTGACTCTAAATAATGTCTAGATGAGAACGTCCCCTTTTGGTTGCGATCATTCAGCCTTGATGGCTGCCCGAACCCAAAACCCCAAAACCTTTAGCATAGTCTATTGGTCATATTTATGGAAGGACTTCATTGTAACCCGTAAGTTTGACTCCATATAATGCCTAGATGATGACATCCCCTTTTGGTCGTGATTGGTCAACTGTGACGGCTTCAGGGGCCCGAAGCCCAAAACCCTTGAGCACAGTCTACAGGTCATATTTATGAAGGGATTTCATTGTAACTTTGTAGGATCACTCCAGAGGATGCCCAGATGAGAATGTCCCCTTTTGGTTGTGATCATTCAACCATGATGGCTGCCAGAGCCCAAAGCCCAAAAACCTTTAGCACAGTCTACTGGTCATATTTATTAAGGGATTTCATTGTAACTTGGTAGGTTGACTTCATATAATGTCTAGATGAGAACGTCCCCTTTGGACGCAATTGGGAAACTGACGGATACAGGGGCCCGAAGCCCGAAAACGTTTAGCACAGTCTACAGCCGTATTTATGAAGGGATTTTAATGAAACTTGATAGGATGACTCGTTTTGGAATAATTTCAGTGTAACTTGGTAACTTTTGTTGATATACTTTAACTGTGAGGGCCACATACATTAACTGTGAGGTCATATTAACCCACCCCTCAGCTCTTTAAAACAATGTACACCTCATATTATTTTTATCATAAACATAGCATACAGGAACAGAAATGAACATATTCCCAATTATCACAATTCTTGTCTTATTTCATAATCCTTTCATAAACATTGAACATTATCCTTTTCATCAAACACAACACACAAGTAAAGCTACGGTGTCATTGACACTTTCATTGCACTTGAACACTAATTTGGTCCCTGAAATTTCTGACAGAAATAATGTTGAGCATTCCTGCAAACCACAGACTGCATACACCGATGATTTGCATTACCAGTTCAGCCTGAAATTTCATGATCTTGGGTCATGTACCAGAAAAAAGTTATCTTTGACACTACCCCTTTGTTTATAAGACCAGCACTCTGTATTGAAATAAAAATCTGATGTGTTAAAAAATATTCTTGAATGACTTTTAAAATAATTTTTCTCCGAAACAAAGATTATGACCTCTCACTGGAACAAGCTTGACGTGCTTGTTCAATGAGAGGTCATAAGCTATGTTTCAGGGGAAAAAATTAGAAAATAATAAAATTTTAAACTAGATTTTTGTGAATAATACTGGCTAGATATAGCCATTACGTTAGGTAAAGGGTTAACTGACTGCAAAAGTAATTTATCGTATAGAAACATCAGAAAAGACTCTCAGGAAATAAGGAATTGTACCCAGGACCATGAATAAGTCCTACCTATCCTAATCATGTGGCCTCTTGTCTGAAGATACCATTTTTAGCTCAATTTTTAGCTCAACTTTGACATAGTCAAATTTGAGGTTTTGTCATTGCCCGTCGTCCGTCTGTCCTTCCGTCTGTCCATCCATCCGTCCATCCCTCTGTCTGTCCGTCTGTCTGTCAACAATTCAATATGGCTCGGGCTAGAGGCCGTGTTTATGAACCAATCTTTACAAAACTTCTTTGGTACCTTTGTTATCACTATGGGGCGAGAACAAGTGTTTTTGGGTGCGGTCCAATCAGTTTATTGTACAGTACTTCTATTTGAAAGTTCTGATTTGAATATATTTCTGAATGAATTTTTAATAACATGGAATACATCACATATAATACAGGTTTTTTCTCGTGCAGAAATTATGCAAATTAGATGAACTTTGATTTATTCAGTGCTACTTATACACAGTAAGTACACATGTCAATACGGCTCGGGCTAGAGGCTGTATTTATGAATCGATCTTCACGACCCTTCTTAGGTACCTTTGTTATCACCTTGACGAGAACGAGTGTTTTTGGGTGCGGTTCAAACTTTTAAGATGGCCGCCGGCAGCCAATTAGACAAACTTTGATTTATTCAGTGCTACTTATACACAGTAGCGCACATTTCAATACGGCTCTGGCTAGAGGCATCTAACTGTCTCCCACCTTTACAATACTTTACCTGCACCTTTCAGGCTATGGTCAGTATGTATGTTCAGATCTTTACAATACTTTACATGTACCTTTGTTGTCAGGTCATTACCTAGATGTTTGTCATTGCTATGTCACATACCATACATGTACATGTCTTACACAAGTTGAGCTACAGTGTCATGGACACTTTCATTGGAAAGTCCCTTGGTTGGTCACATAACACCAGTTTATATGTATTTTGTAGTTTCAAAATAGCTGGTGGGGAGTTGCTTTCTTGATAAGGTTTTACAAACCTGTTGTGAAGAAATGAGGATTTATGACATCAGAAATAGGTCATAATTGGATGTCACATTGGGATTGTTGAATGGATTTTTGAGAGTGTTGTTCCTTTTGAAACTGAAACGTGAACAAGTTCTGTTTCACAAGTATAATAGGATCCAAAACCTGGATACCAGTCTTCTCAGATGGGCAGCTTAGAGATGAATGATTGGCTGAACCTGCCTTTATACTTGCCTTATGGTCATGTCATAGCCATAGATGCTGAAACAGTCTTTAAGCCCCAATAAATAAATAATGAACGTTTAATGCACAAGTACTGGACTCTAATTTTTCAATATTCTATTTCAGCTGGTTGAGTGGTCTAGAGAATACGAAATGGCTTCAGAATATTGGTGCATTGTTAAGAACAGCTTGTATTGTATTGAATGCTAATCACCGAGAGAAGAGGCCTGTTCTAGTGCACTGTTCAGATGGATGGGATCGCACACCACAGGTTGTAGCTCTGGCAGAGTTACTATTAGATCCTTATTATAGAACAATAGAGGTTTGTTAATTTATTGATGCACTGTGCATGACCTACTTCTATCTTTCTTATCAACCTACCTTACAATTGTTTACTACAGGCTTGCACTACAGTGGAAGACCCTAACTCGGAAAATATACTCTATTTTGATCTTTCCCAAGCGATTTGGGAAAGAAAAGTGGTGCAAAAGCACCAAGAAAAAATAAGCCAAAACTGGGTCGAGTGCTACCGGCGCAGACCCAGTAGGGGACGCTCTTCTCCCAGTACAAATCCACGACTTCCATTGCACTAGAGTACTGAGAAACCTACATTTAATGAGCTAATGTCTCATTCTTTTTAGCTCACCGAGGGGAGCTTAACTCGTCACTTGCCATCCGGCGTCGGCATCCGTCGTGAACTTTACATTATCGACTTCTCCTCACAAACTTCTCAACCAAATTTTGTGTGCATGTTCCTTATATGTCAATTCAAGTTTTTACAAATAAACTTGCCGCGCCCACGGGAGCACCAGAAGGGGCATAACTCTGATAGCACCCATAAATTTTTTCCAAAATTCAAAAAAAATCTTCTTCTTCAGATCCACCAGTCAGAATCTTTTCATATTTGTTATACAACATCTCTAGGGGGGTCAGATTCAAGTTTGTTCAAATCAAGTCCCTGGGTTAAGATTTGGGCTCTCTATTGGAGCCCAAAGTTTAACTTGGTGCAATTTGAGGAAATTTCTTTAAAAATCTTCTTCTTCAGATTGACCACTCAGAATCCTTTCATGTTTGGTATACAACATCTATAGGGGGTCAGATTCAAGTTTGTTCAAATTGAGTTGCTGGGTTTATATTTGGGCTCCCTATGGAAGCCCAAATTTTAACTTTGTGCAATGCGTGGAATATTCTTCAAAAATTTTCTTCTGCAGATTCACCAGTCAGAATCCTCTCATATTTGGTATACATCATCTCAAGGGGGGGCCAGATTCAAGTTTGTTTAAATCTAGTTTCTCGGTTAACATTTGGGTTCCCTATGGGAGCCTGAATTTTAAATTAGTGCAATATGAGAAAATTCTTTTAAAAATCTTTTTCTTCAGATCCCCCAGGCAGAATCCTTCAACATTTGGTATGCATCATCTTTAGGAGGGGTCAGATTGAAGTTTGTTCAAATTGGGTCCCTGGGTTGAAAATTTTGAGTCTGGTTCGGACTCAGAAATTTTTTACCAAAATTTGAGAAAAAAAATTTGTTTTGGATTTTTTATGTGTTTTGTTCAATTTTGAGATGAAAAAAACCCAAATTGTTAGCCTGAAAATTTTGGGTCCAGTGTCCCAAAATTCGGAATTTTAAAAAAAATTTTTTATGTGTTTTTTTGTTCAATTTTGAGACGAAACAAAAAATTTTTTTAGCAAGTCTTCCCGTAGGTTGCCTCATTTGACAATGGTTAACCTGTTGATCGGTTACCTAGATTTTTTAGCTCAACTTGACAAAGTCAAGCTGAGCTATTGCCATCACTTCTCGTCCGTCGGCGTACGTACGTACGTACGTTAGTACGTTAGTATGTTAGTACGTTAGTACGTACGTCCACAATTTCCTTTGGCACACCTCACAGGTCGCATTTATGATCAGATTACTTTGAAACTTCTTATGCTTGTTTGGAGTGACCTCTAGATGGGAGCTATCGATTTTCTTCAATTTCCATCAAAAAATGTTGCCGCGGCCAACGTTCTTAGAACTTAGTTTAGTCAAACCACAATATTTCCCTTTGGCACACCCTACAGGGCACATTTATGATTTGATTGCTTTGAAACCTGATACGCTTATTTAGGGTGACCTCTAGATGGGAGCTATCGATTTTCTTCAATTTCCGGCAAAAAATGTTGCCACGGCCAACGTTCGTAGAACTTAGTTTAGTCAGACCTCAATATTTCCCTTTGGCACACCCTACAGGGTACATTTACGATCAGATTGCTTTGAAACATGGTATGCTTGTTTGGGGAGACCTCTAGATGGGAGCTATCGATTTTCTTCAATTTCTGTCAAAAAATGTTGCCGCGGCCAACGTTCTTAGAACTCAGTTTAGTCAGAAGACTCAATATTTCCCTTTGGCACACCCTACAGGGCAGATTTATGATTTGATTGCTTTGAAACCTGGTATGCTTATTTAGGGTGACCTCTAGATGGGAGCTATCGATTTTCTTCAATTTCCGGCAAAAAATGTTGCCACGGCCAACGTTCTTAGAACTTAGTTTAGTCAGAAGACTCGATATTTCCCTTTGGCACACCCTACAGGGCACATTTATGATCGGATTGCTTTGAAATCTTTCATGCTTGTTTGGGGTGACCTCTAGATGGGAGCTATCGATTTTCTTCAATTTCCATCGAAAAATGTTGCCGCAGCCAACATTCTTAGAACTTAGTTTAGTGAGACCACAATATTTCCCTTTGGCTCACCCTACAGGGCTCATTTATGATTAGATTGCTTTGAAACCTGGTATGCTTTTTTACGGTGACCTCTAGATGGGATCTATCGATTTTCTTCCATTTCCGTCAAAAAATGTTGCCACGGCCAACGTTCTTGGAATTTAGTCTAGTCAGACCACAATATTTCCCTTTTGTACACCCTACAGGGCACATTTATGATCGGATTGCTTTGAAACCTGGCATGCTTGTTTGGGGAGGCCTCTAGATGGGAGCTATCGATTTTCTTCAGTTTCTGTCCAAAAATGTTGCCACTGGCAAAAAAACTGACATTGGTCCCAATGATCTTCAATTTTGCCATTTCATTTATAACTTACCAAGTTCAAGTTTGTCAAGTTGAGCTACAGTGTCATTGACACTTTCATTTCATAAACCTATTGGTTAACCATTGCATTAAAAGTATTTATACTGACAAAACTTCTGACATACCCAACTACAGTTCCTCCCAAATTAGTTTGGCGTCTAGACACAAGGGACCCAAGGAGGAGCAGTACAAAACAGGTACATACACCCCCCACCCCACATACACACGCACATTCACGTATGCACGCATTAACGTTTGTTATTCTTTGCTTTATATGATTTTTGTGTCTAATAAAAATTAAAGAATTTTAATTGTTTATTTTGCTGTGTGGCTTATTATTTCAGAAACCCAAAAACATTTGTCTCGAACTGGGAGTGGGAATTGCGCAATTGTGTGGGGATGGGGTCAAATACCATCGATGGACGTCTGTATTACAAATACATTGAACTTTAGGGCATGGGAGTTGCATTGGCAAACTCCGATTAACATTGGAAAAAAACAATTGTAAATCGTATCTACCTTCCCCTACATTTCGGAATCCAGAGAATGTGATCCAAAGTTCCAAACTAAAACTTTATTTGTGCCACAATGTTCAAAATCATTTGGAAAAACCCATGTTCACAACCATGCCTGCTGTTTATTCAAATGGAATAAGCATGCAAATAAGAAGTCAGCATTGGTGAATAAAAAGACGTTTCCATAATGTGTTTGAAAATTTTTCTCATAGATTGGTAGGGTGAAAAGGGACGGAATGCAAATAATTAACAACAGCTCATTTGATTTTCAATATGTCTCCTTTTTATTGTATCAAAGACTTACTTTCAGCTTTGCGCAGTGCGAGAGTTAATACCTCACATGTATTTACAAAGCAGTTAGCTCCCTTTAGCTGTAACAGACAATCGTCTTTCTCAGAATCGAAACAAATTAATGGTTTCAAGAGCTAGAGGGCGTCGCAAGTTGGTACTGCAGATCTTCAGTACCGCTAATACTACAGATTTATACCCCCACAAGTACAGTAATGATTGAAACATGCTGTATGATAACCACATGAGCATTTTGTTCTCGTTTTGTTCACTGCAGTGCTTCTTTTAAATCAGTGGGAGGAAAAACGTTGAAAACTTTTCTCATCCTGTAACAACTAACTTCGTCGGCCATCAACGCGATTGTGGTTAACCGATCGAGCGTTCGCCTGAAAACAAATCTGCGTAACCGATAGGCGAATGGTACGAGCATTCGCCTCTTATTTCGAGACCTGATACAACATCTCTAGGTGGGTCAGATTCAAGTTTGTTCATATCGGGACCCTGGGTTAATATTTTGGCTCCCTGTTTGATCCCAAAGTTTAACTTAGTGCAATGTGAGGTGATTTCTTTAAAAACCTTCTTCATATCCGCCAGTCAGAATTCTTTCCTATTTGGTATATGACATCTCAAGGGGGATCAGATTCAAGTTTGTTCAATTTGAGTCCTTGGCTTAATATTTGGGCTCTTTGGACAGGGGTGAGGTGGGGGGGGGGGGGGGGGGGTGGCATGTTATGTTCAGGTTTGTTCAAATCCATTCCTTAGTGTTCTTCCATAAAATTTGCCTTTCATGACTTCATTCCTTTGTAGTGTTGATGAACCATGTCTAACTGAATGTGACCCCAATTACTTCTTTGAACCACTTTGGCCAGTGAGCGATTAAGGGCCCTTGAGGCCTCTTGTTTCTTTTTTCTGCCACTGTCCAAGGATGTGCGGTCATTTGTATTACAAAACAGTGATAATTCAACTTGTTGATAATGGTTTCCTTTGACTGGAATTATGGATCCGAGGATCGTATAATAACAGGACTGTGTTTTATATATTCTCGTTATTATTTTCAACCACATTTTCATTGTATTTTATATATTTTGCTTGTCGCACGCGACTTTCGCATACCGTGCGGTTTGTACATAAAATTTTTCAGTTGATAAATTTTATTATTATTGGAGTTAGGTGTCGATGGGGGACTGTATGGATAGGATTTCTCCACTCTGTTGGGTGCAGAATTTCTGTATTTTTATACTGTAGCAATAACCCAGACTTAGCTGGTGCTAACTCAAAAATATCCAGGGCCAAACACAAATTTTGCCCCCCCCCCCCCAATCCCCAAAATTTGCATCAAAATCCCAAAAATCAGTGTCCTATATGGTCCTTCATACTTTTGTCCACTGCGCATGCGCAGTGTCAAGGAAGTACCAAAATTGGCCCCAAATCTTCATTCTTTGTTTGGCCCTTCAATCAGTAACATCTCACTGATATCTGTGCTTATAATGTCAGTTAAAATGATGCCAGACACAAAATCATGAAGGAAATGGTGGATCTGAGGATGAAATAAGAGGATGAGAGGAAGAAACAGTGGAAGGATGTGTTCAGGGCTGTAACTTATAATTTTTATGTAAAATTAATGTCATGTTCCCTAATTTCGGGGCATGGGCCTGATGTTTTCATTCTTGCTATGAAATTTCAAAAAATTTCAACTGTTTGTTCAGTCTTTCCTCTCTCCCTTTCCTTGATACCCCCTTGCTAATTTCCCATGCTTTTGTCATAATTTTTGAAATTTTTTTACTGAAATTTCTTGGGAGTTTTAGCATAGTTACAGAATGTTTCTTCTGTTTTTCCCATGGTTACATACTCACCCTAGGGGTATTTAGGCGTTTTGGTCATGCATCTACCATCCGATGTACTGCACTTTCTTCTGTGGAAGTTTCTGTTTTACATCAGGTAGTGTTTTAAAATTGGTTACTGACTTCGGGCCATATTTTCAGTGCCTGGAGTCTTGTTTCCGGTTTTTATACGCCCGTTTTGAAAAAACGGGTTGTATTATGGTATACCGCTGACTGTCTGTCTGTCTGTCCATCCGTCCGTCCATCCGTCCGTCCGTCCGTCCGTTTGTCCGGTCACATGTCGTACGATAACTCAAGAGCGCTTTGAGAGATTTTCGTGATTTTTGGGTAAGTGATGTATATCGATGGAGGGAAGCTCCCTTTCGTTTAGTGTCACTGTTCGTTTAGTCATTCCAGAGTTATGGGACTTTATTACTTAGAAAATTGTTGATTTTTTACACGTACGATAACTCGAGAATGCTTTGAGAGATTTTCGTGATTTTTGGGTAGGTGGTGTATATCGATGGAGGGAAGCTCCCTTTTGTTTAGTGTCACTGTTCGTTTAGTCATTCCAGAGTTATGGGACTTTATTACTTAGAAAATTGTTGATTTTTTACACGTCATACAATAACTCGAGAACGCTTCGAGAGATTTTCACAATTTTTTGGTAGGTGGTTTATGTTGATGGAAGGAAGCTCCATTTCGGTCGGTGTCACTGTTCGATTAGTTTTTCACGATTTTTTGGTAGGTGGTTTATGTTGATGGAAGGAAGCTCCCTTTCGGTTGGTGTCACCTTTCGATTAGTCATTCCAGAGTTATGGGACTTTATTCATCAAAACATAAGCAATTTTCCACATGTTGGACTTTGAGCAATTTTCATGATTTTTTGGTGGCAAGTATGTAACCTGACAAGTACACATGTATACTCATATTGTGTGGTTCCCTCTTGTACTTAATAATGGGCATATCATGCGCTCATGGCGCAACTGTTTATTATTCACTTTTGTTTACGTTGACAACGGTTATTTCGGACAGTGATTCCTTGTCTTCTATAAGGTTTTGTTTATAGCCAGATATATTAATATTGTCCGTAAGTGTAACATTAATTTTTAGATATGTTTTAAAATTTTTGTTCACACTTTGGCTTTTTTTGGGATCCATTTGGGCTCATCGTTCCCTTTGGGAACTTGGGCTCATTTCAAAATTTTTTCGAAAATTTTTTCTTTTGAATTACTTTTCGAAATTTTTGTAATGGATTATATTATTATGATGTATCTTTGTATTTTCAAGGGTTAGTGCAAGTACTATGGCTGTTTAATATTTTTTTAATATGAAAGAATATTGTTCAATTTGTAAATCGAGGAAGTCTTCCTCTGATTCTCATGTTCATTGTCTTTGCTGTAGTCAATGTACTCGCACTAATTCTTGCTCAGTGTGTGCCAATTGGGATGACAAATGTTGGAGACGTGTGTCACGGTATATTGTTAGTGGTGAGAGGTCCATGCCGGTCCTCTCGCCACAGGGTCACTCTAGTTTTTCAGTCTCTTTTTCAGAGGAACAAGAACAGGGTGATGTTTCCGTGATGTCTTCAGGAAGTGTGCTACCATTGTCGCAATCAAATGAAGAGCTAGCGGCAAAAGTGCTCAGCAAAATACAAGTGCCTAGATCCTTAGTAGGATTGACGATCTTGTCGCCAGCTAGCTCGCCAGGTGAAGCTATCACCCGTAAAGTGGATGATGTGACGTCGGGTTCGTCCGTTGCGGTCCAGGAGAGGAGAAGGGGTGTTGCGAGCACTATAAACTCGGATCACGCACACCCGGCGAAAACGGATCGGAGGAAGCCAGTCAGTCCGATAGCTAGCTCGTTCAGGTCTACTCGGATCACGAGCGAGAGAGGTCCCTCTCTCTTACAACAACATCTGGGGCCAGATGTTGTTGTGCGTAACGTTCGTCAGTTGGAGCATACGTCCACTCCTCCTGCTCGGGACACTCCGTCGCATAGACAGCCAGGCACGGCTAGTCTACTGGCTTCCTCTTCCACACGTCAGCACACACGACCGCACCTTGGCTACGTGACCACAGATATCCAGCCTGCTTCGCCGACCAGGGATTTCACGTCAACCAGGTCACTCCATCCGGTTGCCAAAGACACGAGGCCTTACCAGTCGGGACATTCGCATAAAAGAATTATGCAAGAGGTACCGTCCCAGGAGCTTCCAGCGGCTAAACAATGTAAGACCGCAGCTCCACAGGCCTCCGTGATGGACTTGCTATCACAGATAGCACAACTCATTGCAGCATCCCAGCAACTTTCAGAAACTCTTTCAGATCAGGAACTGTCTGAGGAAGCTGGGTCGGTACGCTCCCCTGCAGTGTCAGAAAGGGACAACCGAGATTCACATGTGGTCCAGTCGGATTGTGAAAGGGAATCAGCGGAGCTGGATTTTTCCCTTCTAGAACAACATGATGGACTCAGCTTCCATCAAACCTTCAGAAGAGAGATTTGTTTCTATCAGAGGTGCAATCTCTTCTGGAGAACGGCCATAGATTTCATCCGGCAACTCCTTCCAGAAGTTGTTCTTCCAGACCAGAGAGCTGCGATACCAGATAAGAGACTGATAGCATCACTGGACACAGACTTTTTCGGCCGGGCTAAGGACGTCGCGCCTGAATTTCCGGCCCCGTCCAGAAATGTCTCCTGGACATTTGAATTGCTGAATGATGCTATTTTCAAGCTAGCCTCTAATAGAGGTCGTAGAAAACCAGGAATCTCCCGGTTCCTACCGTCACCTGTTCCTGGTACCAAAACCAGACAGCTTGTTCCGTCCAGTTATAGATCTAAGCTGAATGAACAAGCTGATCGTGGCTCCAAAATTTTATATGGAGACCATTCGATTGGTGAGAGCGAGCATTCGAGTGAATGATTATGCTGTGAGCATAGATCTCAAGGATGCGTACTTTCACGTCATGGTACATCCGGCGTTCAGAAAGTACCTTCGCTTCGCTGTCCTAGGAGTCGTTTATCAGTTCTGAGCAATGTGCTTCGGTCTGAATCTAGCACCCTAGGCATTCACTCGAATAATGAACTCGGTAATGACTCATTTCCGAGCTCATTCGTCTGCGGTAACGTCGGCCTACTTGGATGACATTCTTCAGAGGTGCGGCGACAGATTAACGCTTCAGAACGATGTTCAGAGTCTGCTTCAGCTGCACTGACATCTCGGTTTCATAGTAAACAAAAAGAAGTCGGATCTAGTTCCGTCCAAGTTGTTCATTCACTTGGGAATGAGCTTGGAGACGCATAACAATCTGGTTCGTCTGCCGTTACCCAGAGCGAAATTAGTTAGTTGTTACGCTCGCTTTTGTCTTCACTCAGATGTAGTAACAGAGAGAGAATTCATGCGACTGATAGGTTTGTGCGGAGCTGCCATGGATCTTATTCCGATGGGGCGCCTACGCATTCGTCCACTCCAGATATTTTTTACTCAGAATTGGTGTGTGAAGATCTATTCGCTCAAAACGAACATCGTCTTGTCGAACCAAGTAAAACAAGAGATTCAGACTTGGGCAGATATCTAGTGGTTAACTCAGGGAGTGCCACTGCAACTGCCGGATCCGATTTTTACGATTGTGACGGATGTGAGTCAAACAGGTTGGGGCGCGACTTTGAGCCCAACAGATTCGAGGTGCCAGGGTCTTTGGGATCCGCAATTCCTGAACAAGCTCATAAACATCAAAGAGATGATGTCAATTTGGCTTACGCAACGTCATTGGATGAACATTATTCAGAATTCACATATTCAAATTCTGTCTGACAATTCGACAGTAGTAGTGTATATTCGGAACCAGGGAGGCAGTCATTCCATTCCGTTGTTCAACTTAATGGAGAGAATCCTTCTGTTTGTCCTAGAGCATCAGGTTCTTCTGTCGGTCCGTCATATTCCGGGTCGTCTGAACATTCTAGCGAACTCCCTTTCTCCAAAAGGTTGTATGTTCCCGTCAGAATGGACTCTAAACAAACGAGTATTCAATCAGATCTGCTACCAATGGGATCATCCGATGATAGACTTGTTTGCGATGCATCTCAACAATCAGTTGCAGATGTATGTGTCGCCATGCCCAGACCCTCGAGCATTCGCAGTAGACGCTCTCTCGATCTCTTGGGACGGAATGATAGGATACGCATATCCTCCAGCTCCGTTGATTCAACAGATATTGCTAAAAATCAAGCAAGATTCTGTTTGTAGCATTTCTGTCATCCCAGAGACCATGGATAAATCTACTCAGGTGTCTGTTATGGGACATTCCTCGGAAGCTTCCTCCATATGGGAGGACCTTCTTTCGCAGGGGAAATTGCGCACACTGCATCACAACCTGCAAGGTCTCAACCTTCACGTATTTCTGTTGTGCGGTCCTTCTTGCACAGAAGGTGCTTTACAGGACAAGCAGTGGATGCAATTTCTAATTGTAGGAGGACCTCCTCTTCGCCAAATTATGCTACTAAGTGGAAGGTTTTCTCTCTGTGTAGGGATCATTCTATTGATATTTATGATCCCTCCATTCCAGACATTGCTAATTTTTTGGTCTACTTGTTTGACGAGTTCAAACTGCAGCCAATAACTATTAAGGGTTGTAGGTCTATGCTATCATGATAGCTTACAAATTGGATCTAACGTCTCTTTATCTAAGTTAGTTAAAAACTTTTCGATAAATAGACCTACAACCCTTAGGTTAATTCCTAATATAAGTGGAATTTAGCTTGGGTTCTTCTGAAGCTAAAAGAAGCACCATTTGAACCTCTTGACATGGTAGACTTCAAATACTTATCTTATAAGACAGCTTTTCTCTTAGCCTTCTCTTCTGCTAGAAGAGTTAGTGAGCTTCATGCACTATCTGTTGATGATTCTCACTATCGTACTGTTGGTAATACTATTACTTTGACTACTAATGTTGGATTTTTGGCTAAGAATCAGGCTCCTAATAAGTACCCTGAGCCTATTGTAATTAAGGCTCTTCTGTCCTCAGATGGCCATAGGCCTTTGCTATGTCCAGTTAGAGCTATGTGTATTTATAAATGTAGATCTGAGTTTATCAGAAAGGGACAAAAACGTTTCTTTCTGTCTCTGCTGCCTAATAGAAGGGACATCACGGTGCTTTCTATTTCAAGGTGGATTCAATTGACAATTCGTACTGCTTATGAAAAATTATCTTCTACTCAGCAGTCTGTGTTTAAGATTTCAGCGCATGAAGTGAGGGCGCTGTCTACATCTTGGGCTTATGCTAATAGTATTGCTATTACCGATTTGATGAAGGCTGCATACTGGTCTCAGCCTATCTGTTGCTCAGAATGTCGTTCACTAAACAGTTGCAACTATAGTTATGCAGGCTTTCTGTTCCAGCAGTGACTCTGTCCTGCTGCCCTCTTTGTTCTGGGGTGCTCTCACCTCACCTCTGTTATGTCCAGTACGGTTCGTTTAGGGCAATGCCTTTTGCCCTCGTTTTAGTGCGTTCTCGTGGCCTTTCCTCCCGTACCTGTGGGGGGTGGGGAAACGCTGTCATTTTGGGGCCTCCCAATGCGACCACATCTGATGAGAGTTATACCCCCTCCGTGGGGTGTGTGCAGTTTCTCCCGCTCCCACGGGGGAGAGGGGGGGGAAATGCTGTCATTTCAGGGCCTCTCGACACGACCACGTCTGGTGAGAGTTATACACCCTCCGTGGGGGATATGCAGTTTTTTAACTGTGGTGGATACTGCAGGAGCTATTGAGTTGTCTGGTGAAGAGATGCCTGGTTCTGGGACTATGGTCCCTCTCCAGTCGACATCTGAGGCTGTCACTAGGGTTGTGACTCCTCCTTTGGAGGCTGAGTTCGGTTGCTCTCTCCCCTTTTCCGCCAGTTTCAACAGCTCCCGTCGTATCTACTGCTACTGCTGTTCCATCTACAACGTCATTGATCACCGTTTCAGCCGGCCTCGGCTTATCCCTGTAGGGGTCTGCAGCGATGTCTGTAGTGTGGATGTGGGGTATTGGCCTCAGCCTTCCCTGACTTCAACTCTTCGAAGTCGGAAGTGGCTGCCGATCAACCCTCTGCTGTGGCCTCTCCTCTGTTGAGCACAGCAATTTTATCCCTGCAGGGGTCTGCAGAGGTGTCTGGTAGTGTAGGCGTGGGGTATCAGTCTCAGCCTTCCCTGACTTCAACTTGGCGAAGTCAGAAGTGGCTGCCAACCAAACCCCCTGCTGTGTCCTCTCAGCCGTTGAGCACAGCAGTTTTATCCCCGCAGGGGTCTGCAGAGATGTATGGTAGTGTAGACGTGGGGTATCGGCCTCAGCCTTCCCTGACTTCAACTTGGCGAAGTCGGCAGTTTTTCTTATTGGATTCGGATGTTCATGGTGGAGTCACCATGAGCTCCATGGAGTTTCCGTCCACGCACTCTGGTCCCATGGCCAGTTTTGCTAGACCAACGCTTTTTGTGCAGCCTGAACCTTCTGTCCCGCAGAGGTCCGCGGCAACTCTCCTGAGTTTCCGCTCTGTAGATCCTCGGGGTATGTCATACCCCAATACACATCTGCCTTCAGATGTTTCGGCTGCAGCCCGTTGCCCCGCATCGGGTGTATTTGAGGATTGTGACCCTTCGCTGGTTAAATGGGTCAGGAGTGAAGTTACTTTGTCGGTTCGTTCCCACGTCGAACTGGCCGACACAGTCAGTGAGCTCAGGGAGGCCCTCTCCTTGCTCACATAGGTTCTGTCCAAGAGCCTTTTCCGTTGCTTCCAGCGAGGCTACGAGTGGTTTCCAGGCACCCCCTGTGACGCCTCCCGGGATTGGAAACAGGCCGCTTTCTGATCCGCCGGTGTGCCTACACCATGGGAGGCATTGGCCGGTTTGCCCATGATGGGCTATGTGTCTTCCGGCTCAGGGAATGAGTCCGACATACCTGATGTCGAGAGCCAACAGTCTTCTGACTTGGGGGCAGCTCTTGACTTTGTGTTTGGGTTCCTCCAAGATCTCAAACCATCAAACCAGCCGACAGTGTCAGCCCGGGCGCGATCATCGGTCGCGCGCCTACAGCCTGTGAAACAACCTGCTTCTGGGCACCTTCGACTGTGCCTGTCGGTACAGGTGGTTCAAGCGTTTTCAGCTTTGGACTCGAGCTGAGTTCCAAGGCTATGAAGACGTTGTTTTTCATCAGGGTTGACACTTTTTTGCCTCCGGTGCATTATCGTTCCTACGTTTCCGCCAATCCGTCAGTCTGCCAGACTGATGGTCTTGGATCAGGACTCCAACTACCAAGCCGGCCATTTTTCATATGGAGACTCTGGAGTCTGTGTTTTGCTTATCGAGAGAGATGCTGGACATGCTTTCTCTCTCCGAATACGTCGTCTCTGCTTTGCAGCTTATTGCCCCCAGATAAGTTTGACGATGTACAGGCTCTTTTGTGTGTGCTGTCCAAGGCGCTCATGCATCTTCTCACACACATGTCTGTAACACGACTAACTTGGAATTAGTTCGCAGGGACGCTGTGCTGGACACAAGCCATTCCCTTCCTGAGGTGCAGCGCGCTGCTTTTCGATCTGCTTCTTCGGTGGGTCCGCAACTATTCCATGGTTCTGTGGTGACGGTCCGGGATGACTCCCTATGTCATTCTATCGATCAGCTGCTGCTTCGTCAGCTTGATCAGCCTTCTGTTGGAGGCAGGGGCCATCCAAAGCCTAACAAGTTCCCTTCTGCTTCCTCTGCGAAGCCAAGGGCTGATCCTCCTGCCACCATTTCTACTTACTCACAGGGTAAGGGTAGGCATTGGCAGTAGTCACCTCAGTGGGTGTGGATCTGTCTGCTCCGCTCTCTGTTGGCGGCGGTTCTGGCACGTCTCCCTCTACGTCGCGACCTTTCTTGCCAAGGTCGCCCGAGGAGGTTTCACGTCGACCCGACTTCATTGTGCCTTCGCGCATATCTTTTGTCAGGTCCTGTCTCCTCCGTAGTGTTTTTTTTTTCGAGATGAGCAGTGGAGTTGCTTTTCTTCTTCAAGCAGGCACTCCACTGGTTTAGCCTAGGTGGCTAAGTGGAAGGTCTTTTGTCGATGGTGTGCGGATCACTCTTTTGTTTCTGTCACTCCTTCGATCACACAGATTGCGGAGTTTCTGGTATATGTTTGATTCTGGGGGTCTTCAGCCTGTTACCATCAAAGGCCCATGCTTCAGAGACCTTTTCTTATGTGGGACAGCATCGTATTGGCACTAATCCATGCCTCTCCAATCTTGTTCGGCACTTTTCCTTGAAAAGGCCTAGGACTTTGCAGCTTACCCCAAGATGGAATTTTTCTGGGGTGCTGCCCTGCTTGGGGGGGGGGGTGCCGTTCGAGCCATTATCCCAGGTGGATATGCGTTTTGTCACAAGATGGCTTTTTTGATGGCCTTTGCCTCCGCCAGATGGGTTAGTGAGCTTCCCGCCCTGTCGGGTGACCCGTCCTTTTTCTGGAGCTCTCCCACCAGTGTTATGTTTACCAGTGATTGCTCCTTTCTGACCAAGAATCAGATACCAGAAACTACTCTGCCTCCTATCTGAATCGGGACTTTTCCTTCTGTTGAGGATAGACACCCTTTGCTCCGTCCAGTTCGCGCAATTCGCTTTTATCTCAATCTGACGCTGTTCATTAGGAAGGATAGGAACATTTTTCTGTCTCTTATTCCTGTTCGACAGAAGATCTCTCCAGAATCCATTTCTCGATGGATTTGTCTTGCCATTTGTGCAGCTTCCGCTTGTCTAGCGACTGGCGATTGTATTATTATTTCTGCCACCCACGAGGTGCGTACATTGTCTGCCTCTTGGGGCTTATACTAACTCCGTCATGTTGTCGGATGTTATGCTGGAAGCCTGCTGGAGAAATGCTACTTTCTCCACTTATCTGTGACAGTTGCAGGAGCAGGTAGGGGACCTTTGTACTACGGGCCCTCTTTCTTCTGCTCAGGCTGTTGTCTATCCCAGCCATTCGGCTTCTTACAAGGTCAGTTTCAGCTATGTGTTGTTCCTGCCCTTTCTGTTTGTGCATCGCACAGAACCATACGCCTCATCTCTCATTGTCTTTTACTAATGTTTGTGAGGCTCTGGTTTGATAGGCCTGGGGACCTCTTCCTCTATTCACGGTTCCAGTGCAGTTAGGTTTTGTGTGGGTTGGTTATGTGATTCCGTCCATCCTATTGTCTATTCAGCCTGTAGTAAACAGTTGTAAGGTAGGTTGATAAGAAATTTAAATTTTATCATAAATTTCCTTTCTTATTATACCTACCACAATTGTTTACATGGAGGCCCTCCCGTCTTCTTATTCAGGTAAGAATCCTTCTTCCCTGCTGATCACATAACTCCAACGTTGGCAGATTCAAACGAATGAGTCATTAGCTACGTGTTTGTGCACTGGCAACGAAAGTCATGGATTTGTACTGCCAGAAGAGTGTCCCCTACTGGGTCTGCGCTGGTGGCACTTGACCCAGTTTTGGCTTATTTTTTCTTGGTGCTTTTGCACCACTTTTCTTTCCCAAATCGCTTGGGAAAGATCAAAATAGGGAGTGTATTTTCCGAGTAAGGGTCTTCCGCTGTAGTGCAAGCCTGTAGTAAACAATTGTGGTAGGTATAATAAGAAAGGAAATTCACTATAAAATTTAAATTTTGTCATAATTATACAACAGCATTTTTTCAAAAGTGGGGTTGTATAAGAATAGTATGAATATCTGTTCATCCCACCTATTTGGTTCTGTTCCATCTCTTTCTGTCCCACTCCATTCTGTTGTTAACCTCTTGTAAGTATTCCTCCTAGGTCTATAATTGGATTTTAATGAAACTTCCTAGACATGATCACTATCAAGTATTCATGCACATACTCCCAAATTGTCAAGTTGCTGCAGTTCCTAACTGAATTATGTAACCTCTTGAACATTTATTGATCAAGTTTTTTCAAATATTTGACCTGCAGTTTGATGAAGTTGGCAGGTGGATGGGTGGGTAGTTGGGTGGGGGGTCTGACGGGTAACGACCATCACCTTTCTTGTTAGTGTAATAACTTGAAAAAATATCAATGGATTTGGTCAATATTTGGTATGTGAGACTTTTGCAACAATGTCTTCGAATGGATTTGAAAACTGGCACAGTTCGGCCATACTGAGCAGAGTTATCCCCCTTAATTAGTTAATTTTTGCCTGTTTACAGCTCGTTAGCATGATAATTTGCACAAAATATAGATGATTTCAGTCATTATTTGGTATGTGAGACTATAGTAACAATGTCTTGAATGAGTTTAAAAAGCAGTGTGTTTCGGCCATACTGAATGAAGTTATGGCCCTTAGTTTATTTTTGTCTGCTTTCAGCTTGTTAGTGCGATAACTTGCACAAATGTAAATGGATTCAGTCAGTATTTGGTATGTTAGACTGTAATAACAATGCCTTTAATGAGTTTGAAAACCAGTATGTTTTGGCCATACTGAGTGAAGTTATGCCACTTAGTTAATTATACCCCCACTTTCGAAGAAAATGGGGAGGGTATACTGGATTACATGCGTCCATCCATCTGTGTGTCCGTGCGTCCGTGTGTGAGTCCATATGAGAATATTCATAACTTTCATAACTTAAGTAAATTATTTTATTTTAAATTCATTTGTGTTTCATAAGTCCAGCACTGCAGTGCGGGTATGAATTGCCTTCAGCAATAGCTCCTGCTATGGGAGACCACCTGTCTTGAGAGACCATTGTGACCTGGTACCAACTTGTATTTTTATGCCATAATGGACCTGTCTTGAGAGACCGCCCCTTTGAAGACTGAAACCATGACAAAAACTTTTTACCTGTTCTGGAATTGGAAAATCCATTGTGGTTATACTAACATAATTAAAAGTATTAAAAGCTCTTAATTGGGTTTCAATTGCTATTCAGTTACATAACTCATTAAAGACTGAGATGTTTTTATAAGACCCCTGTGAAAAGATTAGGATTATTGCCGAATAAACAACTGAATGAAGATTTTCAACACTAATTTATTTTTATAAATTTTATAACAGTCCATTTCAATTTGTTACAAAAACTTCATTAAAAAGAACAACTACAAAATAATTACAAAAATCCATTCTTCTCCATTTCTGAATTTTGTGGTTGGTTATTCACTGACTTGAGAAAACCTGAAACCTGTTATGAGAGACCACCTGTCTTGAGAGACCACTTTTGTGTGGCCCAAAGGGTGGTCTCTCAAGACAGGTTCTACTGTATAGGCATCCAAGACTTGCCTAAAACAATTGCCAAGGTACTTTGAATGTAACTTGTGAGTTGACCCATAGATCACATGTTGGGACACCTTCTGTTGTAGTAAAAAGTTATCAAGTAGGCATTAGGCCCTTAAGGGTTAACCCATTTACCCATTATTACTATCTAGCCAATGCTGTTCACAAAAATTGCCTTTCACATTTAATTACTTTTTCATTTTTTTGCCTTCAGAATGCAGCTTTTGACTAGTTCATTGGTATAGGCTCATGGAACTCATTTCAATGATGGTCATCAGATATGTACTGGCAGCAAAAGATGAAAAAATTTATTTATTCCTAAAATTTTTCAAGTGTTGTCTCCTTGTAAGGTTTGGTAAAGGGTTAAAAAATCCACCTATTTATGTGGGGTTAATAAGTTGGAGAGTCTTACAGGTACTCGTCACTGCTCAGTGGTTGCCTCTGGACACTCAGGTTTCCTTCACCCATAAAGCTGTCTGATACTGCTGAAAGTATTGTCAAACCCCTTTAAATAACTAAGTACATAAATATAAATAAATGACAGCTGTTTAGTTCAAAAGTGGTCTGCAACTAACAGCAATGGCAGAACAGTGGAGCCCAATTAATTGGATATCTCTTAACTGAATAACCATGTTAATTGAATATAATATCCCAACACAAAACCATTTACATACCTCCAGTACAAATTTGACCTGTTAATTGAATATAGGTTATAGAGTAAACTCCTGTTAATTGAATAAAAAATCTTGTGACCTGATATAATGGAACAAAAGCTAAGTTTATCTCTAGAATACAGGAAAATGACACAATCCCTGTTAATTGAATAATGTTCATTGGCAAAGTGTCTACTCAGTTAACAGGACTCCACCGTACTTTCATTTGCAACTCTTCGGTAACTGTAGGAAGTGGAACCGTGCTAATTTGCCATAATAAGATAGTTTAGCTGTTATGTTATATAGTGTGGTAGCCTTTGGGTTTCCGAAGGTAAAAACAAAATGATAAATGATTGAGTAAACTTCACCTTGTACTATAACCTCAATATAACCGTAGATATTTTTGAGTAATGATTGTGAATTCGTTTTTTTATTATTTTTCAATGTACAATTCTCTTTAGTCATTCATTATCTATTCAGGGTTTCCAAGTTTTAGTTGAGAAGGAATGGCTTGAATTTGGTCACAAGTTTACGGACAGATGTGGGAATGGTGTAAATTCAGATGATATCAATGAAAGGAGTCCAGTTTTTCTTCAGTGGCTGGATTGTGTTTATCAGCTAACGAGGCAGTTTCCATGTGCATTTGAATTCAACGAAATTTATCTTGTAAGTTTGTGTATATCTGTAAACATGTGTGTTATGTGAAATTAGATCTCACTTCCAATCTAGGTCTGAGGGCTGGCATAGAAAATACCATTCTGCAAAACTAGGGTTCAAAGATAAATTCAAGAACCCTTCCTGTGTCAGCATCTAATGCATCTTCAAATACATGGAAAATCAAAGAAACTTGAGATCTGTAAATTGATGGTGATATTTTTATACTGTACCAATGACCCAGACATAGCTGGTGCTAACTCTTAAAATATAGGGCCAAACACAAATTTTGCCCCCCAATCCCCAAAATTTGCATCTAAAACCAAAGAAAACATCTCCTGAATGGCCCTCCACACTTCATCTCTACTGCGCATGCGCAGTGTCAAGGACGTTCCGAAATTGGCGCCATTAATTATTCTAAGTTTGGCCCTTCATCAGTTAACATCTGACTGATCTTTGTGCTTGTAAATCTCAGTTTAAATGATGCCAGACACATAAATATTAGTGAAATGGTGATTCTAAGGAGGATAGAGAAGGAGGAGAGGAAAAATGTGTGACAGAATATTATCAGGGCTGTAACTTAAAATTTTTTAATGAAATTATGTTAAGTTACCTATTTTCGAGGCAGCAGCCATTTTGTTGTCATTCTGATTATTTAGTTACACTGATTTTTCAGTGTTTTCCTCTCTCCCTTTCCTTTAAGTCCCCCCTTGCTATTCTCCCATGCTTTTGGCATAGTTTCTGTAATTATTATTACTAAATTTTCTTGGGAGTTTTAGCTGAATAACAGAATGAATTCTGTTCTTTTCCCCATGTTTACGTCTTCACCTACGGGTGGTTAGGCGTTGTGTTCTGCATCTACCATCTGATGTTCTGCAGTTTCTTCCCTGGAAGTCTCTGTTTTGCATCAGATAGTGTATTTTTGGTAACTGATTCCGGGCCTGGGTGCCTGGAGTCTTATTTTAGTGTTTTTACATTCATTGTTTACATTTACAACAGCCCTCTGTGTGAGGGGGGGATTTCTTGAAAATAATATCTTGATGTTATTTTAATCATAACTAGATACATTATTATTGTTCGTAAGTGTTGAATAAATTGTTTAAAATATTTTTAAAATTTTTGTCCACACTTAGGCTTGGGATCCATTGGGGCTCAACGTTACTTTTCAGAAACTTGGGCTGTTCTGAAAAAATATTTTTTCAAAATATTTTGATTTCAATTATTTTTTCTATATTAATGGATCATATTATTATTATGTATTTTGATTGCCAGGGGTTGGTGCGAGTACCAGGACTTGTTTTCTTTTCACATTGAAAGGATTTTGATCAATTGTAATAAGAGGAAGTCTTCCTCTGACTTTTATAATCATTCTATATGTGGTCAGTGTACTCGCATTAACTCCTGTTCTGTATCGTATGATTTCGATGACATGGGAACATGGGAAGCGTATGTCACGGTATGTTAGTGGGGAATTGGACACTCCGGTCCTCTCCCCGCAGGGTCACTCTACTTTATCAATTTCTATTTCAGACGATCAAGATTAGGGTGATGTATCTGTGATGTCTTCCAACAGTGTGCCTCCGTCGTCACAATTAATGAAGGGCTAGTGGAAAAGTGCTCATGTAAATACGCCAATTGCCTAAGAGGACCCTAGTAGGTTCGACGGCCTTTGACGTCCACTAGCTCGCCCGGTGTAGCGTCCATTCATCGAATGGTTCGGCAGCCGGGTTCGTCCGTTGCGGTCTAGAAGGAGTTTTGGGGTGATGCGAGCACTATAAATCAACCAAATGCACACCCAGTGATGGCGGATTTGAGGGAGAACGGAGGAAGCCTTTTAGTCTGGTTCATAGCTCATTCTGGTCCATCCGGACGGCGAGCGAGAGAGGCCCCTCTCTCGTACAACAACTTCTGGCCCCAGATGTTGTGGTACAAAATGTTTCGCATTCGGAGCATATGTCCGTCGCTCGGGACGCTCCGACATATAGTCAGTCCGGAGTAGACTGTCAATAAGGCTTCCTCATTCTCATGGTAGCGCACACGACCGCTCTTGGCTACGTGACCTCGGATATCCAGTCAGCTTTGCCAGTCAGAGAATCATCGGCGACCAGGTCACACCATCCGGTAGCCAGGGACACGAGGTCTGCAGACTCCGGACGTTTGCATAGGAAAGTGTGCGGGAGTCAACGTACACGGAGCTTCCGGCGGCAATGCATCGTAAGACCGCTACTGCAAGGCCTCGGGAACGGACGTGCCTTCCTAAATAGCACAGCTTATCGCAGCATCCCAGCATCAACTGAATCTGTCGGGTCGGGATGCTCCGCGGAAGCGGGTACGGACGTCCGAAAATTTCATCCGGTCCGACGGGATACCGAAAGGGATTTGGAGGATTTGGAGCTTTCCCTTTCGGAACAACATATGCTGTTGTGTATGTCATCAGACTTGATCTTCTACAGCTTCTTTCGTCGGACCAGAATGCTGCGATGCCGGATAAGAAACTGATAGCGTCGGTGGACTTAGAAATTTTTGGGTTCGGTTCAGGGACATCGTCCCTCAGTTCCGACATAGTCCAATAATGTCACACAAACTTTCGAATTATTGAACGACGCTATATATATTATTATTATATGCTTGCTATAAGGCAAGCATTTCTGGTTTCTTGTTCGCAAAGTTATGGAGATGTCTTTCAAAAGTGTGCCTCTGTCGTCATAGTTAATGAAGAGCTAGCGGCAATAAGTGCTCATGGAATATGTCTATCGCCTAAGAGATCCCTTGTAGGATCGACGGAGTGACATTCGCTAGCTCACCCGGTGTAGCGTACATTCATCGAATGGTTCGGCTGCCGGGTTCGTCCGTTGCGGTCTAGGAAGGAGATTTGGGTGATGCGAGCACTATAATTACTTTAGTACTCACCCAGTGACGGCGGATTGAGGACAGATCGGAGGAAGCCTGTTAGTCCGGTTCCTGGCTTGTCCAGGTCCGTCCGGGCTGTGAGCGAGAGAGGTCCCTCTCTCGTCCAACAACATAGGGGACCGCATGTTGTGGTTCAGATATTTTACATTCGGAGCATATGTCTGTCGGTCGGGACGCTCCGTTATATTGACAGTCCGAGAGACTGTCGATAATGTTTCCTCATCCTCACAGCAGGGCACACGACCGCACATTGGCTATGTGACCTCGAGTATCCGATCAGTTTCGTCATTCAGTGATTCCACGGCGAATAGGTCACGCCATCCGGTAGCCAAGGGACACGAGGCCTATACACTCCGTTCGCTCACATATTGGTAGTATGCACGGGGTAACGATCACGGAGCTTCCAGCGGCAATGCATTGTAGGACCGCTCAGGCCTCAGTAACGGATGTGCTGTCCGAGTTAGCACAGTTCTTTCGCAGCATCCCAGCAATCGACAGTTTCTTACTCGAATCAGGAATTATCTGACGGCGCTGGATCGGTGCGGTCCGCGGTTGCATCAGGTACGGACGACCGAACGCTGTATAGGGTCCGACAGGATGGCGAAAGGGATTCGAAAGATTTCGAGTATTTTTATACTGTACCAATGACCCAGACATAGCTGGTGCTAACTCTTAAAATATAGGGCCAAACACAAATTTTGCCCCCCAATCCCCAAAATTTGCATCTAAAACTAAAGAAAACATGTCCTGAAAGGCCCTCCACACTTCGCCCCTACTGCGCATGCGCAGTGTCAAGGACGTTCCGAAATTGGCGCCATTTATCATTCTAAGTTTGGCCCTTCATCAGTTAACATCTGACTGATCTTTGTGCTTTTAAATCTCAGTTTAAATGATGCCAGACACATAAATATTAGTGAAATGGTGATTCTAAGGAGGATAGAAAAGGAGGAGAGGAAAAGAATGTGTGACAGAATATTATCAGGGCTGTAACTTAAAATTTTTTAATGAAATTATGTTAAGTTACCTATTTTCAAGGCAGCAGCCATTTTGTTGTCATTCTGATTATTTAGTTACACTGTTTTTTCAAGTGTTTTCCTCTCTCCCTGTCCTTTAAGTTCCCCCTTGCTATTCTCCCATGCTTTTGGCATAGTTTCTGTAATTATTATTACTAAAATTTCTTGGGAGTTTTAGCTGAATAACAGAATGAATTCTGTTCTTTCCCCATGTTTACGTCTTCACCTGCGGGTGGTTAGGCGTTGTGTTCTGCATCTACCATCTGATGTTCTGCAGTTTCTTCCCTGGAAGTCTCTGTTTTGCATCAGATGGTGTATTTTTGGTAACTGATTTCGGGCCTGGGTGCCTGGAGTCTTATTTTAGTGTTTTTACACTCATTGTTTACATTTACAACAGCCCTCTGTGTGAGGGGGGGATTTCTAAATAATAATATCTTTATGTTATTTTAATCATAACTAGATACATTATTATTGTTCGTAAGTGTTGAATAAATTGTTTAAAATATTTTTAAAATTTTTGTCCACACTTAGGCTTGGGATCCATTGGGGCTCAACGTTACTTTTCAGAAACTTGGGCTGTTCTGAAAAAATATTTTTTCAAAATATTTTGATTTCAATTATTTTTTCTATATTAATGGATCATATTATTATTATGTATTTTGATTGCCAGGGGTTAGTGCGAGTACCAGGACTTGTTTTCTTTTCACATTGAAAGGATATTGATCAATTGTTTTAAGAGGAAGTCTTCCTCTGACCTTATTATTATTCTATATGTGGCCAGTGTACTCGCATTAACTCCTGTTCTGTATCGTATGATTTCGATGACAATATGGGAAGCGTATGTCACGGTATGTTGTTGGGGATTTGGACACTCCGGTCCTTTCCCCGCAGGGTCACTCTACTTTATCAATTTCTATTTCAGACGATCAAGATTAGGGTGATGTATCTGTGATGTCTTCCAACAGTGTGCCTCCGTCGTCACAATTAATGAAGGGCTAGCGGAAAAGTGCTCATGTAATACGCCAATTGCCTAAGAGGACCCTAGTAGGTTCGACGGCCTTTGACGTCCGCTAGCTCGCCCGGTGTAGCGTCCATTCACCGAATGGTTCGGCAGCCGGGTTCGTCCGTTGCGGTCTAGAAGGAATTTTGGGGTGATGCGAGCACTATAAAATTAACTTAATGCACACCCAGTGACGGCGGATCGGAGGGAGAACGGAGGAAGCCTTTTAGTCCGGTTCATAGCTCGTTCCGGTCCATCCGGACGGCAAGCGAGAGAGGCCCCTCTCTCGTTCAACAACATCTGGCCCCAGATGTTGTGGTACAAATGTGTCGCTAGCGGAGCATACGTCCGTCGCTCGGGACGCTCCGTTGTATAGGCAGTCCGCTGAGACTGCTAAGGCTTCCTCTTCTCGTCAGCGCACACGACCGCACCTTGGCTGCGTGACCGCCGATATATTACCAGCTTCGCCGATCAAGGATTCTTCGGCGACCAGGTCACACCATCCGGCAGCCAGGGATTCGAGACCGATGGACTCCGGACGTTCGCATAGGAAAAGTATGCGGGAGCCATCTGATGCGGAGCTGCCCTCGGCGAAGCAGCGATAGACTGCGCCTCCGCAGGTCTCGACGCCGGACATTCTTGTGCACATAGCACAGCTTATCGCAGCATCCCAGCAGCCGACAGAAACGGTGTCGGATCGAGAATTATCCGA
Organism: Pictodentalium vernedei; assembly: GCA_031216915.1. Taxonomy (NCBI): domain Eukaryota; kingdom Metazoa; phylum Mollusca; class Scaphopoda; order Dentaliida; family Dentaliidae; genus Pictodentalium; species Pictodentalium vernedei. The sequence continues at coordinate 199,758,436 of CM062294.1, forward strand.
CAGCGCTGGGTCGGTAGCCGGGGACTCGAGGCCTGCAGACTCCGGACGTTCGCATAGGAAGTGTGCGGGAGTCAACGTACACGGAGCTTCCAGCGGCAATGCATCGTAAGTCCGCTACTGCACAGGCCTCGGGAACGGACGTGCTTTCCTTAATAGCACAGTTTATCGCAGCATCCCAGCATCAACTGAATCTGTCGCATATATTTTATCCGACGATGCTGGGTCGGGACGCTCCGCGGAAGTGGGTACGGACGTCCGAAAGTTTCATCCGGTCCGACGGGATACCGAAAGGGATTCGGAGGATTTTAAGCTTTCCCTTTCGGAACAACATATGCTGCGATGCCGGATAAGAAACTGATAGCGTCGGTGGACTTAGAAACTTTTGGTTCGGTTCAGGGACATCGTCCCTCAGTTCCGACATAGTCCAATAATGTCACACAAACTTTCGAATTATTGAACGACGCTATATATATTATTATTTTATGCTTGCTATCCAAGCATTTCTGGTTTCTTGTTCGAAGAGTTATGGAGATGTCTTTCAAAAGTGTGCCTCTGTCGTCATAGTTAATGAAGAGTTAGCGGCAATAAGTGCTCATGGAATATGTCTATCGCTTACGGAGTGACATTCGCTAGCTCACCCGGTGTAGCGTACATTCATCGAATGGTTCGGCTGCCGGGTTCATCCGTTGCGGTCTAGGAAGGAGATTTGGGTGATGCGAGCACTTTAATTACTTTAGTACTCACCCAGTGACGGCAGATTGAGGACAGATCGGAGGAAGCCAACAACATAGGGGACCGCATGTTGTGGTTCAGATATTTTACATTCGGAGCATATGTCCGTTGCTCGGGACGCTCCGTTATATTGACAGTCCGAGAGACTGTCTTTAATGCTTCCTCATCCTCACAGCAGGGCACACGACCGCACATTGGCTACGTGACCTCGAGTATCCGATCAGTTTCGGCATTCAGTGATTCCACAGCGAATAGGTCGCGCCATCCGGTAGCCAAGGGACACGAGGCCTATACACTCCGTTCGCTCGCATATTGGAAGTATGCACGGGGTAACGATCTCGGAGCTTCCTGCGGCAATGCATCGTAAGACCGCTGCTCCTCAGGCCTCAGTGACGGACGTGCTATCCGAGTTAGCACAGTTGTTTCGCAGCATCCCAGCAATTGACAGTTTCTCGGTCGAATCAGGAATTATCCGACGGCGCTGGGTCGGTGCGGTCCGCGGTTGCATCAAGCTACGGATGACCGAACGCTTTATAGGGTCCGACAGGATGGCGAAAGGGATTCGAAAGATTTCGAGTTTTCCCTTTAGTAGTATCGGAAGATGCCTTTCATATCTTCTGGCATTTCTTCCAGTGATTATTTTTCGGACTTCATTGCTGCGATCTTGGATAAGAGACTTATAGCGTCATTGGACTCGGATTTTTCGATCGGTACAGGGACTTTGTCCCTGACTTACCGACGCAGTCCAATATTGTCATTACAACATGTGTTTTATTTTTCGACGCTATATATTTATATATATATACAAGCCTGCTACTAAGCATGATAGTTTAGTTTCTTGTCCGCGTGGCTCATTTCTGCCATTTTATCTTTTTTACAAATAGTTTATTTTGGCAGAGCAGGGCATACCGAGAGTTCATATGCGTCTAGACGGTGTGATTAAAGACTGCATATATTCTTTTTCGCCGTTTATGTCTTTTCCAATTTCAATGTTGGGAACGACATTATGTATAGTAGACTTAACTTAGACGCTTTATTATACGTAATCCGCCTTACTGAGGCGTTATCATTACGTCTTCAAGAAAAGATTTACGGGATATTATTCTCAATGTAATTTCTTTTGAGGGCAGTAGTTTGTTCACGTATAACTCCGCCCTTCAGTGGCTGATTGGAGTTGGTTAGACGTGATGCAGCCCTAGCTACATCCACGCGTGGATAGTAGGTTAAGAACTCTCTCAGAGTCGCTTCGTTCTCGGAGGAGCTTCTCTTCGACGGCAACTTTCCGGCAATCCATGAATTGCTTGATTTATACATTCTCTTGTCTATCTAGTGTTACAAGAGATTCAGACTGGGGCAAACATTCGGTGGTTGACTCAGAGAGTGCCGCCGCAGTTGCCGGACCCGAGTGTGGCTGTTATGACGGTTGCCAGTCAAACAGATTGGGATATATTCTGATCCCTACGGATTCGAAGTGCCAGGGTCTTTGGGTTCCACAGTCTTTTAGCTATCAGTTTAACTTCCGCGGAATAATGTTTTTTAGGCTTGCTTTATGTCATTGCATGAACATTATTCAGAAACGCATGCCCAAATTCCTGTCCTTTAATTCGACAGTAGTGGCGTATCTCCGGAACCAGGGAGGCACTCTTTCGTTTCCGTTATTCAATTTAATGGAAAGAATCCGTCTGTTGGTTATAGTACACCAAGTTCAGTTTTGGTCCGTCATATTCTGGGTCGTCTGATTGTTTTATCGCACTCCCGTTCTCTTACGGGTCGCTTGTTGCTGTCAGAATGGACTCTCAACAAACAAGTATTCAATCAGATTTGCTATCTATGGGAGCGCCCAATGATGTTTTATTTATGACACAGCTTGCTAATCAATTGCAGACGTATGTGTTGGCTTGTCCAGATCTCTGAGCTAATACTGTTAACGCTCTATTGATCTATAGGACGGAATGATAGGATACGCGTATCCTCCGGCGCTGTTGTTTTAGCAGGTATTGCTAAGATAAACAACCACAATACATTTCTGTTGATAGCATCTCTATCTTCACAGAGATCATGAGTAATTTACTCTCTTGTCTACTGTGGATCTTAACGTGAAATCTTCCTCTTTGTGAGGATCTTTTTTCACTGGGTAAATCGTGTCATCTTTATCACAACCAGCAAGGTCGCAACCTTCATGTATTCCGTTGTGTGGTCCGTATTGCATTGTAAGCACTGTACTGGACGAGCTTTGGACGCGATTTCTTACTATAGGAGATCCTCTTCTTCGCTATTCTATGCGACTAAAGTGGAGGCTCTTCCGTCGTGGTGTAGGGATCATTATGTTCATATTGTTGATCCCTCCATACTACTCATTGCTATTTTTTAGTATACTTGTTTCACAAGATCTACTGCAGCCTGTTGTTATTTAGGTTATAGGTTTATGTTACCTCATACCTATGCACTCTACGATAGTTTACAATTGAGTCTTTTGTCTCTTTATCTAAGTCAATTAGTAACTTTTTGATAAATAGACTTAGAATCTTTAGATTAAATTCCTATACGGATTTTAACTTCGGTTCTTATTTAGCTAAGTAATCATTTGAGCCTCTGGAAACAGTAGTTTTCAAATTCTGACCTTTTAGACAGTAATTCTGTTGGTTTCTCTTTTATTGAAGAGTCAGTGAGTTTCATGCACTATCGATGGATGATTTTCACTTTCGTAGTTTCGGAATCACTACTTCCTTTACTATTTAGGTTGGATTTTTGCATAAGAGTTAGGCTCCTAATATCCGGAACCTATTGTTATTAAGGTCCTTCCGTCTTCGTACGGGCATAGGCCTTTACTCTGTCCGGGTACAGTTTATGTATTTATAAACAGATATCTGTTTATTACTACGGGCGTAAGCTTCTTCTGTCTTTGATGCCTAATAGAAGGACGTTACGCTCCATTCTATTGCTAATGGATTCAATTAACTATCAGTACTGCTTATGGTATATCATTGACTCAGCAGTTGTGCTTAAGATTTCGGCTCATGAAGTAAGAGTTCTTCTACATCTTGGGCTTACATTAATAGTGTCGCTATTATAGATTTTTGAAGGCTGCTCATTGCGCTCAGCCATCCACATTCATGAATTTTTATCTCAGAAATATCGAGTCCATTTCTGGAGGCCTCTATTGTTAGGTCTATTATCTACTGCTCAGAATGTCATTCACTTAACAGTTGCTATTATAGCTAGGTAGGCTGTCTGTTTCGGCAGTGACTCCGTTCTGCTGCCCTCTTCGCTCTGGGCTATTTGACCCAGGGCAAGAAAAAGGGGGGGGGGGGGGAGGGTGTTCCCTTGGGTCACCTGTTTTACTATGAAAACAAGGGGATACCTCCTCCGGAGTTAGTAATTCTGAGCTGTTATTGGGATGGTTGTTTAGTGAGAAGTTTATGTTTTAAAAATTCATTCAAGTCTTAGTTTTTAAAGTATAGCTTTTGAATATAGCACGTGTCAACGGACATGATTATGCAATCCTCAGACACTTTTAAGGAGTATAAGAGTCTCTATTCTCTAGACTTACTTTATTTATTGGCTTACTTTAAAAATTATTAGTATAAGGATTATATTGGATATTAATAGAGTACATGGATGTATGATGCTCAATTTTGGAAGGTGTTGTATCTTTCTAATTTATCATAAATAAGAAAGATACATGTAAGGCCTATTACTTCTTTTTCCCTAGAGGGGATGACTCTTTTTTATATTATTGAGCGTATTCCTTCTTGCTCTATGTCCTTGGCCCTCCAGCCTTTTTACTATTCAGCTATGTCTGGGTCATTGGTACAGTATAAAAATGTTAAAAAATTTATAGTAATTTCTATATTTTTTATACTTACCAATGACCCAGACGGGGATGGCCCTCCCAGGAGTTGGGAACTCTTACCTCCCCGCTGAGTACATAGCGCTTACCAGGCACTGGTTATTAGAATGATTAATGGCGCCAATTTCGGAACGTCCTTGACACTGCGCATGCGCAGTAGAGGTGAAGTGTGGAGGGCCATTCAGGACATGTTTTCTTTGGTTTTAGATGCAAATTTTGGGGATTGGGGGGCAAAATTTGTGTTTGGCCCTATATTTTAAGAGTTAGCACCATAACTTCATTCTTCTGTAGTGTTAACTAGACATAGATGCTACTTAATTCCTGGGTCTAGGCAGCCATTTGCGACAGCAACTGACACAGGACACTTTCTTAGCTTCTATACTTCTGTTCAGCCAAGGTATAACCAGTTAAACGATACAGTTAAATTATATACGCTTGTCTGTTGCGGGTGGCGGACTCGTTGTTGATGTGGTCACCTCGGGTGAGAGAGTGATACGATCATTTGCGGTGGGTACAGGTTTTGCAGGTCTACCTCTCGGAATGAATGGGCGTGTATGATATTTACAATCCTAACATGCATGGCACTGAAGCCTTGTATCCAGTAAGATGCAACCACATTGAAATGGTAGGCATGTGAATCTTCTTTTCTTTTTTTTTCTTTGAAGGTGTATCTTCCACTACATGAAGATTACCTAAGATTCTCTAACCATGATGTGGAATTCAATATAACACAAATAATTTTTCTGCTTTGAAACTTAATACCTTGGATGAAATTTAAATTTACTTTTATTTCTAATTTTCTTCATACCCTCTGATGATTAATAGTACCTCCAGTATTTGATATCCTAATAAATGTATACATGTAGTTACCATCCCGTCCTCTGTATCTAAATGATTCACAAGAAGAAACGACCTTGTAAAAGTTTATAGCTTACTGTCGGATCCACAAACACTTTATTGTTATTGAATGTAACTCAAATTGGAAATATATACTGTTTAAACTAATTAATTCCTTCTTTAAACAACTTGTCAGATGAGTGCCTCAGGCCCCCCTTGGGCCTATTGTTCATTTTCTTTTTTCTTTTGTTGATCCCCAAAACAATACTGTAATTTAACCAAATATATCTGGTTTGAGCTCTGTCACACAAGATATGGTTGGTTAACTTTTTAGTCCTTGTAATGGCAAAATAGTATTATTGGAGATATTTCCAGGTAAAGAAAGGAGTGATGAGGCAGATTTTCAGTGATGAGGGATGTACCTGAGAAACAAGAATCTTTTTCATAGCCTTATTGGAAAGAAAACATACCAGTATCTGGTATTGATTCTTTGAAAGCTGTCTTTGGGACCTTTCGAATTGATGTCCGAAGCTGTTAGGTTGGGTGGAATGTCGTGATTGAAATGTGCATGTGTGGGGTGTCCAAGCCAGTAACTCAAAAACTATTAGGCCAAACTTCACTCAATTATAAAGGATATTGGAAGATATTCACACACCATAGTTGGCCCTATAACATCAAGATCAAGGTCAAATTTCACACAAATGTTTGGAAGTATGGATGGAGATCTCACACTTGAAACTCTGTTAATATTTGATTCTCAGCCATAACTCAGGAACCAATCAAACTACAATTATCAAACTACACACAGCTGTTAGAAGGTTTGTCAGTACAGTAGAATCCTCTTAATTGAATATCCATTTTGCCAGAGAAAATTATTCAATTAACAGGAGTATACAATTAACAGGGATTTGGTCAGTTTCCTGTGTTCTGGAGGTAAACTGAGCATTTATTCTATTATATCTTGTTTGACAGAGCTCATACAGCTCTGTCAAACAAGATATAATAGAATAAATGCCTGTATTGGATGTAGTGAGGCCAAAAAGGTTGATACATGAGGGGTATTTGGTGCATGTCACAGTAATGTTTTCGACATATTACAAAAATTTATATACAATTAACAGGAGTTTACTCTACAACCCATATGCAATTAACAGATCAAATTTGTACTGAAGGTATGGTAAATGGTTTTGAGTTTCAAAATTATATGCAATATGAGGACTATTCTTTAAAAATCTTCTCCTTCAGATTCACCAGTCAGAATCATTTCAGTTTTGGTATACAACATCTCTAGGGGGGTCAAATTCATGTTTGTTCAAATCGAGTCCCTTGCTTAATATTTAGGCTCCCTATGGGAGCCTGAATTTGAGCCATGCATCCACCCAATACTTAACACTATCAACCTCCCACCCTCTTCTAAACCATGTATAAAGTGTTTCTAAGCTTGGTTGGTTGTTCGGTTGTGCTTGTCTGCAGCTTGTAGAATTGGACCAAGACATATGATAATTATGATCTGACATTGACAGCAGAGTTACGAATAATTTCATGACTTCATTCCTCTGTATTGTTGATAACCCATGACTAGCTGAATGTGACCCAAAATACTTCATTGAACTATTTTGTCAGGTGAGCGATTTAAGGCCCCTTGGGGCCTCTTGTTTTCTTCTTTAGTGTCACAGACTTTAGTCTTATTGTTGACACCATAGTAGCCTAGCTAGAATTGTGAGCGGTGTTTTTTCCCTGTCATTAGCGGCTAGCATTGTAAGTCTCGTTTTGTGAGCTTCTAGGGCCGCAGTTAACAGCCATATAATTGTCTTCACGAATAGGAAGATCTTTAAGTGCTTCAGCCAGGCTGAGACCACTGTCCTATCGGACAAGATACCGTTATAATAGAAGAGGTTGATCTCTCCTTAACAGTATCTGAGGCTTTTAGTCCTATGATGACGCCATATTAACCTAGTGAGAATAATTAGCAATCTTTCGGATGCCTGTAGTTAGCTCCTTTCTCAGGAATATATTTCCTGCTATAGTCGATATGAGGCGCAAGGAGTTCATTTAGGTTTTTATGATCGGGTGCTGGAACTTTTGTTTTTCGTTGCCCGCTTCATTTTTATTGTTCCCCCGAAAAAAATTCGGGGGAATCTAGCCGTGACGTCGTCCGCCTGTCCGTCTGTCTGTCTGTCCATCTGTCCGTCCGGGCGTAGATGGAATTCGTGTCCGCTCCATAACTTCTTACAGCCTTCAAGGATATTAATGATACTTGGTATTATTATTGCCCACAACCAGAGGGTGTGTCGCGAATAAGGTTGGAATGGCTATCAAGGCTTTTTTCGGGGGAATCAGCCACCCTTTGGTGGCCATCCTCTAGTTTATCCAATCTATTGTCGTGGATTATATTTCCACTCGGAAGATTTTGATATTATGTCTATATGGTGTATTGTTTGGGGCTATGGCATACAGTCTTGATTTCAAGGGATATGTTGATGCTATACCAGTGGGTGTATTCCTTACAATAGTGCCATGTTAATCACGTCCCTCTCCGTCCTTGGTGGCATTATGGAGTTGGTCATACATACTGGAGCCCTACTGTTTTATACTATTCTAGATGACCAACACTAAAGCATTACGAGTAGCACCGGGTTAATTTGGTCATGCTTGTTTTGACCAATGATAAGCTTCTTTTAGCTGTATTACTCTATATTGAGAATAGCAGCAGCAGTATAGCTTTGGAATTGTAGTGTGAGGTTTCCTTTTCCTATAGTGAAAAAGGAATTTGTCACAGTTTCAAGCTTTAGTATTACTGCACCGGCCTTACTACTTATCTAATGATTCAAGTAATGCGGGTGGCGGGGGTTCGACCAATATGTTAAAAGGCAATTACAGGGCAGGATGTAGTTCTCTTCCCATAAGCCTCATATGCATTCAATTATATGCATTCCTTTCATTGCTCTTCGATTGGCGGGTGGGTTGTGGTCTAACGGCGACTTCAGGGGTGCATCCACTCTTTAGTTGGTTTGCTTCCTGTGGTTTTTTGTTCGTTCTTAAGTCATATAGCCGCATATGATTCCGGAACAGTAACTGTTTTTGGATTCTGAATTCTTTCATAAATACATTCGGTTGATATTGCTAGCCTTCATGTACATGTGTGGCAGGCATGTCGGTTATCTGGATGACATTATCCAATATGCCAATTAGTCCACTCTGAGAAAATTTACATTCAGAGTTGTCTGCTCTATTACGAAGTATGAGTCTATTCCTCAGGTTAAATTGCATTAACATCATTTTATTCCTTCAGTTTCCTGGTTATATTTGTATCGCTCAGTTACGCCATTGATACAGGCTAGGGTACATGCGAGATTCTGTTGGTGACGTGCATAATATGTATTTATCATTAAGCAGATGTATTTCTTAAATAGATTCTCTTAATTCTTGCTCAGTGTAAATATCAGAGCTTATGAGAATTTTGGGCTAGTTGGATCAGTTATGTTTTTCCATACAGACTGCCTGTGCGTACGTTCTCTAATTTTGGCTTCATTATTCGGAGTGGTATTCTTTCTCCAAACAGTCATTGGTGTTAACGGACCTTGGGAACAATGAATTATTTGTGGACGGTCTCTGACGGGTTTTTATTAGCCACCGAAGGGAGCTAAACTTATCACTTGCCGTCCATCGTCACCCGTCTGGCGTCGTGAACATTTTTCAAACGACTTCTCTTCTGAAACCGCTAGGTCAGTTTGCTCGAAACTTGGTATGGATGTTCATTATCATATGTCAATTGAAGTTTGTTCAAATGAAATGGACATGCCCAGTTGGGGCTCGATAGGGGGCATAACTCTGATAGCACCCTATGTTTTTTAGAGAAATTACTAAAAAATCTTCTTCTCCTGCACAAGTGGGCAGAATCATTTGATATTTGGTATACAGCATTATGGGGTGGATCTGATTCAAGTTTGTTCAAATCGGCCCCCCTGGATTCATATTTGGGCTCACTATAGAAGCCCAAATTCAAACTTAGTGCATTTCAGGCAAATTTCTTAAAAAATCTTCTTCTCCAGATCCAGCAGACAGAATGTTTTGATATTTGGTATGCAACATTGTGGGGTGGATCTGATTCAAGTTTGTTCAAATCGGCCCCCTGGATTCATATTTGGGCTCACTATAGAAGCCCAGATTCGAACTTAGTGCATTTCAGGCAAATTTCTTAAAAAATCCTCTTCTCCAGATCCAGCAGGCAGAATCTTTTCATATTTGGTATGCAACATTGTGGGGTGGATCTGATTCATGTTTGTTCAAATCAGCCCCCTGGATTCACATTGGGGCTCAGTATAGAATCCCGAATTCGAACTTAGTGCATTTCAGGCAAATTTCTTAAAAATCTTCTTCTCCAGATCCAGCAGGCAGAATCTTTTGATATTTGGTATGCAACATTGTGGGGTGGATCTGATTCAAGTTTGTTCAAATTGGCCTCCTGGATTCATATTTGGGCTCAGTATAGAAGCCCAAATTCGAACTTAGTGCATTTCAGGCAAATTTCTTAAAAAATCTTCTCAAGATCCAGCAGGTAGAATCTTTTGATATTTGGTATGCAATATTGTGCAAGCATTTGCAGAATTTTAGAAACTTAACTTCAATGGAAATAAAATAATATAGAGCTAATGTAAAATATAAAGCTGTAAATTAAACTCAAATGCATCAGTGAGATGAGACTTTTTTAGCTCACCGAAGGGAGATAAACATATCACTTGTCCGCCGTCGTCGTCCGTCCAGCTTCGTGAACATTTTTCAAACAACTTCTCCTCTGAAACCGCTAGGTTGATTTGCCCGAAACTTGGTATGGATGTTCATTACCATATGTCAATTCAAGTTTGTTCAAATGAAATGGCCACGCCCCTTGGGGGCTCTGTATGGGGCATAACTCTGACAGCACCGTATGAATTAGAGAAAAATTATTAAAAAATCTTTTTCTCCAGAACCAGTGGGCAGAATCTTTTGATACTTGGTATGCAGCATCTTGGTATGGGTCTGATTCAAGCTTGTTCAAATCGGCCCCCCTGGATTCATATTTGGGCTCACTATAGAACCTCAAATTCGAACTTAGTGCATTTCAGGCAAATTTCTTAAAAACTCTTCTTCTCCTGATCTAGCAGGCAGAATCTTTTCATATTTGGTATGCAACATTGTGGGGTGGATCTGATTCAAATTTGTTCAAATCGGCCCCCTGGATTCACATTTGGGCTTAGTATACGAAGCCCGAATTCGAACTTAGTGCATTTCAGGCAAATTTCTTAAAAAATCTTCTTCTCCAGATCCAGCTGGCAGAATCTTTTGATATTTGGTATGCAACATTGTGGGGTGGATCTGATTCAAGTTTATTCAAATTGGCCCCCTGGATTCATATTTGGGCTCAGTATAGAAGCCCAAATTTGAATTTACTGTATTTCAGGCAAATTTCTTAAAAAATCTCCTTCTCCAGATCCAGCAGGCAGAATCTTTTGATATTTGGTATGCAACATTGTGGGGTGGATCTGATTCAAATTTGTTTAAATCGGCTGCCTGGATTCATATTTGGGCTCACTATAAAAGCTCGAATTCGATCTTAGTGCATTTCAGGAAAAGTTCTTAAAAAATCTTCTTCTCCAGATCCAACAGGCAGAATCTTTTGATATTTGGTATGCAACATTGTGGGGTTGATCTGATTCATGTTTGTTCAAATCGGCCCCCTGAGTTCATATTTGGGCTCAGTATAGGAGCCCAATTTGAACTTAGTGCATTTCAGGCAAATTTCTTTAAAAATCTTCTTCTTAGGGGGGTGAGATTCAAGTTTGTTCAAGCCATGTTCCTAGGTCCATATTTAGGCTCACTGTGGGAGCACGAATGACAATTTGGTTCAAAATGAGGAATTTTCTTTAAAAATCTTCTTCAGATCCAGCAGTCAGAATGTTTTGATATTTGGTATGCAGCATCCTTAGGGGGGTGAAATTCAAGTTTGTTCAAGCCATGTCCCTAGGTCCATATTTGGGCTCACTGTGGAAGCTTGAATTGTAACTTAGTTCGAAATGAGAAATTTTCTTAAAAAATCTGCTTCTTCAGATCCAGCAGTCAGAATGTTTTGATATGTGGTGTGTAGCATCCTTGGGGGTGAGATTCAACTTTGTTAAAGCCAAGTCCCTGGGTCCATATTTGGGCTCACTGTGGAAGCTTGAATTGTAACTTAGTTCGAAATGAGGAATTTTCTTGAAAAATCTGCTTCTTCAGATCCAGCAGTCAGAATGTTTTGATATGTGGTGTGGTGGGGGGTGAGATTCAACTTTGTTAAAGCCAAGTCCCAGGGTCCATATTTGGGCTCCCTGTGGGAGCCTGAATTATAACTTAGTCAATTTGAGGAATATTTTTATACTGTACCAATGACCCAGACTTAGCTGGTGCTAACTCCACAAAAACCAGGGCCAAACACAAATTTTGCCCCCCAATCCCCAAAATTTGCATCCAAAACAAAAAGAAATCATGTCCTAAAGGACCTCCATAGTACGACTCTACTGCGCATGCGCAGTGACGCAGTCGTCCCGAAATTGGCGCCAAATAACATTCTCTGTTTGGCCCTTCATCAGTCAACATCTCACTGATCTTTGTGCTTGTAAATCTCAGTTTAAAGGATGCCAGACACGTAATTCTTGGAGAAAATGTGATTCTAAGGAGGATAGAAGGAGGAGAGGAAAAAAGAAGTGGCAAAAAATAATCAGGGCTGTACTTAAAATTTTTTGTTGAAATTATGTTAAGTTGCCTATTTTCGAGGCAAACGCCTCTTGTTGTCATTATTGCTAATTGTTGCACTGCTTATTCAGTGTTTCCTCTCCCCTAACCTTCTAAAGTCCCCCCTTGCAATTCTCCCATGCTTTTGGCATATTTTTGAGAAGTTTCATTTCTAAAAATTCCCTGGGAGAGTTGCTTGGTTACAGAATGTTTTCTGTTATTTTCCCCATAGTTACGTTTTCACCCATGGGTGTATAACGTTTGTGTTCTGCATCTTCCATCTGATGTTCTGCAGATTCTCCCCTGGGAGTCTCTGTTTTGCATCAGATAGAGTGTAATTGATGACTGATTCCGGGCCAGTTTTTTCAGTGCCTGGAGTCATGTTTTCTACTGTGTTTACACTGTTTGTTTTCATTGGCAACAGCCTTTTTTGAGGGGGGCTGTTTGCCTTTGTGGTAGTTTATCTCATTATAAGATACATTTATATTATCCGAAAGTGTCTCATTAATTATTTTATATAATTTTAAAATTTTTGACCACACTTTGCCATCGGATCCATCGGGGCTCAACGTTACTTTTCAGCAACTTGGGCTTCTCTGAAAAAATATTTTTTCAAAATTATTTTGTTTTCCAATTGTTTTTTCATTTATTAATGGATCATGTTATTATGTATCTTTGTGTCAGGGGTTTTTGCGAGTAACTAGGACTTATTGTTGTTCTTTCACAATGAAGGGACTTTGTTCAAATTGTAATAGGAAGAAATCTTCCTCTGACTTTCATGATTATTGCATTAATTGTAGTCAGTGTTCTCGCATTAATCCCTGTCCTGTATGTGAACATTGGGATGAGAAACATTGGAAACGTGTGTCACGATATGTTGTTTCTGGAGAAAGAGCGATGCCGGCTCTTTCTCCACAAGGTCACTCTACTCTCTCAGTTTCTATTTCAGAGGAACCAGAACAGGGTGATGTTTCCATGTTATCTTCTTCAAGTGTGCGTCCGTCGTCACAAATAAATACAGAGCTAGCGGCAAAAGTGCTCATGGAGATTAGACAAATGTCGTCCGCTAGCTCGCCCGGTGTAGCGTCCATTCACCGAATGGTTCGGCAGCCGGGTTCGTCCGATGCGGTCCAAGAGGAAATTTTGGGTGATGCGAGCACTATAAAAATAATAGATGCACACCCAGTGACGGCGGATAGTGAACGAGAACGGAGGAAGCCTTTTAGTCCGGTTCCTAGCTCGTCCAGGTCCAGCCGGGCCGCGAGCGAGAGAGGCCCCTCTCTCGTACAACAACATCTGGGACCAGATGTTGTGGTACAAAATGTGTCTTTAGCGGAGCATACGTCCGTCGCTCGGGACGCTCCGTTGTATAAGCAGTCCGCAGAGACTGTTAAGGCTTCCTCTTCTCGTCGGCGCACACGACCGCACCTTGGCTGCGTGACCTCCGATATTTTGCCAGCTTCGCCGATGAAGGATTCTTCGGCGACCAGGTCACACCATCCGGCAGCCAGGGATTCGAGACCGATGGACTCCGGACGTTCGCATAGGAAAAGTATGCGGGAGCCATCTGATGCGGAGCTGCCCTCGGCGAAGCAGCGAAAGACCGCTCCTCCGTAGGTCTCGACGTCGGACATTCTAGTGCAGATAGCACAGCTTATCGCAGCATCCCAGCAGCCGACAGAAACGGTGTCGGATCGAGAATTATCCGACGGCGCTGGGTCGGTACGCTCCGCCGAAGCATCGGGGGCGGACGACCGGGAACATCGGGAGGTCCGACCGGATGGTGAAAGGGATACGGATGAATTGGAGCTATCCCTTTCGGAACAACACAAAGCTGCCATGGACTTCATCCGGCACTTTCTTCCTCAAGTTGTTCCGTCGGGCCAGACTGCTGCGCTTCCGGACAGGAGAATTATAGCGTCATTGGACTCTGATTTTTTCGAGCGGTTCAGGGACATCGCTCCCGAGTTTCCGTCGCAGTCCAATAATGTTGCAAGAACATTTGAATTATTGAACGACGCTATTTTTAAACTTGCTTCCAGGACGGGGAAAGCAGGCTTCTTGTCCGCAAATACTCTCAACCTGCCTTTCGTTAATGCAAGGAATAAATTCGACACGGCAGGTCAGGGTATACCGAGAGTTCCTCTGCGTATGGACGACGAGGCGGAAGACTTAGAGCTATCATTACCGTCGTCAGCTTCTATTCCAACAGCAGTGTTGGAAACAGCTATTGCGTCTAACAGAGCCAATTTAGATGCCTTATCTTACGCAGATCACCTTACTAAGGCATTATTACTGCGTCTTCAAGGGGAAGAGTTTCAGGATATACAATCCTCCTTAAGACTTATTTCAAGGGCAGTAGCTTATTCCACGTGTAACTCCGCCCTTTCAGTGGCAAATCTGGAGTTGGTTAGACGTGACGCAGCCCTGTCTACATCCACACTAGTGGATTCTAAGGTGAAGAACTCTCTTAGAGTCGCTTCGGTCTCAGGAGATCTTCTCTTTGACGGCAAGCTTTCCGCTATTTATGATAATATTAAAAAGAAAGCTAGTGATTCTCTGTTGTTTAGATCCGCTCCTAAAAGGTCGGATACAGCAGACACGAATAAGGCGGGCACTTCTGGGTCTTATCCGCCCAAGAGAGGTTCCTATAGAGGTTCCGGTGCGTCCTCTAGCTCTTATTCGAGAGACCGTCAGGATAGTGACTCTCGTTCGGGACGTCCTTCAGGCCGGGACAATCGGTCGGACGCCCCGAGGTCGACGAGGCGAGGTGCGGGTCGTGGAAGACGTGGTTTCTCCTACCGCAGGCCTCGCAGATCCAGGAGGTGATGGCTTAAACCTCTATCGCGTTCCGGTTGGCGGAAGGTTGTCGAGTTTTTCTCAAGAGTGGGCGTCGATTACGGACGACCCGTGGGTGAGAGGAGTGACTTCGGAAGGTCTAAAGATATCCTTCAAACGAAAGCCTCCATTAACTCGAAGTCCAAAGTGGACTCATCTTCCGTCAAACCCTCAGAAAAGAGACGCTCTGCTATCAGAGGTGCAGTCTCTTTTAATGAAGAACGCGGTAGAGGTCGTAGAAAACCAGGAATCGCTGGGATTCTACAGCCATCTGTTTCTGGTTCCGAAACCAGACGGCTCGTTCCGTCCAGTCATAGATTTGAGCTGGATAAACAAGCTGATCGTCGCTCCGAAGTTTTATATGGAGACGATTCGATCGGTCAGAGCGAGTATTCGGGTGAACGATTATGCAACGAGCATAGATCTCAAAGATGCGTACTTTCACGTCATGGTACATCCGACATTCCGAAAGTATCTACGCTTCGCAGTCCTAGGAGTGGTGTATCAGTTCCGGGCCATGTGCTTCGGATTGAATCTAGCACCCTGGGCTTTCACTCGGGTAATGAACTCGGTGATGATCTACTTCCGAGCTCATTCGTCTGCGGTAACGTCGGCCTACCTGGACGACATTCTTCAGAGGTACGGCAACGAGTTAACGCTTCAGAACGATGTTCAGAATCTTCTTCTATTGCTCCGACGTCTCGGTTTCATAGTAAACGAGGAGAAGTCGGATCTGGTGCCGTCCAAGTCATTCACTCATCTGGGAATGAGCTTCGAGACGCACAACAATCTCGTTCGTCTGCCGTTAACCAGAGCGAAATTAGTCAGTTGTTACGCTCGCTATTGTCTGAATACAGACAAAGTCACGGCGAGAGAATTTATGAGACTGATAGGTCTGTGCGGAGCCGCCGCGGATCTCATTCCGATGGGACGGCTACGCACACGGCCTCTTCAAATTTTCCTGACTCAGAATTGGAGTGTGAAAATTCATTCGCTCGATGTAGACGTTCTCTTGTCAGATCAAGTGAAACAAGAGATTCAGACTTGGGCAAACATTCAGTGGTTAACTCAAGGAGTTCCGCTGCAGTTGCCGGATCCGAGTTTTACCATTATGACGGATGCCAGTCAAACAGGTTGGGGTGCATCATTAATCCCAACGGATTCGAGATGCCAGGGTCTTTGGGATCCGCAATTCCTGTGCAAGCACATAAACATCAAGGAAATGATGTCAATTTGGCTTGCGTTACGTCACTGGATGGACATTATTCACGATGCTCATGTCCAAATCCTATCCGACAATACGACAGTAGTGGCGTATATACGGAATCAGGGAGGCACTCATTCAGTTCCGTTGTTCAATCTAACGGAAAGAATCCTTCTGTTTGCGTTGGAACATCACGTTCTTCTTTCGGTCCGTCACATACCGGGTCGTCTGAATGTGCTAGCAGACTCCCTTTCACGAAAGGGTCGCTTGTTGCCGTCGGAGTGGACTCTCAACAAACAAGTATTCAATCAGCTTTGCTACCAATGGGAACGGCCAATGATAGACTTATTTGCGACACATCTCAACAATCAGTTGCAAACGTATGTGTCCCCGTGTCCGGATCCAAGAGCATTTGCAGTAGACGCTCTGTCGATCCCTTGGGACGGAATGATAGGATATGCGTATCCTCCAGCGCCGTTAATTCAACAAGTATTGCTAAAGATAAAACAATCTCAATGCAAGATTCTGTTGGTAGCATCTCTGTCGCCACAGAGACCGTGGATAAATCTACTCAGGTGTCTGTTGTGGGACCTACCGTGGAAGCTCCCTCCACGAGAGGATCTTCTTTGGCAGGGGAAATCGCGCCAACTACATCACAACCCGCAAGGTCTCAACCTTCACGTTTTTCCGTTGTGCGGTCCTTCTTGCATGGCAAGCACTTTACAGGACGAGCAGTGGACGCGATTTCTAACTGTAGGAGTACCTCCTCTTCGCTAAACTATGCGGCTAAGTGGAAGGTTTTCCGTCGTTGGTGTAGGGATCATTCTGTTGATATATTTGATCCCTCTATACCAGACATTGCTAACTTTCTAGTATACTTGTTTGACGAAATCAAACTGCAACCTGTTACTATAAAGGGTTATAGATCTATGTTATCTGATACCTATGCACATCATGATAGTTTACAAATTGGATCTAATGTCTCTTTATCGAAATTGGTTAGAAACTTTTCGATAAATAGACCCAGAACTCTTAGATTAATTCCTAAGTGGAATTTAGCTTGGGTTCTCCTTAAATTGAAGGAAAAGCCATTTGAACCTCTTGGGACAGTAGATTTCAAATTCTTATCTTATAAGACAGCTTTTCTCTTAGCTTTCTCTTCTGCCAGAAGAGTCAGTGAGCTTCATGCACTATCGGTGGATGATTCTCATTATCGTAGTGTTGGGAACACTATCACCTTCACTACTAATGTCGGTTTTTTAGCTAAGAATCAGGCTCCTAATAAATATCCGGAACCTATTGTTATTAAGGCTCTTCCGTCTTCAGACGGGCGTAGGCCTTTACTCTGTCCTGTTAGAGCACTACGTATCTATAAACAGAGATCTCAGTTCATCAGAAAGGGACGGAAACATTTCTTTCTGTCTTTGATGCCTAATAGAAAGGACATTTCAGTCCATTCTATTGCTAGATGGATTCAGTTAACTATCCGTACTGCGTATGAAGATTTATCTTCTTCTCAGCAGTCTGTGCTTAAGATTTCTGCTCATGAAGTAAGAGCTCTTTCTACTTCCTGGGCTTATGCTAATAGTGTTGCTATTACAGATTTAATGAAGGTTGCTTATTGGTCTCAGCCATCCACATTTACTAATTTTTATCTCAGAAATATTGAGTCCATTTCTGGAGACCTGCATTGTTTAGGTCCGTTATCTGTTGCTCAGAATGTCGTCCACTAAACAGTTGCAACTATAGTTATGCAGGCTTTCTGTTCCGGCAGTGACTCCGTCCGACTGCCCTCTTCGCTCTGGGCTATTTGACCCAGGGCAAGGGGAAGGGGGGGGGGGGTGTTCCCTTAGGTCACCTGCTTTATAGTGAAAGGCAAGGGAATGCCTCCTCCAAGACAGTATTTCTGAGTCGCTTCTGGGATGGTTTTAAAGTGTAATATTAATGTTTAATTTCATTCATGTCTTATTTTTAAAGTGTAGCTCGGTGTGAAGCATTTGTATATGTCAAGTGTCAAACGGGCTTTAATATACAATACTCGGACACTTTTAAATGATTATAAAGAGTCTCAATTCTCTGGACTACTTTATTTATTGGCTTGCTTTAAAAATAATTAGTATAAGGGTTATACTGGATGTTAATAGAGAACATGAATGTTATTGTGCTCAATTATTAAGGGTAGTGTATCTTTCTAATTTAAATATTAAATAAGAAAGATACATGTAAAGCCTAATACTCCTTTTCTCCTTAAGGGGTTACCTCTTTATTTTATAATTGAGCTTATTGGATTTTCCTCTATGTCCTAGGCCCTCCAGCCTGTTTACTATTCAGCTAAGTCTGGGTCATTGGTACAGTATAAAAATGTTAAAAAATTTATAGTAATTTATATATTTTTTATACTTACCAATGACCCAGACGGGGATGGCCCTCCCTGAGTTGGGAACTCTTGCCTCCCCGCTGAGTACATAGCGCTGACCAGGCACTGCCAGTAAGAATGATATTTGGCGCCAATTTCGGGACGACTGCGTCACGGCGCATGCGCAGTAGAGTCGTACTATGGAGGTCCTTTAGGACATGATTTCTTTTTGTTTTGGATGCAAATTTTGGGGATTGGGGGGCAAAATTTGTGTTTGGCCCTGGTTTTTGTGGAGTTAGCACCAGCTAAGTCTGGGTCATTGGTAAGTATAAAAAATATATAAATTACTATAAATTTTTTAACTTTTCTTTAAAAATCTTCTTCTTCAGATCCAGAAGTCGGAATGTTTTGATATTTGGCATGCAGCATCCTGAGGGGGTGAGATTCAACTTTGTTAAAGCCAAGTCCCTGGATCCATATTTGGGCTCCCTGTGGGAGCCCGAATTGTAACTTAGTCAGTTTGAGGAATTTTTCTTTAAAAATCTTCTTCTTCAGATTCAGCAGATGAATGCTTTTGATATTTGGTATGCAACATCCTTAGGGGGGTAAGATTCAAGTTTGTTCAAGAATTGGCCCTAGTTCCATAAAATTTGTCTCTCATGACTTCATTCCTTTGTAGTGTTGATGAACCACCACTTTGGCCGGTGAGCGATTAAGGCTCCTTGGGGCCCTCTTGTTCATATCCCTTCTATTTTCTGATATCCAGTCTTCAACCAGACGTGTACACAAAGGGGAATCCTATTCTTTCATTCTGGTAGATTGAATGGTTACAATTTGGAAGTTCATTTTTGGAATTTACTTGTACACCTGAACATTGTCGCCTGTTGGTTGGCACAGAAGCATTTAAGTTCTATTAGAAAACTTTCAGTTGGGATTCAGTTGGACAAGTTTAAGGTTGTACTTATTTATATCACTGGTTATCGATCTATCTACTTATCCCAGATGCGTGATGCATTCAGAAGCTTGTGATTTTAATATCCGGGACCACCACGATATAGCCTTAGCTGCTGATGTGGCATTAAGCACTGATAAATAAGTAATAATTAATAACCGGGAGCCTTTTAGGTGACTATACATTATTCGATACCACTTTTACACTGATTCCAGGTCGCTTCCCTCTTTGTTTTGAAGGTTAATTCCTTCAAAAAAGAGGTGGGGGGGGGGGGTGATTTTTATAATAAGTGTGTAACTATGAGTGAAGCTGTTATTGTCTATAGATTATTCGGATCTTATGTACAGCTTGTTACCTTATATACGGCGTGTGTTTGTGGGCGTTGGTCTCCCACTCTCGGATATTTTCCTAATTTTAAGTGTCTTATTCTGGACTAGCCTTAAAATTGGGGGCTCGTTACACCCAATTCGCATAAAGTAATAAGGAATTACTTGGATATTGCTACTTATTTCAGTGGTATGTCTCTCTATTGTTGTATAGAGAGATATATATGTAATTCCTAAAAATTTTAATCTCCTTTTCAACTTGGGAGTTCTAATTCAGGCTAAGGAGCTGAATTTTAGTCTGCTATTCCCTTAAGTCCTAGGCCCTCCTGCCTTTTTACGATTCAGCTAAGTCTGGGCCATTGGTTTTAGAATAAAAATATGATAAATTTGAAGTAATTTGTATATTTTTTTATACTTACCAATGGCCCTGATGGGGATGGCCCTCCCATGAGTGGGCCCTCATATCTCCCTGCAGAGTTATAACATTACTAGGCACAACTAGGAAGAATGATGCTTGGCACCAATTCTGGTCTCTTCCTGGGTACTGCGCATGCGCAAGTACTAAAAGTGTGGAGGGCCAGATAGGACTTTTAAATTTCAATATTGTATGCAAATTTGGGGGATTGAGAGGTTCAAAATTTGTGTTTGGCCCTTGATAATATTGAGGTTGCACCAGCTAAGTCTGGGCCATTGGTTTTAGTATAAAAATATAAAATTTTCAGGGTGGTTAAAAAAAATATACAAATTACTTTAAATTTATCATTTTCTTTTCTTTCACCTCCGATAAAAAGCTTGTCACCCATCATGGGATCATCATGGGATCAAACTCGGAACACTCATTCCATTGAGGGTTCCTAACCCATGTTTTGAAAACAAAAGTTCAAAGAAAAAGAATTAAGTTTGAATGGTGATTTCTGTAAATAGATTTCGGGATATGACTATTATCTGTTGTATAAATGGGGAGTGTAAGAATCTAAGATTCAGTCCTTGGAGGGGTGCCCCCAATAACTTTAGATGAAGGGTTAATGTCTACATACATTTTATCCCTGCATCCAATGCATAGGATATCAAAATTTAATATTTTAAATCTTATTTTTTCAAAAAATGTCAACAAAACCATATCATATGACCACTCACTGGAATGTGCTCAACGAGCTCGTTCCAGTGAGGGTTCACATGATATGGTTTTGTTGAAAGTTTTTGAAAATCCTTTTTCAACTTAATGTGTAAATTATGTGAGTGGATGTGACTGATTTGTTAGGTAAATGGTTAAACGGGGCTCTGCAAAACCATGTTGAAATCTAAGTAAAATGAATATTACAAGTATAAATGAATATTTCTCTTGCAGATTAAACTGGTACAACACACCTACTCATGTTTGTTTGGCACATTTTTGTGTAATACAGCAGAAGAGAGATTACAGGAAAATATATTCCGAAAAACAGCATCTGTTTGGTCTCTGTTGCAGACAAATAGGAAGTATCAAAACTTACTATATAATCAAGAACAGGAGGTTCTCTACCCATCGTACAGTATACACAACTTGTCTCTGTGGACATCTGTATACTTATCCAGAAAACTCTCCTCAACCTTTATAGATAATGGGATCACGTTGCCTGAAACAGAAAAAACAGAAGAAGTAGAACCAGAACGTTTGCAGAAGACAAGATCATGTGAAAACCTTGTTTCTGCATTGGAAACCCAGGTGAATACTACCACTACAAACAGACGAATGAGTGATCCAAATCTGAATCTTGAAATGCATGAACATGCAACATTGTTTTTAAAAGAAGTTAATGCAGAGGCTGCTGTCAATAAAAATGAACAGATCAGCGATAGAGACTGCAATACTCCTGAACATATGGACAAAGAGACATCAACTACACCTTACAATTCAAATGAAGACACTCCTACTGAATCTTGTACAATTGCTTCTGAAGAAATGAAATTGTTACCTGGTGAAAACACAGATGAATTGACTAATAATACTAAAAATATATCTATCACTGGTGTTGAAACAGATAAAGAGGTTCAAGTTAATGGTTTTCTTGAGAATGGCTTCGAGGAAAATGATGAATGTGAAGAGACTTATTATGCCAAAAGGTCTGATAGTGATGCAACAGTTGTTAATGGCTGTGATTCCAAAATTAGTTTACGTTCTCTTAATAATTCTACAAGTACTCTAATTGATTCTGATCAGAATGGCTCAAAAGAAAGTCCGGTGGAATCAGAATGTGTTGTAGAATCAAGCCCAATGCCAAATGGATTACTCAATGGAGTTTCTGACTGTAAAAACATTCTTTTACAAAATGACCCTGTGATAATTGCAAAGAAACTTCAGGCTTTAGAACAGTGTACTAGTATCAGTACAAGTACCAGTGATATCAGTAATTCACATGTTAATTTTGATTTTAATGA
Source organism: Pictodentalium vernedei (assembly GCA_031216915.1). Lineage (NCBI taxonomy): Eukaryota > Metazoa > Mollusca > Scaphopoda > Dentaliida > Dentaliidae > Pictodentalium > Pictodentalium vernedei. The sequence continues at coordinate 199,780,696 of CM062294.1, forward strand.
TTATTCTTCATTTAGAATTGAAAAATTCCTGAATCAACAAGGAAATGGCCTAAAATTAAATTGTAACAATTCCAAAGTACCCCACTCAAATTCTTCACAGTCAACATCACAACATCAAACACCCAGTTCCACATGTCCACCAACTCCTGGTACTGAAAGCAAGGTAAGTAAGTGTTACAATAATGTTCAGCTGTTTTGTTGAAGTCAGGCCTGAAAATAAGCAATCTGACATTTGCAGAATGAGGTTCCCAGAAGGTAAATTTGATGATTCTATCCCATACAGAAGGCCAATTTATCCTCTGGGTACCCCTTTCTGTTTAGTTTTGAGACCCTGATTCAGATTGAGGTTCACAGAGGGTAAATTTAGTGATGCTACCCTGCTGTGCAGGGTAGCATCATTATATTCACCCTCAGGGGACCTCATTTTGCAGATGACAGTCTGCTTATATTTTTATACTGTACCAATGACCCAGACATAGCTGGTGCTAACTCTTAAAATATAGGGCCAAACACAAATTTTGCCCCCCAATCCCCAAAATTTGCATCTAAAACCAAAGAAAACATGTCCTGAATGGCCCTCCACACTTCACCTCTACTGTGCATGCGCAGTGTCAAGGACGTTCCGAAATTGGCGCCATTAATCATTCTAAGTTTGGCCCTTCATCAGTTAACATCTGACTGATCTTTGTGCTTGTAAATCTCAGTTTAAATGATGCCAGACACATAAATATTAGTGAAATGGTGATTCTAAGGAGGATAGAGAAGGAGGAGAGGAAAAATGTGTGACAGAATATTATCAGGGCTGTAACTTAAATTTTTTTAATGAAATTATGTTAAGTTACCTATATTTTTATACTGTACCAATGACCCAGACTTAGCTGGTGCTAACTCTAACAAAACCATGGCCAAACACAAATTTTGCCCCCCAATCCCCAAAATTTGCATCCAAAACAAAAAGAAATCATGTCCTAAAGGACCTCCATACTACGCCTCTACTGCGCATGCGCAGTGACGCAGACGTCCCGAAATTGGCGCCACTTATCATTCTCTGTTTGGCCCTTCATCAGTCAACATCTCACTGATCTTTGTGCTTGTAAATCTCAGTTTAAAGGATGCCAGACACGTAATTTTTTGAGAAAATGTGAAAGGAGGATAGAAGGAGGAGAGGAAAAAGAAGCGAATGCCGGCTCTTTCTCTGCAAGGTCACTCTACTCTCTCAGTTTCTATTTCAGAGGAACCAGAACAGGGTGATGTTTCCATGTTATCTTCTTCAAGTGTGCGTCCGTCGTCACAAATGAATTCAGAGCTAGCGGCAAAAGTGCTCATGGAGACAAATGTCGTCCGCTAGCTCGCCCGGTGTAGCGTCCATTCACCGAATGGTTCGGCAGCCGGGTTCGTCCGATGCGGTCCAAGAGGAAATTTTGGGTGATGCGAGCACTATAAACATAATAGATGCACACCCAGTGACGGCGGATAGTAAGCGAGAACGGAGGAAGTCTTTTAGTCCGGTTCCTAGCTCGTCCAGGTCCAGCCGGGCCGCGAGCGAGAGAGGTCCCTCTCTCGTACAACAACATCTGGGACCAGATGTTGTGGTACAAAATGTGTCTTTAGCGGAACATACGTCCGTCGCTCGGGACGCTCCGTTGTATAAGCAGTCCGCAGAGACTGTTAAGGCTTCCTCTTCTCGTCAGCGCACACGACCGCACCTTGGCTGCGTGACCGCCGATATATTACCAGCTTCGCCGATGAAGGATTCTTCGGCGACCAGGTCACACCATCCGGCAGCCAGGGATTCGAGACCGATGGACTCTGGACGTTCGCATAGGAAAAGTATGCGGGAGCCATCTGATGCGGAGCTGCCCTCGACGAAGCAGCGAAAGACTGCGTCTCCGCAGGTCTCGACGCCGGACATTCTTGTGCAGATAGCACAGCTTATCGCAGCATCCCAGCAGCTGACAGAAACGGTGTCGGATCGAGAATTATCTGACGGCGCTGGGTCGGTACGCTCCGCCGAAGCATCGGGGGCGGACGACCGGGAACATCGTGAGGTCCGACCGGATGGTGAAAGGGATACGGATGACTTGGAGCTATCCCTTTCGGAACAACATAAAGCTGCCGTGGACTTCATCCGGCACTTTCTCCCTCAAGTTGTTCCATCGGGCCAGACTGCTGCGCTTCCGGACAAGAGAATTATAGCGTCATTGGACTCTGAATTTTTTGAGCGGTTCAGGGACATCGCTCCCGAGTTTCCGTCGCAGTCCAGTAATGTTGCTAGAACATTTGAATTATTGAACGACGCTATATTTAAACTTGCTTCCAGGACGGGGAAAGCAGGTTTCTTGTCCGCTAATACTCTCAACCTGCCTTTCATTAATGCAAGGAATAAATTCGATACGGCAGGACAGGGTATACCGAGAGTTCCTCTGCGTATGGACGACGAGGCGGAAGACTTAGAGCTATCATTACCGTCGTCAGCTTCTATTCCAACCGCGGTGTTGGAAACAGCTATTGCGTCTAACAGAGCCAATTTAGATGCCTTATCTTACGCAGATCACCTTACTAAGGCGTTATCACTGCGCCTTCAAGGGGAAGAGTTTCAGGATATACAATCCTCTTTAAGACTTCTTTCAAGGGCAGTAGCTTATTCCACGTGTAACTCCGCCCTTCTCAGTGGCAAATTTGGAGTTGGTTAGACGTGACGCAGCTCTAGCTACATCCACACTAGTGGATTCTAAGGTGAAGAACTCTCTTAGAGTCGCTTCGGTCTCAGGAGAACTTCTCTTTGACGGCAAGCTTTCCGCTATTTATGATAAAATTAAAAAGAAAGCTAATGATTCTCTGTTGTTCAGATCGGCTCCTAAGAAGTCGGATACAGCAGACACGAATAAGACAGGCACTTCTGGGTCTAATGCGCCCAAGAGAGGTTCCTATAGAGGTTCCGGTGCGTCCTCTTGGTCTTATTCGAGAGACCGTCAGGATAGCGACTCTCGTTCGGGACGTCCTTCAGGCCGGGACAATCGGTCGGACGCCCCGAGGTCGACGAGGCGAGGTGCGGGTCGTGGAAGACGTGGTTTCTCCTACTGCAGGCCTCGCAGGTCCAGGAGGTGATGGCTTAAACCTCTATCGCGTTCCGGTTGGTGGAAGGTTGTCGAGCTTTTCACAAGAATGGGCGTCGATTACGGACGACCCTTGGGTGAGAGGAGTGACTTCGGAAAGTCTAAAGATATCCTTCAAACGAAAGCCTCCATTAACTCGAAGTCCAAAGTGGACTCATCTTCCGTCAAATCCGCAGAAAAGAGACACTCTGTTATCAGAGGTGCAGTCTCTTTTAATGAAGAACGCAGTAGAGGTCGTAGAAAACCAGGAATCTCCGGGATTCTACAGCCATCTGTTTCTGGTTCCGAAACCAGACGGCTCGTTCCGTCCAGTCATAGATTTGAGCTGGATAAACGAGCTGATCGTCGCTCCGAAGTTTTAAATGGAGACGATTCGATCGGTCAGAGCGAGTATTCGGGTGAACGATTATGCAACGAGCATAGATCTCAAAGATGCGTACTTTCACGTCATGGTACATCCGACATTCCGAAAGTATCTACGCTTCGCAGTCCTAGGAGTGGTGTATCAATTCCGGGCGATGTGCTTCGGATTGAATCTAGCACCCTGGGCTTTCACTCGGGTAATGAACTGGGTAATGATGTACTTCCGAGCTCATTCGTCTGCGGTAACGTCGGCCTACCTGGACGACATTCTTCAGAGGTACGGCAACGAGTTAACGCTTCAGAACGATGTTCAGAATCTTCTTCTATTGCTCCGACGTCTCGGTTTTATAGTAAACGAGGAGAAGTCGGATCTGGTGCCGTCCAAGTCATTCACTCATCTCATTCGTCTGCCATTAACCAGAGCGAAATTAGTCAGTTGTTACGCTCGCTATTGTCTGCACGCAGACAAAGTCACGGCGAGAGAATTTATGAGACTGATAGGTCTGTGCGGAGCCGCCGTGGATCTCATTCCGATGGGGCGGGTTACGCACACGTCCTCTTCAAATTTTCTTGACTCAGAATTGGAGTGTGAAAATTCATTCGCTCGATGTAGACGTTCTCTTGTCAGATCAAGTGAAACAAGAGATTCAGACTTGGGCAAACATTCAGTGGTTAACTAAGGGAGTTCCGCTGCAGTTGCCGGATCCGAGTTTTACCGTTATGACGGATGTCAGTCAAACAGGTTGGGGTGCATCATTAATCCCAACGGATTCGAGATGCCAGGGTCTTTGGGATCCGCAATTCCTGTGCGAGCACATAAACATCAAGGAAATGATGTCAATTTGGCTTGCGTTACGTCACTGGATGGACATTCGATGCTCATGTCCAAATCCTATCCGACAATACGACAGTAGTGGCGTATCTACGGAATCAGGGAGGCACTCATTCAGTTCCGTTGTTCAATCTAACGGAAAGAATCCTTCTGTTTGCGCTAGAACATCACGTTCTTCTTTCGGTCCGTCACATACCGGGTCGTCTGAATGTGCTAGCAGACTCCCTTTCACGAAAGGGTCGCTTGTTGCCGTCTCAACAAACAAGTATTCCATCAGATTTGCTCATGTCCAAATCCTATCCGACAATACGACAGTAGTGGCGTATCTACGGAATCAGGGAGGCACTCATTCAATTCCGTTGTTCAATCTAACGGAAAGAATCCTTCTGTTTGCTCTAGAACATCAGGTTCTTCTTTCGGTCCATCATATACCGGGTCGTCTGAACGTACTAGCAGACTCCCTTTCACGAAAGGGTCGCTTGTTGCCGTCGGAGTGGACTCTCAACAAACAAGTATTCAATCAGATTTGCTACCAATGGGAACGGCCAATGATAGACTTATTTGCGACACATCTCAACAATCAGTTGCAGACGTTTGTGTCTCCGTGTCCGGATCCAAGAGCATTTGCAGTAGACGCTCTGTCGATCCCTTGGGACGGAATGATAGGATATGCGTATCCTCCAGCGCCGTTAATTCAACAAGTATTGCTAAAGATAAAACAATCTCAATGCAAGATTCTGTTGGTAGCATCTCTGTCGCCACAGAGACCGTGGATAAATCTACTCAGGTGTCTGTTGTGGGACCTACCGCGGAAGCTTCCTCCACGGGAGGATCTTCTTTCGCAGGGGAAATCGCGCCAACTCCATCACAACCCGCAAGGTCTCAACCTTCATGTTTTTCCGTTGTGCGGTCCTTCTTGCATGGCAAGCACTTTACAGGACGAGCAGTGGACGCGATTTCTAACTGTAGGAGGACCTCCTCTTCGCTAAACTATGCGGCTAAGTGGAAGGTTTTTCGTCGTTGGTGTAGGGATCATTCTGTAGATATATTCGATCCCTCTATACCAGACATTGCAAACTTTCTAGTATACTTGTTTGACGAAATCAAACTGCAGCCTGTTACTATAAAGGGTTATAGATCTATGTTATCTGATACCTATGCACATCATGATAGTTTACAAATTGGATCTAATGTCTCTTTATCTAAGTTGGTTAGAAACTTTTCGATAAATAGACCCAGAACTCTTAGATTAATTCCTAAGTGGAATTTAGCTTGGGTTCTTCTTAAATTGAAGGAAAAGCCATTTGAACCTTTTGGGACAGTAGATTTCAAATTCTTATCTTATAAGACAGCTTTTCTCTTAGCTTTCTCTTCTGCTAGAAGAGTCAGTGAGCTTCATGCACTATCGGTGGATGATTCTCATTATCGTAGTGTTGGGAACACTATCACCTTCACTACTAATGTGGGTTTTTTAGCTAAGAATCAGGCTCCTAATAAATATCCGGAACCTATTGTTATTAAGGCTCTTCCGTCTTCAGGCGGGCGTAGGCCTTTACTCTGTCCTGTTAGAGCATTACGTATCTATAAACAGAGATCTCAGTTTATCAGAAAGGGACGGAAACGTTTCTTTCTGTCTTTGATGCCTAATAGAAAGGACATTTCAGTCTATTCTATTGCTAGATGGATTCAATTAACTATCCGTACTGCTTATGAAGATTTATCTTCTTCTCAGCAGTCTGTGCTTAAGATTTCTGCTCATGAAGTAAGAGCTCTTTCTACTTTCTGGGCTTATGCTAATAGTGTTGCTATTACAGATTTAATGAAGGCTGCTTATTGGTCTTAGCCATCCACATTTACGAATTTTTATCTCAGAAATATTGAGTCCATTTCTGGAGACCTGCATTGTTTAGGTCCGTTATCTGTTGCTCAGAATGTCGTCCACTAAACAGTTGCAACTATAGTTATGCAGGCTTTCTGTTCCGGCTGTGACTCCGTCCGGCTGCCCTCTTCGCTCTGGGCTATTTGACCCAGGGCAAGGGGAAGGGGGGGGGGGGGGGGGCGGGTGTTCCCTTAGGTCACCTGCTTTATAGTGAAAAGCAAGGGAATGCCTCCTCCAGGTCAGTATTTCTGAGTCGCTTCCGGGATGGTTTTAAAGTGTAATATTTTTAAAGTGTAGCTCGGTGTGAAGCATTTGTATATGTCAAGTGTCAAACGGGCTTTAATATACAATACTCGGACACTTTTAAATGACTATAAAGAGTCTCAATTCTCTGGACTACTTTATTTATTGGCTTGCTTTAAAAATAATTAGTATAAGGGTTATACTGGATGTTAATAGAGAACATGAATGTTATTGTGCTCAATTATTAAGGGTAGTGTATCTTTCTAATTTAATATTAAATAAGAAAGATACATGTAAAGCCTAATACTCCTTTTCTTCTTAAGGGGTTACCTCTTTACTATATAGTTGAGCTTATTGGATTTTCCTCTATGTCCTAGGCCCTCCAGCCTGTTTACTATTCAGCTAAGTCTGGGTCATTGGTACAGTATAAAAATGTTAAAAAATTTATAGTAATTTATATATTTTTTATACTTACCAATGACCCAGACGGGGATGGCCCTCCCTGGAGTTGGGAACTCTTGCCTCCCCGCTGAGTACATAGCGCTGACCAGGCACTGCCAGTAAGAATGATAATTGGCGCCAATTTCGGGACGTCTGCGTCACTGCACATGCGCAGTAGAGGCGTAGTATGGAGGTCCTTTAGGACATGATTTCTTTTTGTTTTGGATGCAAATTTTGGGGATTGGGGGGCAAAATTTGTGTTTGGCCCTGGTTTTGTTAGAGTTAGCACCAGCTAAGTCTGGGTCATTGGTAAGTATAAAAAATATATAAATTACTATAAATTTTTTAACTTTCGAGGCAGCAGCCATTTTGTTGTCATTCTGATTATTTAGTTACACTGATTTTTTAGTGTTTTCCTCTCTCCCTGTCCTTTAAGTCCCCCCTTGCTATTCTCCCATGCTTTTGGCATAGTTTCTGTAATTATTATTACTAAATTTTCTTGGGAGTTTTAGCTGAATAACAGAATGAATTCTGTTCTTTTCTCCATGTTTACGTCTTCACCTACGGGTGGTTAGGCGTTGTGTTCTGCATCTACCATCTGATGTTCTGCAGTTTCTTCTCTGGAAGTCTCTGTTTTGCATCAGATAGTGTATTTTTGGTAACTGATTCCGGGCCTGGGTGCCTGGAGTCTTATTTTAGTGTTTTTACATTCATTGTTTACATTTACAACAGCCCTCTGTGTGAGGGGGGGATTTCTTGAAAATAATATCTTGATGTTATTTTAATCATAACTAGATACATTATTATTGTTCGTAAGTGTTGAATAAATTGTTTAAAATATTTTTAAAATTTTTGTCCACACTTAGGCTTGGGATTCATTGGGGCTCAACGTTACTTTTCAGAAACTTGGGCTGTTCTGAAAAAATATTTTTTCAAAATATTTTGATTTCAATTATTTTTTCTATATTAATGGATCATATTATTATTATGTATTTTGATTGCCAGGGGTTGGTGCGAGTACCAGGACTTGTTTTCTTTTCACATTGAAAGGATTTTGATCAATTGTAATAAGAGGAAGTCTTCCTCTGACTTTTATAATCATTCTATATGTGGTCAGTGTACTCGCATTAACTCCTGTTCTGTATCGTATGATTTCGATGACGACATGGGAAGCGTATGTCACGGTATGTAAGTGGGGAATTGGACACTCCGGTCCTTTCCCCGCAGGGTCACTCTACTTTATCAATTTCTATTTCAGACGATCAAGATTAGGGTTATGTATCTGTGATGTCTTCCAACAGTGTGCCTCCGTCGTCACAATTAATGAAGGGCTAGCGGAAAAGTGCTCATGTAAATACGCCAATTGCCTAAGAGGACCCTAGTAGGTTCGACGGCCTTTGACGTCCGCTAGCTCGCCCGGTGTAGCATCCATTCATCGAATGGTTCGGCAGCCAGGTTCGTCCATTGCGGTCTAGAAGGAGTTTTGGGGTGATGCAAGCACTATAAATCAACCAAATGCACACCCAGTGACGGCGGATTAGAGGGAGAACGGAGGAAGCCTTTTAGTCCGGTTCATAGCTCGTTCTGGTCCATCCGGACGGCAAGAGAGAGGCCCCTCTCTTGTACAACAACATCTGGCCCCAGATGTTGTGGTACAAAATGTTTCGCATTCGGAGCATACGTCCGTCGCTCGGGACGCTCCGACATATAGTGAGTCCGGAGTAGACTGTCAATAAGGCTTCCTCATTCTCATGGTAGCGCACACGACCGCTCTTGGCTACGTGACCTCGGATATCCAGTCAGCTTCGCCAGTCAGAGAATCATCGGCGACCAGGTCACACCATCCGGTAGCCAGGGACACGAGGCCTGCAGACTCCGGACGTTCGCATAGGGAAGTGTGCAGGAGTCAACGTACACGGAGCTTCCGGCGGCAATGCATCGTAAGACCGCTACTGCACAGGCCTGGGAACGGACATGCTTTCCTAAATAGCACAGTTTATCGCAGCATCCCAGCATCAACTGAATCTGTCGCATATTTTTTATCCGACGATGCTGGGTCGGGACGCTCCGCGGAAGCGGGTACGGACGTCCGAAAATTTCATCCGGTCCGATGGGATACCGAAAGGGATTTGGAGGATTTCGAGCTTTCCCTTTCGGAACAACATATGCTGTTGTGTATGTCATCTGACTTGATCTTCTACAGCTTCTTTCGTCGGACCAGAATGCTGCGATGCCGGATAAGAAACTGATAGCGTCGGTGGACTTAGAAATTTTTGGTTCGGTTCAGGGACATCGTCCCTCAGTTCCGACATAGTCCAATAATGTCACACAACTTTCGAATTATTGAACGACGCTATATATATTATTATTATATGCTTGCTATAACCAAGCATTTCTGGTTTCTTGTTCGCAAAGTTACGGAGATGTCTTTCAAAAGTGTGCCTCTGTCGTCATAGTTAATGAAGAGGTAGCGGCAATAAGTGCTCATGGAATATGTCTATCGCCTATGAGATCCCTTGTAGGATCGACGGAGTGACATTCGCTAGCTCACCCGGTGTAGCTTGCATTCATCGAATGGTTAGGCTGCCGGGTTCGTCCGTTGCGGTCTAGGAAGGAGATTTGGGTGATGCGAGCACTATAATTACTTTAGTACTCACCCAGTGACGGCAGATTGAGGACAGATCGGAGGAAGCCTGTTAGTCCGGTTCCTGGCTTGTCCAGGTCCGTCCGGGCTGTGAGCGAGAGAGGTCCCTCTCTCGTCCAACAACATAGGGGACCGCATGTTGTGGTTCAGATATTTTACATTCGGAGCATATGTCTGTCGGTCGGGACGCTCCGTTATATTGACAGTCCGAGAGACTGTCGATAATGCTTCCTCATCCTCACAGCAGGGCACACGACCGCACATTGGCTACGTGACCTCGAGTATCCGATCAGTTTCGTCATTCAGTGATTCCACGGCGAATAGGTCACGCCATCCGGTAGCCAAGGGACACGAGGCCTATACACTCCGTTTGCTCGCATATTGGTAGTATGCACGGGGTAACGATCACGGAGCTTCCAGCGGCAATGCATTGTAAGACCGCTTCTCCTCAGGCCTCAGTGACGGACATGCTATCCGAGTTAGCACAGTTGTTTCGCAGCATCCCAGCCATCGACAGTTTCTTACTCGAATCAGGAATTATCTGACGGCGCTGGGTCGGTGCGGTCCGCGGTTGCCTCAGGTATGGACGACCGAACGCTTTATAGGGTCCGACAGGATGGCGAAAGGGATTCGAAAGATTTCGAGTTTTCCCTTTCGTAGCATCGGAGGCTGCCATTCATATCTTCTGGCATTATCTTCAAGTGATTGTTATTTTGGACTACATTGCTGCGATGTTGGATAAGAGACTTATAGCGTCATTGGACACGGAATTTTGGATCGGTTCAGGGACATTGTCCCTGACTTACCGACACAGTCCAATAATGTCATTACAACATGTGTTTTATTTTTCGACGCTATATATGCATATAAGTCTGCTACCAAGTATGATAGTTTAGTTTCTTGTCCGCAATGCTCATTTCTGCCGTTTTATCATTTATACGAATAATTTATTTTGGCAGAGCAGGGCATACCGAGAGTTCATATGCGTCTAGACGGCGTGGTTAAAGACTGGAAATATTCTTTTTCGCCGTCTATGTCTTTTCCAACCACAATGTTGGAAACGACAATGATGTCTAGTAGACTTAACTTAGACGCTTTATCATACGTAATCCACCTTACAGAGGCGTTATCATTATGTCTTCAACAAAAGATTTACGGGATATTATTCTCAATGTGATTTCTTTTGAGGGCAGTAGTTTGTTCACGTATAACTCCGCCCTTCAGTGGCTGATTGGAGTTGGTTAGACGTGACACAGCCCTAGCTACATCCATGCGCGTGGATAGTAAGGTGAAGAACTCTCTCAGAGTCGCTTCGTTCTCGGAGAAGCCTCTCTTCGACGGCAACTTTTCAGCAATCCATGAATTGCTCGATTTACACGTTCTCTTGTCTATCTAGTGTTACAAGAGATTCAGACTGGGGCAAACATTCGGTGGTTGACTCAGAGAGTGCCACTGCAGTTGCCGGATCCGAGTGTTATGGTTATGACGCTTGCCAGTCAAACAGATTGGGATATAATATTGATCCCAACGGATTCGAAGTGCCAGGGTCTTTGGGTTCCGCAGTCTCTAAGCAAGCAATTATCTTCTGCGGAATAATGTTTTTTAGGCTTGCTTTATGTCATTGCATGAACATTATTCAGAAACGCATGTCCAAATCCTGTCCGTTAATTCGACAGTAGGGGCGTATCTCCGGAACCAGGGAGGCACTCATTCGTTTCCGTTATTCAATTTAATGGAAAGAATCCGTCTGTTTGTTATAGTACACCAAGTTCTGTTTCGGTCCGTCATATTCCGGGTCGTCTGATTGTTTTACCGGACTCCCGTTCACTTAGGGGTCGCTTGTTGCCGTCAGAATGGACTCTCAACAAACAAGTATTCAATCAGATTTGCTATCTATGGGAGCGCCCAATGATAATTTATTTACGATACAGCTTGCTAGTCAATTGCAGACATATGTGTTGGCTTGTCCAGATCTCTGAGCTAATGTTGTTAACGCTCTATTGATCTAATAGGACGGAATGATAGGATACGCGTATCCTCTGGCGCTGTTGTTTCAGCAGGTATTGCTAAGATAAACAATCACAATACATTTCTGTTGATAGCATCTCTATCTTCACAGAGACCGTGGGTAATTTACTCTGATGTCTACTGTGGGACTTAACGCGAAATCTTCCTCAATGGGAGGATCTTTTTTCGCTGGGTAAATAGTGTCATCTTTATCACAACCCGCAAGGTCGCAACCTTCACGTATTCCGTTGTGTGGTCCGTATTGCATTGTAAGCATTGTACTGGACGAGCTTTGGACGCGATTTCTTACTATAGGAGATCCTCTTCTTCGCTATTCTATGCGGCTAAAGTGGAGACTCTTCCGTTGTTGGTGTAGGGATCACTATGTTCATATTGTTGATCCCTCCATACTACTCATTGCAACTTTTTAGTATACTTGTTTGACAAGATCTACTGCAGCCTGTTATTATTAAGGTTATAGGTTTATGTTACCTCATACCTATGCACTCTATGATAGTTTACAATTGAGTCTTATGTCTCCTTATCTAAGTCAGTTAGTAACTTTTTGATAAATAGACTTAGAATCTTTAGATTAAATTTCTATATGGAATTTAACTTCGGTTCTTATTTAGCTAAGTAATCATTTGAGCCTCTGGAAACAGTAGTTTTCAAATTCTGACCTTTTAGACAGTAATTCTGTTGGCTTCTCTTTTACTGAAGAGTCAGTGAGTTTCATGCACTATCGATGGATGATTTTCACTTTCGTAGTTTCGGAATCACTACTTCCTTTACTATTTAGGTTGGATTTTTGCATAAGAGTTAGGCTCCTAATATCCGGAACCTATTGTTATTAAGGTCCTTCCGTCTTCGTATGGGCATAGGCCTTTAGTCTGTCCGGTTAGAGTTTATGTATTTATAAACAGATATCTGTTTATTACTACGGGCGTAAGCTTCTTCTGTCTTTGATGCCTAATAGAAGGACGTTACGCTCCATTCTATTGCTAATGGATTCAATTAACTATCGGTACTGCTTATAGTATATCATTGACTCAGCAGTTGTGCTTAAGATTTCGGCTCATGAAGTAAGAGTTCTTCTACATCTTGGGCTTACATTAATAGTGTCGCTATTATAGATTTTTGAAGGCTGCTCATTGCGCTCAGCCTTCCACATTCATGAATTTTTATCTCAGAAATATCGAGTCCATTTCTGGAGGCCTCTATTGTTTGGTCTATTATCTACTGCTCAGAATGTCATTCACTTAACAGTTGCTACTATAGCTAGGTAGGCTGTCTGTTTCGGCAGTGACTCCGTTCTGCTGCCCTCTTCGCTCTGGGCTATTTGACCCAGGGCAAGAAAAAGGGTGGGGGGGGGGGGAGGGTGTTCCCTTGGGTCACCTGTTTTACTATGAAAACAAGGGGATACCTCCTCCGGAGTTAGTAATTCTGAGCTGTTATTGGATGGTTGTTTAGTGAGAAGTTTATGTTTTAAAAATTCATTCAAGTCTTAGTTTTTAAAGTATAGCTTTTGAATATAGCACGTGTCAACGGACATGATTATGCAATCCTCAGACACTTTTAAGGAGTATAAGAGTCTCTATTCTCTAGACTTACTTTATTTATTGGCTTACTTTAAAAATTATTAGTATAAGGATTATATTGGATATTAATAGAGTACATGGATGTATGATGCTCAATTTTGGAAGGTGTTGTATCTTTCTAATTTATCATAAATAAGAAAGATACATGTAAGGCCTATTACTTCTTTTTCCCTAGAGGGGATGACTCTATTTTATATTATTGAGCGTATTCCATCTTGCTCTATGTCCTTGGCCCTCCAGCCTTTTTACTATTCAACTATGTCTGGGTCATTGGTACAGTATAAAAATGTTAAAAAATTTATAGTAATTTCTATATTTTTTATACTTAACAATGACCCAGACGGGGATGGCCCTCCCAGGAGTTGGGAACTCTTGCCTCCCCGCTGAGTACATAGCGCTTACCAGGCACTGGTTATTAGAATGATTAATGGCGCCAATTTCGGAACGTCCTTGACACTGCGCATGCGCAGTAGAGGTGAAGTGTGGAGGGCCATTCAGGACATGTTTTCTTTGGTTTTAGATGCAAATTTTGGGGATTGGGGGGCAAAATTTGTGTTTGGCCCTATATTTTAAGAGTTAGCACCAGCTATGTCTGGGTCATTGGTAAGTATAAAAAATATAGAAATTACTATAAATTTTTTAACTTTCTGGCTTGGTTGAAGTTATTACATTACATGCTTACGTTTGTTCAAACCAAATCCATGTATTACTATTTGGGCTCCCAATTGGAGCCTGAATTTGACTTAGTCCAGTATGAGGAATAATCTTTAAAAATCTTTTTATCCAGCAGCACAAATCAGAATCTTGCGATATATAGTACACAGAATCCTTATGGGGGTCGGATTCAGGTTTATACAAATCATGACCATCGATTTATAATTGGACTCTCTGTTGGAGCCCAAATTTCAACTTTGCACAATATAGGGAATAATCTTTAAAAATAATTTTCTTCAGATCCTCCAGTCAGAATATTTTGTTGTTTCGGATACAGCATCCTTACAGGGGCAGATTAAAGTTTGTTAAAAACTAGTATTTTTATACTGTACCAATGACCCAGACATAGCTGGTGCTAACTCTTAAAATATAGGGCCAAACACAAATTTTGCCCCCCAATCCCCAAAATTTGCATCTAAAACTAAAGAAAACATGTCCTGAAAGGCCCTCCACACTTCGCCCCTACTGCGCATGCGCAGTGTCAAGGACGTTCCGAAATTGGCGCCATTTATCATTCTAAGTTTGGCCCTTCATCAGTTAACATCTGACTGATCTTTGTGCTTTTAAATCTCAGTTTAAATGATGCCAGACACATAAATATTAGTGAAATGGTGATTCTAAGGAGGATAGAAAAGGAGGAGAGGAAAAGAATGTGTGACAGAATATTATCAGGGCTGTAACTTAAAATTTTTTAATGAAATTATGTTAAGTTACCTATTTTCAAGGCAGCAGCCATTTTGTTGTCATTCTGATTATTTAGTTACACTGTTTTTTCAAGTGTTTTTCCTCTCTCCCTGTCCTTTAAGTTCCCCCTTGCTATTCTCCCATGCTTTGGCATAGTTTCTGTAATTATTATTACTAAAATTTCTTGGGAGTTTTAGCTGAATAACAGAATGAATTCTGTTCTTTCCCCATGTTTACGTCTTCACCTACGGGTGGTTAGGCGTTGTGTTCTGCATCTACCATCTGATGTTCTGCAGTTTCTTCCCTGGAAGTCTCTGTTTTGCATCAGATGGTGTATTTTTGGTAACTGATTTCGGGCCTGGGTGCCTGGAGTCTTATTTTAGTGTTTTTACACTCATTGTTTACATTTACAACAGCCCTCTGTGTGAGGGGGGGATTTCTAAATAATAATATCTTTATGTTATTTTAATCATAACTAGATACATTATTATTGTTCGTAAGTGTTGAATAAATTGTTTAAAATATTTTTAAAATTTTTGTCCACACTTAGGCTTGGGATCCATTGGGGCTCAACGTTACTTTTCAGAAACTTGGGCTGTTCTGAAAAAATATTTTTTCAAAATATTTTGATTTCAATTATTTTTTCTATATTAATGGATCATATTATTATTATGTATTTTGATTGCCAGGGGTTAGTGCGTGTACCAGAACTTGTTTTCTTTTCACATTGAAAGGATATTGATCAATTGTTTTAAGAGGAAGTCTTCCTCTGACCTTATTATCATTCTATATGTGGTCAGTGTACTCGCATTAACTCCTGTTCTGTATCGTATGATTTCGATGACAATATGGGAAGCGTATGTCACGGTATGTTGTTGGGGATTTGGACACTCCGGTCCTTTCCCCGCAGGGTCACTCTACTTTATCAATTTCTATTTCAGACGATCAAGATTAGGGTGATGTATCTGTGATGTCTTCCAACAGTGTGCCTCCGTCGTCACAATTAATGAAGGGCTAGCGGAAAAGTGCTCATGTAATACGCCAATTGCCTAAGAGGACCCTAGTAGGTTCGACGGCCTTTGACGTCCGCTAGCTCGCCCGGTGTAGCGTCCATTCACCGAATGGTTCGGCAGCCGGGTTCGTCCGTTGCGGTCTAGAAGGAATTTTGGGGTGATGCGAGCACTATAAAATTAACTTAATGCACACCCAGTGACGGCGGATCGGAGGGAGAACGGAGGAAGCCTTTTAGTCCGGTTCATAGCTCGTTCCGGTCCATCCGGACGGCAAGCGAGAGAGGCCCCTCTCTCGTTCAACAACATCTGGCCCCAGATGTTGTGGTACAAATGTGTCGTTAGCGGAGCATACGTCCGTCGCTCGGGACGCTCCGTTGTATAGGCAGTCCGCTGAGACTGCTAAGGCTTCCTCTTCTCGTCAGCGCACACGACCGCACCTTGGCTGCGTGACCGCCGATATTTTACCAGCTTCGCCGATCAAGGATTCTTCGGCGACCAGGTCACACCATCCGGCAGCCAGGGATTCGAGACCGATGGACTCCGGACGTTCGCATAGGAAAAGTATGCGGGAGCCATCTGATGCGGAGCTGCCCTCGGCGAAGCAGCGATAGACTGCGGCTCCGCAGGTCTCGACGCCGGACATTCTTGTGCACATAGCACAGCTTATCGCAGCATCCCAGCAGCCGACAGAAACGGTGTCGGATCGAGAATTATCCGACAGCGCTGGGTCGGTAGCCGGGGACTCGAGGCCTGCAGACTCCGGACGTTCGCATAGGAAGTGTGCGGGAGTCAACGGACACGGAGCTTCCAGCGGCAATGCATCGTAAGTCCGCTACTGCACAGGCCTCGGGAACGGATGTGCTTTCCTTAATAGCACAGTTTATCGCAGCATCCCAGCATCAACTGAATCTGTCGCATATATTTTATCCGACGATGCTGGGTCGGGACGCTCCGCGGAAGCGGGTACGGACGTCCGAAAGTTTCATCCGGTCCGACGAGATACCGAAAGGGATTCGGTGGATTTCAAGCTTTCCCTTTCGGAACAACATATGCTGCGATGCCGGATAAGAAACTGATAGCGTCGGTGGACTTAGAAATTTTTTGGTTCGGTTCAGGGACATCGTCCCTCAGTTCCGACATAGTCCAATAATGTCACACAAACTTTCGAATTATTGAACGACGCTATATATATTATTATTTTATGCTTGCTATCCAAGCATTTCTGGTTTCTTGTTCGAAGAGTTATGGAGATGTCTTTCAAAAGTGTGCCTCTGTCGTCATAGTTAATGAGGAGTTAGCGGCAATAAGTGCTCATGGAATATGTCTATCGCTTACGGAGTGACATTCGCTAGCTCACCCGGTGTAGCGTACATTCATCGAATGGTTCGGCTGCCGGGTTCGTCCGTTGCGGTCTAGGAAGGAGATTTGGGTGATGCGAGCACTTTAATTACTTTAGTACTCACCCAGTGACGGCAGATTGAGGACAGATCGGAGGAAGCCAACAACATAGGGGACCGCATGTTGTGGTTCAGATATTTTACATTCGGAGCATATGTCCGTTGCTCGGGACGCTCCGTTATATTGACAGTCCGAGAGACTGTCTTTAATGCTTCCTCATCCTCACAGCACGGCACACGACCGCACATTGGCTACGTGACCTCGAGTATCCGATCAGTTTCGGCATTCAGTGATTCCACAGCGAATAGGTCGCGCCATCCGGTAGCCAAGGGACACGAGGCCTATACACTCCGTTCGCTCGCATATTGGAAGTATGCACGGGGTAACGATCTCGGAGCTTCCTGCGGCAATGCATCGTAAGACCGCTGCTCCTCAGGCCTCAGTGACGGACGTGCTATCCGAGTTAGCACAGTTGTTTCGCAGCATCCCAGCAATTGACGGTTTCTCGGTCGAATCAGGAATTATCCGACGGCGCTGGGTCGGTGCGGTCCGCGGTTGCATCAAGCTACGGACGACCGAACGCTTTATAGGGTCCGACAGGATGGCGAAAGGGATTCGAAAGATTTCGAGTTTTCCCTTTAGTAGTATCGGAAGATGCCTTTCATATCTTCTGGCATTTCTTCCAGTGATTATTTTTCGGACTTCATTGCTGCGATCTTGGATAAGAGACTTATAGCGTCATTGGACTCGGATTTTTCGATCGGTACAGGGACTTTGTCCCTGACTTACCGAAGCAGTCCAATATTGTCATTACAACATGTGTTTTATTTTTCGACGCTATATATATTTATATATATATACAAGCCTGCTACTAAGCATGATAGTTTAGTTTCTTGTCCGCGTGGCTCATTTCTGCCATTTTATCTTTTTTACATATAGTTTATTTTGGCAGAGCAGGGCATACCGAGAGTTCATATGCGTCTAGACGGTGTGATTAAAGACTGCATATATTCTTTTTCGCCGTTTATGTCTTTTCCAATTTCAATGTTGGGAACGCCATTATGTATAGTAGACTTAACTTAGACGCTTTATTATACGTAATCCGCCTTACTGAGGCGTTATCATTACGTCTTCAAGAAAAGATTTACGGGATATTATTCTCAATGTAATTTCTTTTGAGGGCAGTAGTTTGTTCACGTATAACTCCGCCCTTCAGTGGCTGATTGGAGTTGGTTAGACGTGATGCAGCCCTAGCTACATCCACGCGTGGATAGTAGGTTAAGAACTCTCTCAGAGTCGCTTCGTTCTCGGAGGAGCTTCTCTTCGACGGCAACTTTCCGGCAATCCATGAATTGCTTGATTTATACATTCTCTTGTCTATCTAGTGTTACAAGAGATTCAGACTGGGGCAAACATTCGGTGGTTGACTCAGAGAGTGCCGCCGCAGTTGCCAGACCCGAGTGTGGCTGTTATGACGGTTGCCAGTCAAACAGATTGGGATATATACTGATCCCTACGGATTCGAAGTGCCAGGGTCTTTGGGTTCCGCAGTCTTTTAGCTATCAGTTTAACTTCCGCGGAATAATGTTTTTTAGGCTTGCTTTATGTCATTGCATGAACATTATTCAGAAACGCATGCCCAAATTCCTGTCCTTTAATTCGACAGTAGTGGCGTATCTCCGGAACCAGGGAGGCACTCTTTCGTTTCCGTTATTCAATTTAATGGAAAGAATCCGTCTGTTGGTTATAGTACACCAAGTTCAGTTTTGATCCGTCATATTCTGGGTCGTCTGATTGTTTTATCGCACTCCCGTTCTCTTACGGGTCGCTTGTTGCTGTCAGAATGGACTCTCAACAAACAAGTATTCAATCAGATTTGCTATCTATGGGAGCGCCCAATGATGTTTTATTTATGACACAGCTTGCTAATCATTTGCAGACGTATGTGTTGGCTTGTCCAGATCTCTGAGCTAATACTGTTAACGCTCTATTGATCTATAGGACGGAATGATAGGATACGCGTATCCTCCGGCGCTGTTGTTTTAGCAGGTATTGCTAAGATAAACAACCACAATACATTTCTGTTGATAGCATCTCTATCTTCACAGAGATCATGAGTAATTTACTCTCTTGTCTACTGTGGATCTTAACGTGAAATCTTCCTCTATGTGAGGATCTTTTTTCACTGGGTAAATCGTGTCATCTTTATCACAACCAGCAAGGTCGCAACCTTCATGTATTCCGTTGTGTGGTCCGTATTGCATTGTAAGCACTGTACTGGACGAGCTTTGGACGCGATTTCTTACTATAGGAGATCCTCTTCTTCGCTATTCTATGCGACTAAAGTGGAGGCTCTTCCGTCGTGGTGTAGGGATCATTATGTTCATATGGTTGATCCCTCCATACTACTCATTGCTATTTTTTAGTATACTTGTTTCACAAGATCTACTGCAGCCTGTTGTTATTTAGGTTATAGGTTTATGTTACCTCATACCTATGCACTCTACGATAGTTTACAATTGAGTCTTTTGTCTCTTTATCTAAGTCAGTTAGTAACTTTTTGATAAATAGACTTAGAATCTTTAGATTAAATTCCTATACGGATTTTAACTTCAGGTTCTTATTTAGCTAAGTAATCATTTGAGCCTCTGGAAACAGTAGTTTTCAAATTCTGACCTTTTAGACAGTAATTCTGTTGATTTCTCTTTTACTGTAGAGTCAGTGAGTTTCATGCACTATCGATGGATGATTTTCACTTTCATAGTTTCGGAATCAATACTTCCGTTACTATTTAGGTTGGATTGTTGCATAAGAGTTAGGCTCCTATTATCCGGAACCTATTATTTTAAGGTCCTTCCGTCTTCGTATGGGCATAGGCCTTTACTCTTTCCGGGTACAGTTTATGTATTTATAAACAGATATCTGTTTATTACAAGGGCGTAAGCTTCTTCTGTCTTTGATGTCTAGTAGAAGGACGTTACGCTCCATTTTATTGTTAATGGATTCTATTAACTAGCGTACTGCTTATGGTATATCATTGGCTTAGCAGTTGTGCTTAAGATTTCGGCTCATGAAGTAAGAGTTCTTCTACTTCTTGGGCTTACATTAATAGTGTTGCTATTATAGATTTTTGAAGGCTGCTCATTGCGCTCAGCCATCCATTCATGAATTTTATCTCAGAAATATCGAGTCCATTTCTGGAGGCCTCTATTGTTAGGTCTATTATCTACTGCTCAGAATGTCATTCACTTAACAGTTGCTACTATAGCTAGGTAGGCTGTCTGTTTCGGCAGTGTCTCCGTTCGGCTGCCCTCTTCGCTCTGGGCTATTTGACCCAGGGCAAGAAAAAGGGGGGGGGGGGGAGGGTGTTCCCTTGGGTCACCTGTTTTTACTATGAAAACAAGGGGATACCTCCTCCGGAGTTAGTAATTCTGAGCTGTTATTGGGATGGTTGTTTAGTGAGAAGTTTAAGTTATAAAATTCATTCAAGTCTTAGTTTTTAAAGTATAGCTTTTGAATATTGCATATGTCAACGGACATGATTATGCAATTCTCACACACTTTTAGGAGTATAAGAGTCTCTATTCTCTAGACTTACTTTATTATTGGCTTACTTTAAAAATTATTAGTATAAGGATTATTGGATATTAATAGAGTACATGGATGTATGAAGCTCAATTTTTGGAAGGTGTTGTATCTTTCTAATTTATCATAAATAAGAAAGATACATGTAAGGCCTATTACTTCTTTTCCCTACAGGGGATGACTCTATTTTATTTTATTGAGCGTATTCCATTTTGCTCTATGTCCTTGGCCCTCCAGCCTTTTTACTATTCAGCTATGTCTGGGTCATTGGTACAGTATAAAAATGTTAAAAAATTTATAGTAATTTATATATTTTTTATACTTACCAATGACCCAGACGGGGATGGCCCTCCCAGGAGTTGGGAACTCTTGCCTCCCCGCTGAGTACATAGCGCTTACCAGGCACTGGTTATTAGAATGATAAATGGCGCCAATTTCGGAACGTCCTTGACACTGCGCATGCGCAGTAGGGGCGAAGTGTGGAGGGCCTTTCAGGACATGTTTTCTTTAGTTTTAGATGCAAATTTTGGGGATTGGGGGGCAAAATTTGTGTTTGGCCCTATATTTTAAGAGTTAGCACCAGCTATGTCTGGGTCATTGGTAAGTATAAAAAATATATAAATTACTATAAATTTTTTAACTTCTTGATTAGTATTTGTGTTCTCCAGTGGTGCCTGCATTTTATTTATTTATTTATTGGTGTTTAAGGTCACATATTTCTGCACAATGGCTAACCATGACCGTGACAGTTTTATGGGTGGAGGAAGCTGGAGTACCTGGAGAGAACCACCAAGCAACTGTCAGCTCCCCAACATAACAACTCCACACAAGCGTGTTTAGCATTGGTTGAAGACAGGTGCACCATCGACGTGCAGTACGCCTTAGTACACAGCGTCACCATGCCCCCACATGGGCAATAGGGGTGAAGTGTCTTGCCCAAGAACACAACGCGGCTGCTGCAGGTGGGATTCGAACCAGGGCTTTCATTTTAACTTGGTTCAGTATATGAGATATTCTTTAAAATCTTCTCACAAACCCCCAATCAGAATCTTTTGATATATGGTATACGCTATCTTTTGGGGAGTCAGATTAATATTTTGCCTCCCAATTGGGGAACGAAATTTCAACTTTGTCCAATATGAGAAATAATCTATAAAACTCTTAAGCAGAACCTCTAGTCAGAATCTTTTAATATATGGTTTACAGACTCCTCACATGGGTCAGATTAAACTTTTGTTCAAAACAAGCCCATTGGTTAATAATTGGGCTCTCTATGAGAGCCTGAATTTTAACTTAGTGCAATATGGAGAATAATTTTTTACAATCTTTAGATCCACCAGTCGGAATCTTTTGATATTTGATTTAAAGCATCTTTACGGGGCCAGATTCAAGGTTGCTCAAATGAAGTCCTTCAATTACTATTTGGGCTCCTTACTGGAGGTGGAAGTTTGACTTGGTGCAATATGAGGAATACACATCCTCATATTTTCTGAAGAAACATCATTTTATAAATTGTCAGATTAAAATCTGAGAGTTTCAGCTTATTTTAACTAATTTAGATGCCTTTCACTCTCATCCCTGCCAGTACAGGCATTTAATCTGTTATATCTTGTTTGTCAGAGCTCTATGAGCTATTCTTTACTAGAATAAATGTTTAGTTCATCTCCAGAATACAGGAAAATGACCAAATCCCTTTTAATTTAGTACTCCTATTAAAGGGACAATAAGCCACGATTTTTTAGAAAAATAAGTTGACCATTTAACAAAGCCACAATGTCCATTGTGCAAAAGTACCCTCATGTTTTATATATAATTCTTATGAAAGCACTCGATTTGACTACATAAATTTACTGAAAGCAATAATTATCATATATTTGAAAAAGGCTGCCAGCCCTTTTCAAATATCTGATAAATTCTCTCTTTCGAGTTAACAAATTGAATAGAATAGGATTTTTTCATACAAATGATATACAAAGCTTGAGGGTACTTTTGCATGATGGAAATTGAGGTTATGTTAAATGGGCAGCTTATTTTTATCAAAACCACAGCTTATTGTTCCTTTAATTGAATAATTTTCATTGTCAAAGAGGCTATTCTTCAATTAGCATGCTTCCACTGTATGTGCTTCATACTCAGTTGAACATAATATTTTCTTCACATAGCTTTGTTTTATTAGAATTCAGTGCATTCACCAATAAATTCGGCCCTCCGAAGCTTTAAAATTCAATTTGATTCAGAATGATTTGATTTGAGTAGTGCTGATTTGGAAATGGTCGAATCAGGATGTTCTCAAAATCCTGCTGGATGTCTCCTCTTGAACCCTTCTTCCATCATCAGATCTTCTATACAGTATTATCAATTATATACCAACAATACCTTAATACAATTATGAATGATCTTTCCTTAGTGAGATTATGCATTAGTTGTTGCTATTTATTTTGGCAGACATTTGGTTAAGATGTGAACAGTGTGCCACTCTATTCTATTTTGAGTGTAAAGATTGTAAAGTCTGACTGGCAAACATGTAGGATTAGGAAAATTTTATTGCATTATTTTCTTGCAACCTGTAGTTCATTCTCCTATTTTACAACTGAAGTAAGCCTCACATAACCTAAACAATCATTCGTGGGTTATTTCCATGCCGGGGTTAGTGAAAACTTTGGTTGTAAAAAATCAGTATACCCAAGACTTCTTAGCTGCCTGAGAAGAAGTCCTTCATGCTTTCCCCTTTTCCTTTGGCTGTCATTCAAAGTTTGTTATATTTTTATACTGTACCAATGACCCAGACTTAGCTGGTGCTAACTCTAAAAAATCCAGGGCCAAACACAAATTTTGCCCCCCAATCCCCAAAATTTGCATCTAAAACCAAAAGAAATCATGTCCTAAAGGACCTCCATACTTTGCCCTTACTGCACATGCGCAGTGTCAAGGACGTTCCGAAATTGGCGCCAATTATCATTCTCTGTTTGGCCCTTCATCAGTCAACATCTCACTGATCTTTGTGCTTGTAAATCTCAGTTTAAAGGATGCCAGACACGTAATTATTGGAGAAATGGTGATTCTAAGGAGGATATAGAAGGAGAGGAAAAAGGAGTGACAAAAAATAATCAGGGCTGTACTTAAAATTTTTTATGAAATTATGTTAAGTTGCCTATTTTCGAGGCATGGGCCTCTTGTTGTCATTCTTGCTATAAAGTTGCACTGCTTATTCAGTGTTTCCTCTCCCCTGGTCTTCTAAGTCCCCCCTTGCTATTCTCCCATGCTTTTGGCATATTTTTGAGAAAGATCATTTCTAAATTCTCTTGGGAGAGTTAGCTTGGTTACAGAATGTATTCTGTTATTTTCCCCATAGTTACGTTTTCACCCATGGGTGTATAAACGTTGTGTTCTGCATCTTCCATCTGATGTTCTGCAGATTCTCCCCTGGGAGTCTCTGTCTAGCATCAGATAGAGTGTAATTTTGATGACCGATTTCGGGCCAGTTTTGTCAGTGCCTGGAGTCATGTTTTCTGGTGTTTTTACACTGTTTGTTTACATTGGCAACAGTCTCTTTTGAGGGGGGCTGTTTGCCTTTGGAGTAGTTTATCTCACTATAAGATACATTATTATTATCCGTAAGTGTTGCATTAATTATTTAATATAATTTTAAAATTTTTGACCACACTTAGCCTTGGGATCCATTGGGGCTCAACGTTACTTTTCAGAAACTTCGGCTTCGTTGAAAAAATATTTTTCAAAAATTATTTTGATTTTCAATTGTTTTTTCATTATTAATGGATCATGTTATTATGTATCTTTGTGTTAGGGGTTTGTGCGAGTAACTAGGACTTGTTGACTTTTCACAATGAAAGGATATTGTTCAAATTGTAATAGGAAGAAATCTTCCTCTGACTTTCATGATCATTGTATTAATTGTAGTCAGTGTTCTCGCACTAATCCCTGTTCTATATGTCAATATTGGGATGACAAACATTGGAAACGTGTGTCACGATATGTTGTTAGTGGAGAAAGGGCTATGCCGGCTCTTTCTCTGCAGGGTCACTCTACTCTATCAGTTTCTATTTCAGAGGAACAAGAACAGGGTGATGTTTCCATGTTATCTTCCGCAAGTGCGCTTCCGTCGTCACAAATGAATACAGAGCTAGTGGCAAAAGTGCTCATGGAGATAAGACAAATGTTGTCCGCTAGCTCGCCCGGTGTAGCGTCCATTCACTGAATTGTTCGGCAGCCGGGTTTGTCCGATGCGGTCCAGGAGGAAATGTTGGGTGATGCGAGCACTATAAACATTCAACGTGCACACCCAGTGACGGCGGATAGTAGGAGAGATCGGAGGAAGCCTTCGAGTCCGGTTCCTAGCTCGTCCAGGTCCAGCCGGGCCACGAGCGAGAGAGGCCCCTCTCTCGTACAACAACATCTGGGACCAGATGTTGTGGTACAAAATGTGTCGCAAGCGGAGCACATGTCCGTCGCTCGGGACGCTCCGTTTGTGGAGAAATAACGTGCGTTGTTTACTTCATTGCATTTATTAATCTAACTGCCTCACTCGATCTCGACCGTTACACACTGTCAATCAATGTCACGCTTCAGCGCAATGCAGGTATGTCACTGAGTCCACTAACAATACAACAGTTAGGCCAAACCACATTAATTCCGTGACATCCTCCCCCGCCGGCGAAATGGAGTGAACACAACATATATACAGTCAATTACGGAGAATGTCTGATATCCTTGCTGTAGCTTGTATTGCCGTCTTTCGTTGTTCTCGCTTTGGTTTGTCGGTGATATTGACAACTGGATTCGAAGTACTGGAGACAGATTCTGTCGCTCGAACTTCTAATGGGTACAGTTTTACTATGGGTCTATTTGTCAGGCCGTTGAAAGTACGTAGAGTGACGGATCGAACGTGATTGTCGTGTCCTGTATGTAATTCTGTTACTAGTCCAAGTTTCCAACGAGAGCGAGAACAATCATCGTGTATTTGCACAACATCTCCAACCTGTACTTTATTGCAGTTGGT
The DNA here is from genome assembly GCA_031216915.1 of Pictodentalium vernedei. Lineage (NCBI taxonomy): Eukaryota > Metazoa > Mollusca > Scaphopoda > Dentaliida > Dentaliidae > Pictodentalium > Pictodentalium vernedei. The sequence goes on from CM062294.1 coordinate 199,806,230, forward strand.
TTGAGTCTTTTTCTTGTTGAAATGTTCTCGGAGAGACAGAAGATATTCGGATTTCCAACGACTGCGAAATTCCTTCAGAATATGTGAGAGACGTTTTGATACACGCTTGAGATTGTCCTCGTCATAACTAGGATCAGTCAATTCATCGTCATCATTATAAAGCGTCGGTAGAGTGAGTAAGTTTCTACCAAACATGAGAGAGGAGGGTGTCACTGGCTGTAGATCAGTCATATCTGATGATACATATGTCAATGGACGATCATTTATTGTCGCCTCTGCTTCGGTAACAATAGTGAAAAGTTCATCATATGTGACGAGTTTCCGCCAAAGTACTTTCCTCAAGACTGTTTTTGTCACTCCAATCAATCGCTCCCAAAAGCCACCAAACCAGGGGGCCCTCTTTGGAATGAATGTCCATTTAATATTTTTGTCAGATAATTCTGAATGAAAACGATCATCAGTCATCAATTTTTTAATAAATGTTGCAGCACTTTCAAACGTTGATGCGTTATCAGAGAAAATTTTGCTTGGTAGCCCACGTCGAGCAGTGAAACGTCTTAAACATCTCAAAAAAGAATCTGTGGTGAGATCTAGCATCAATTCAAGATGTACGGCTCTGGTATTGGCGCATGTGAACAGACAAATGTAAACTTTATTTGGTGAATCACGTACCGTCAGATGCCCAGAGAAGTCCACTCCTGTGACTTCAAATGGTCTTTTTTCTACACTGACTCGGTCCTCGGGTAAGTGTGGAATAGGAGCTGAAGCGAATGGTGCACCGATAACTTTCTTACAAGGCACACACATACGCAGTTCATGTTTTACGATTTGACGTATACGAGGAATCCAGAACTTATGTCTTATAGCAGAAACTGTCTGATTGACACCAGCATGTAAAGCTAGAAGATGAAAATGTCGAATTAATAGTGTTGTCCATTGGTGCCGAGTGGGTAATAAAATGGGGAACTTGGTATCAAAATCCATATCAACATTACCTATGCGACCACCACTACGAATGACATTGTCACAGTCCAAAAACAGCCGAAGTTGTTGAATGATTGGTTTGTTGTGAGATGATGTAGAAGTAGCTAATTCCTCGAAAATCTCAGAAAAACTTTCACGTTGACACTGACGAGTCAAATGCAGCTCAGCAATTTTGAGTTCTTGCAAAGAAAGCATGCCGGTAATGCGTTTTGAGCCCTTTGCGTTGTTGATATATCTAAGTACGTAGGCTGTTATTCTCCTTGCTTTACCGAATGTCGAAAATCTCGAAATGTCAATAACAGTAATTTTATGATTATTTACAACATTTGTGAGGATATTTCTTTCCGACGATACCTCTGCTTTGTCATCAGTTGAATCAAACTCCAAAGTATCTACATTTAACATAATACCATGGTCAATAATGGGCCATTCCGAATGATTTGAAATCCAAGATGGGCCATCCCTCCATATACCTGCGGTGATAAGACTTTCACAAGAAGAACCACGAGTAAGAAGGTCCGCGGGATTTTGGTCGGATGGGCAATAATGCCAATTTACAACATCTGTGAGTGACCTGATTTCATTTACCCGATTTGCTATGAAAATGGGCAACTGCTTTGTAGAATTTAACCAGTACAAAACTGTAGTACTATCAGTCCACAGATAATGACGAATATTAATGTCTTTGAAACTATTTCTTATGTGAGAAGAAAGTCTCGCGCCTAGCAATGCCCCTAACCGTTCAAGTTGTGGTATAGTCAGTTCCTTCAATGGGGCAACCCGATTTTTAGACATGAGAAAGTGAGTTTCATATGAACCAGGAAATACACCATAACACACACTACCGTACGCTTTCGAGCTTGCGTCACAGAATGTATGTAAATCTAAATTGTGATAATCGGAAATGTTGTCATTTATATTACGTAGAAACGTTGCATGGTGAATTCTCAGAAGCTCATTTTTTATTTGATTCCATTCATAAGACAACTGACTATTTACAAGCCGATCCCACTCTAGTCCCTCCATCCACAGCTTTTGCATAAACATCTTTGCTGTGACTGTTACGGGCCCGATAAACCCAAGTGGATCATATATACTAGAAATATCTCGGAGAATTTCTCTTTTTGTATGATTTACTTGTAATTCATCAGTTCTCAAATTGAAAGGTAATGATAAAGTATCTGTATTTACATTCCATTTCAAGCCAAGAACAGATACGACTGATTCAGAATTCAAAACATCCATTTTCTCAGCGGCGTTCCTTATTTTGTGTGAATTTGATGACCAAGCTCGGACATTAAAGTTCCCTTTTGCCATTATATCCCTTGTTTGGTGGAAGTAGGTTAATAATTCTGATTCTGAAGGGAAACTTGTGATGAAATTGTCAACATACACGTTTTGCAGTAGGTGCTTCGCAGTATTAGTAGAATGAGTCATTAAATGTTTGAGAATTGTACAGTTCAGAATGAACGGCGAAGATCGTGCACCAAACAGGACTGTTCGGAAGCGAAAAACCTCGAAGTCCGAATTCGGGTCATCCAGATTCGATAACCACAAAAAACGAGTGAAATCGCGATCTTTTTTTGCTAGTTCGATGTGAAGGAATGCCTTTTCAATGTCTGAAATCGCAGCGTATCTGTGAAGACGAAATCTCAATAGAATAGACGACACGTCATTCTGTAATGCAGGACCTGTAACCAAACAATCATTGAGACTTGGACTATTCGGGTGGTTTTTACAACTACAGTCAAACACTATCCGAATAGGTGTGGTTACCGACTCTTTGAAAACAGCATGATGCGGCACGTAGTGACAATCAACTTTACTTGGTTTCAAATCAAAGATAGGTACTTTCTCAATAAAACCACGCCTCAAATGTTCCTTGATCAATTGATCATAAATTGAAATGAGTTCATGTTTTTTAAACAAACGATGAATCATTGATCTTGTTCGTTTGGTGGAAATATCAAAGTTTGTAGGTAAGGCATCGTGGTTATTAGCCCACGGTAACGGTGCAACATAGATATTGTTGTGATATTCAATAGAATCACAGTATCGACCGAGAAAATTTTCAGTATCATTAACCGGATGTTCGATTCCCATTGTTTCTAAAGTCCAAAATTTTTCAATAGCAGAATTTTCTGGTGAATGATTTGTTGTCACATTCAACATTACAGTGTTCGAAATGTTAATTGATTTTGTAGGACCCGCGAGTAAATATCCAAGTTTCGAACTAATTGCTATGGGTCCCGACTCGCCATGAATCTGCGTACCGTCGACAAAATTGTAATACTGATCAGAACCGATTAAAATGTCAATCTCAAAAGAATCGGATCTGGTGACGGGATGAGCTAGTTTCAAATTTCTGAGGTGTTCATACTTGCGAATGTCACGAAGATGACGAATATTTAAAGGTGTTGATATATGTGGCACAACTAAAAGATCCATATCAACATTTTCAGTGTCACATAAAACTGTAACAGTAACAATATCAAGTATTCTTCTTTGAGGATATTGAGTTCCAAAAGCTGAAAGAGTTAATTCCCGCTTGCCTATCGGGTTTAGATGGAGTTTTGTGGCTAGATGCTGTGTTATGAAAGAGCTTTGAGAACTATCGTCATATAGTATATTGGACGGTACACAACACGACGGAGACGCAACCTCACCTAAGGCCGTTTTGAGGATAGCTGAATCACAAGAACTATCATTTAGGAAAGTGTTGCTATCTTGAATTGTTTCCATCACGTTGTTGGGTTCTCTTAATTTGGTAGCTGATGCAAAAAGTTTGTGTGCGGGTGGTCGCTGAATTGGATCACAATTAATATCAGTTCTAGAGGGATCACACAGACTTGAGTGATGTTTTCGTTTACATATTCGGCATCTAAATTTTGAAGCACAAACAGATACGTGGTGTGATTTTGAAAGACAGTTATAACAAAGATTTGATTTTCTCACGATGTTCAAACGTTCGTCAACGTTTCTAACGCAGTCACATGAATATGACGTATGTGCTGATGATTTGCAAAATGCACAATTGTTCCTACTTGGGACATTTACGGAATTTTGCTGCTCTGTATCGGTTGAATTTTTATAGCTTGCCATCATTGTTGAAACGAAAGGGTCACTGACGTTTGAATAATCATTCGAACCAATTTCTAAAATCTCAATTTCATTGTGAAGAAATTTGCGAATCTCACTCAATCGAAAATGGCGATTCCCAAATTGTCGAACAAGTGTGCTACGCATTATTGGAGGTAGTTTGTGTACGAGCGTTGACGCTAACATATCACTGTATGATATAGAACATTCTCCTTCACACATCGCGTCTAAAGACCTAACGTGTGACTCAAGTTCATCTCGGAATGATGTTAAACTGTGTACATTGTACTGAGGAGCTTGAAGAGCAGATAACGCCTGTAAATGGGCATTCGAAATCTTATGTGGCTGTCCAAACCGTTGGACTAGTAACTCGATTGCTTCTACATAGTTATCATTGGTAAGAGGTAAACCTGCTATACACGCTGCCGCCTGTTCTTTAAGAAGTGATCTTAAATGCTGAAATTTTTTAATTTTTGGAAGTTCGGTGTCCGGTCTACAATGAACGGCCGCCTTAAAAGCATCCCAAAAGGTTTGCCACTCCATAATATTTCCCGAAAATGTTGGCAGACTCAGTTTTGGTAACATGGTATTTTTTGCAATGTTAGTGACCAAATTGCCCTTTTTGTCCTCCGTAGAATTATCAATTTTTGATTTTTCATTTAACAGTTTGTTTTCAGAAATCATCATTTGAATTGAAAGAATTTTCTTTTCAATTTTCGATGTAAACTCTTCCGTTTCATTGGCTTCTCGTAAAAATTGATCATTATCCTCAATTAGAGACAAAATATCATCATTTAAAGAATTCAAATTGGTTAAACGTTTTTCTACTTGCGTGGTAACAATCTGTAATTCTTTGAAATCAACTGGTTTCTGATTCAGGAGTCTATCTGCTTCTGTGATGTGTCTGGTAACATGACCTCGGTATGCAGTTCGCTTTCTCACTAAGGTTGCAAGATTTTTTTCCATCTTGAATCCGGCTCGAGGGACCAAAATGTGGAGAAATAACGTGCGTTGTTTACTTCATTGCATTTATTAATCTAACTGCCTCACTCGATCTCGACCGTTACACACTGTCAATCAATGTCACGCTTCAGCGCAATGCAGGTATGTCACTGAGTCCACTAACAATACAACAGTTAGGCCAAACCATATTAATTCCGTGACACCGTTGTATAGGCAGTCCGCGGAGACTGCTCAGGCTTCTTCCTCTCATCAGTGCACACGACCGCACCTTGGCTACGTGACCGCCGATATTTTACCAGCTTCGCCAATCAGGGATTCTTCGGCGACCAGGTCACGCCATCCAGTAGCCAGGGACACGAGGCCGGTGGACTCCGGATGTTCGCATAGGAAGAGTATGCGGGAGTCACCAGATGCAGAGCTGCCCTCGGCGAAGCAGCGAAAGACTGCGCCTCCTCATTACCGCCGTCGGCGTCTATTCCAACCGCGGTGTTGGAGACAACTATTTCGTCTAACAGAGCCAGTTTAGATGCTTTATCTTACGCAGACCACCTTACTAAGGCGTTATCAAGGGAAAGAATTCCAGGATATACAATCCTCTTTAAGACTTCTTGTAAGGGCAGTAGCTTATTCCACGTGTAACTCCGCCCTTTCAGTGGCAAACCTGGAGTTGGTTAGACGTGATGCAGCCCTAGCTACATCCACACTCGTGGATAGTAAGGTGAAGAACTCTCTCAGAGTCGCTTCGGTCTCCGGAGAACTTCTCTTCGACGGCAAGCTTTCTGCAATTTACGATAAAATTACTAAGAAAGCTTCGGATTCTCTGCTGTTCAAATCTGCTTCTAAGAAGTCGGACACGGCAGATAAGAGTAAGACAGGCACTTCTGGGTCTAATGCGCCCAAGAGAGGTTCCTATAGAGGTTCCGGTGCGTCCTCTTGGTCTTATTCAAGAGACTGTCAAGGCAGCGACTCACGTTCGGGACGTCCTTCGGGCCGGGACAACCGGTCAGACGGGACGAGGTGCGGGTCGTGGAGGACGTGGTTTCTCCTACCGCAGGCCTCGCAGGTCCAGGAGGTGATGGCTTCAACCTCTATCGCGTGCCGGTTGGCGGAAGGTTGTCGAGTTTTTCACAAGAGTGGGCGTCGATTACGGACGACCCTTGGGTGAGAGGGGTGATTTCGGAAGGTCTAAAGATATCCTTCAAACGAAAGCCTCCATTAACTCGAAGTCCAAAATGGACTCAACTTCCGTCAAATCCGCAGAAAAGAGACGCTCTGTTATCAGAGGTGCAGTCTCTTTTAATGAAGAACGCGGTAGAGGTCGTAGAAAACCAGGAGACACCGGGATTCTACAGCCATCTGTTTCTGGTTCCGAAACCAGACGGCTCGTTTTGAGCTGGATAAACAAGCTGATCGTCGCTCCGAAGTTTTATATGGAGACGATTCGATCGGTCAGAGCAAGTATTCGGGTGAACGATTATGCAACAAGCATAGATCTCAAAGATGCATACTTTCACGTCATGGTACATCCGACATTCAGAAAGTATTTACGCTTCGTAGTCCTAGGGGTGGTGTATCAATTCCGGGCGATGTGCTTCGGATTGAATCTAGCACCCAGGGCTTTCACTCGGGTAATGAACTCGGTAATGATGTATTTCCGAGCTCATTCGTCTGCGGTAACGTCGGCCTACCTGGACGACATTCTTCAGAGGTACGGCAACGAGTTAATGCTTCAGAACGATGTGCAGAATCTGCTTCTATTGCTCCGACGTCTCTGTTTTATAATAAACGAGGAGAAGTCGGATCTGGTGCCGTCCAAGTCATTCACACATCTGGGAATGAGCTTCGAGACGCACAACAATCTCGTTCGTCTGCCGTTAACCAGAGCGAAATTAGTCAGTTGTTACGCTCACTATTGTCTGCACGCGGACAAAGTCACAGCGAGGGAGTTTATGAGACTGATAGGTCTGTGTGGAGCCGCTGCGGATCTCATTCCGATGGGGCGGTTACGCACTCGTCCTCTCCAAATTTTCTTGACTCAGAATTGGAGTGTGAAAATTCATTCGCTCGACATAGACGTTCTCTTGTCAGATCAAGTGAAACGAGAGATTCAGACTTGGGCAAACATTCAGTGGTTAACTCAGGGAGTTCTGCTGCAGTTGCCGGATCCGAGTTTTACCATTATGACGGATGCCAGTCAAACAGGTTGGGGTGCATCATTGATCCCAATGGATTCGAGATGCCTGGGTCTTTGGGATCCGCAATTCCTGGGCAAGCACATAAACATCAAGGAAATGATGTCAATTTGGCTTGCGTTACGTCATTGGATGGACATTATTCACAATGCTCATGTCCAAATCCTATCCGACAATACGACAGTAGTGGCGTATATATGGAATCAGGGAGGCACTCATTCAATTCCGTTGTTCAATCTAACGGAAAGAATCCTTCTGTTTGCTCTAGAACATCAGGTTCTTCTTTCGGTCCATCATATACCGGGTCGTCTGAACGTACTAGCAGACTCCCTTTCACGAAAGGGTCGCTTGTTGCCGTCGGAGTGGACTCTCAACAAACAAGTATTCAATCAGATTTGCTACCAATGGGAACGGCCAATGATAGACTTATTTGCGACACATCTCAACAATCAGTTGCGGACGTATGTGTCTCTGTGTCCGGATCCAAGAGCATTTGCAGTAGACGCTCTGTCGATCCCTTGGGACGGAATGGTAGGATATGCGTATCCTCCAGCGCCATTAATTCAGCAAGTATTGCTAAAGATAAAACAATCTCAATGCAAGATTCTGTTGGTAGCATCTCTGTCTTCACAGAGACCGTGGATAAATCTACTCAGGTGTCTGTTGTGGGACCTACCGCGAAAGCTTCCTCCACGGGAGGATCTTCTTTCGCAGGGGAAATCGCGTCAACTCCATCACAATCCGCAAGGTCTCAACCTTCACGTTTTTCCATTGTGCGGTCCTTCTTGCATGGCAAGCACTTTACAGGACGAGCAGTGGACGCGATTTCTAACTGTAGGAGGACCTCCTCTTCACTAAACTATGCGGCTAAGTGGAAGGTTTTTCGTCGTTGGTGTAGGGATCATTCTGTTAATATTTTTGATCCCTCCATACCAGACATTGCAAACTTTCTAGTATACTTGTTTGACGAAATCAAACTGCAGCCTGTTACTATTAAGGGTTATAGGTCTATGTTATCTGATACCTGTGCACATCATGATAGTTTACAAATTGGATCTAATGTCTCTTTATCTAAGTTAGTAAGAAACTTCTCGATAAATAGACCCAGAACTCTTAGGTAATTCCTAAGTGGAATTTAGCTTGGGTTCTTCTTAAACTGAAGGAAAAGCCATTTGAACCTCTTGGGACAGTAGATTTCAAATTCTTGTCTTATAAGACAGCTTTTCTCTTAGCTTTCTCTTCTGCTAGAAGAGTCAGTGAGCTTCATGCACTGTCGGTGGATGATTCTCACTATCGTAGTGTCGGGAACACTATCACCTTCACTACTAATGTGGGATTTTTAGCTAAGAATCAGGCTCCTAATAAATATCCGGAACCTATTGTTATTAAGGCACTTCCGTCTTCAGACGGGCGTAGGCCTTTACTCTGTCCTGTTAGAGCGTTACGTATCTATAAACAGAGATCTCAGTTTATCAGAAAGGGACGAAAACGTTTCTTTCTGTCTCTGATGCCTAATAGAAAGGACATTTCGGTCCATTCTATTGCTAGATGGATTCAATTAACTATCCGTACTGCTTATGAAAATTTATCTTCTTCTCAGCAGTCTGTGCTTAAGATTTCGGCTCATGAAGTAAGAGCTCTTGCTACTTCTTGGGCTTACGCTAATAGTATTGCTATTACAGATTTAATGAAGGCTGCTTATTGGTCTCAGCCATCCACATTCACAAATTTTTATCTCGGAAATATTGAGTCCATTTCTGGAGACCTGCATTGTTTAGGTCCGTTATCTGTTGCTCAGAATGTCGTCCACTAAACAGTTGCAACTATAGTTATGCAGGCTTTCTGTTCCGGCAGTGACTCCGTCCGGCTGCCCTCTTCGCTCTGGGCTATTTGACCCAGGGGAAGGGGGAGGGTGTTCCCTTAGGTCACCTGCTTTATAGTGAAAAGCAAGGGAATGCCTCCTCCGAAGTCAGTATTTCTGAGTCGTTTCCGGGATGGTTTTAAAGTGTAATATTAATGTTAAAAATTCATTCATGTCATATTTTTAAAGTGTAGCTCGGTGTGAAGCATTTGTATATGTCAAGTGTCAAACGGGCGTTAATATACAATCCTCGGACACTTTTAAAGAATATAAAGAGTCTCAATTCTCTGGACTAACTTTATTTATTGGCTTACTTTAAAAATAATTAGTATAAAGGGTTATACTGGATGTTAATAGAGAACATGAATGTTATTGTGCTCAATTATGAAGGGTATTGTATCTTTCTAATTTAACATAAAATAAGAAAGATACATGTAAAGCCTAATACTCCTTTTCTCCTTGAGGGGTTGCCTCTATATTATATAGTTGAGCTTATTGGATTTTCCTCTATGTCCTAGGCCCTCCAGCCTTTTTACTATTCAGCTAAGTCTGGGTCATTGGTACAGTATAAAAATGTTAAAAAATTTATAGTAATTTATATATTTTTTATACTTACCAATGACCCAGACAGGGATGGCCCTCCCAGGAATTGGGAACTCTTACCTCCCCGCTGAGTACATAGTGCTGACCAGGCACTGCCAGTAAGAATGATAATTGGCACCAATTTCGGAACGTCCTTGACACTGCGCATGCGCAGTAAAGGCAAAGTATGGAGGTCCTTTAGGACATGATTTCTTTTGGTTTTAGATGCAAATTTTGGGGACTGGAGGGCAAAATTTGTGTTTGGCCCTGGATTTTTTTAGAGTTAGCACCAGCTAAGTCTGGGTCATTGGTAAGTATAAAAAATATATAAATTACTATAAATTTTTTAACTTTTATGCCCCCCGGTCGGGTGGCATATAGTGATAGAAGTGTGTGTGTGTCCGTCTGTGTGTTTGTATGTCCGAGCCAATAACTCGAAAACTGTTAGGGCCACAGTCATCAAACTTCACACAATTATAAAGGACCATGGGAGGATGTGTCACACACCATAGCCGGGTTTGTACCTTCAAGGTCAAGGTCACATTTCAAGGTCACACTAAAATCGGTCAATATTCGTGTCTCAACCATAACTCAGAAACGAATCATAGTACAATTGTTTAACTTTTTACAAATGTTAAGGACAGTCAGAAGGTGTGTCGCGTATAATAGTTTCTGCCGCATCTGCAAGGTGAAGGTCACAAGGGTGGGGGGGGGGGGGGGGTGGAGGGGTCATGTGTTTCCTTAATAACATTCTACTTGTTTCAGTCTTTTCTTCTAAACTCTATCTCACAGCCCCTCAGTGAAACGAGTCTGCAAAGTTTGTTCCAGTTACACGTCCCCATTGTACCTTGAAATCATGAAAATCTCTTGTGAAAGACTTGGAAAGTCCTCAAATATTTGAATCTTACTTGAAAAATGAGTAACAGTATAGTTGCCGTGGACTGGTCGTAATCCACGCGTGGACAGTGTTGTCCACTCAAGCGTTTACCAGGTAATAAAAATGATCAGCAGCAAAAATTTAATTAATGAAGCACCGGGTTTAATTTTTGATGATTATTCCTATAATTAATGTTTGGAATCTAATATTATTGCATCCGTGAAAATATTGCCCACCTGTGGAAAGTGACCTGTCCACGATTGTTGTACTGTATCAGGCAATCAGAGCTGATTCATCTTGGCAATATCCACCAAACTGATTCTTGCTGGAATGTCTCTTTTCTGTGTTAGAGAATGTCTGCCTAATTGAATGATAATCATGTATTAGATTGCAGATATGATTTTGATATGACATTAAAACAGGAAGAATTGAGTTCAGATTTCCTCAGCTTACATGTTCATGTAACTGCCATATGCTTAGCTCTTGCTGGGGTGCTTCATTGAATTTGCCACCTGAGTATCCTTGAAAATCATTGAATTTCTCATCTCTGGCTACTTGAATCCTTGAAAATATACCTGGAAACTCCTTGAATTGACTTCTCTTTAAAGTTCAGAAACCCATAGTGAAGTGTCATTAACAGTTTGTTTTATTTTTACCATTTGTTGCAGCTTCACTGTTAACTGAATAGCCATATTGCAAGTGAAAAATATTCAATTAACTGGAATTTGACATTTTTTTTGTATTGTGGTGAAAAGCTAAGGATTTGTTCTATCATATTTTGTTTGGCAGAGCTCATGGAACCCTGTCAAACAGGATATAATAAATTTAGTGCTCATATTGGATGCACTAAGGCTGAATAGGTCAGTAAACATGGGGAAACTCAAGTGGTTGTCAGATTAAATTATCCAATAGATCACAAGATTTTTGTATTTAATTGGAAGGAGTTGACTCTACATGTATAATAAAAATGCAGTTAACAGATCAAATTTGTACTTAATGATTATGTGTTTGGAAATTATATACAGTGAACAGGTTAATTCAGTTAAGGTGCTATGTAACAGGGTTTCTGCTAGGAATAAATTAGTGGGTCCGGCAGGAGGGGAAGTTCACAGATTACCCCAGTTTCACACCTTTTACAGGTGTCCCCAAATTACAAAAGGTGTGAAGGCATCAAGAAAAATATTTAAATTCTCTGTGCCTATTTTGCATTTTAGAATAACTTCCACCCCATTATGACCATAGAAACACAAAGAAAGGTATGACAATAAAACATAACAGGATAAAACTGTTATTTCTGGTTTTAATGTCCTCAGATTAGGGCAAAACGGCATCCCAAAAATAAATGAATTTAAAGGCCTGCCATGGTTTGCACCGGGCCAAGAAAATTTTACAATTGAACACTGCAGGAAGGCCATTTCCTTGCATCTGAGATGGCAATTCATGTTTTAGTGTGAACGATTTTGTGAGAATAATTATGTCAAATCTTTGGGGAAACACTTTCGCCATTTCTTCACTACAAGCGGCATGTGACATCTTACCTAATCAGCAAATGGCGGAAAATAGCGATAGTTTCCAAATGACACTCAACAATATTAAGTTGCAGAATGCCAATTCCGGAAACGGTGCTCCTAAAATGTGTTAACTTTGTTGGGAGAATGGCCAGGTCTTGACTAGAATTTTACGGCGTCATGTTATATGTTTTTATGCTTTATCAGTGAATGATCGGCGGTGGGGAATGGGTCCAGTTGACGGACCCTCAGCCGTGGTAGCAGAAACCCTGTATACAAGTAATTGAAAGTTAGCTTGAAAATAGGTGATAGCAAAATAATAATTTGTCACTTTTTTGCTGTTCCTCAGTATTTACAAACAATGCTTTGCAGTTTTGAACACAAAAAAAATGAAAAAATTCTAACATTTTTCAAGATATTTGACACCATCGAAAATAATTTGTCACCTATTTCCAAACTAAATTGCCCATTACTTATATAACACCTTAAAGTATAAAAGGTGGGTAAGTGGGAAGTGACATCACAGTATCAGGAATGAACCTATTTGTTGGTTGACAGTGTTGTCAACCAACTGGTTGAGCCTATTTGTTGGTTGACAGTGTTGTCTTAAAAAGTGTGTTAAAATTCATGCTGGTGTGCATGTGATCCATACGAGTAAATCATGAATGCCCAGTTTGTGAAAAGTGGTTTATTAGCCCTCTGCACACTGATGTCAAAAAATCTTGAGCAGCAAATTTTTCCCCATCATGCAACTAGGGATTTAACCATTTCTGTCTTTGTTTGACAGAGCTTTGTCAAACAAGACTGAATTGGTTAAATTTCTACCTGTAGTAAAATGGGGAAAAAATGCAGGTTGAAATTTTTAAATTATGACATTAGTATGTAGAAATTTAACTCTTTACCTAACACAAAAGGCAGAGGACATTTGCAAACAAAATTCTCGAATAACTATTTTTGTCCCCTGAAAAAAAAAAAGAACTGGGGTGGGGGACTATTAAAATAATATTTCTAATATACGCAACCTTCGCATCAAGCAATTGAAATTGGAGCGCCAGGGTCTATTCCTGAAAAAATGTATGGCTAATAGTCTTTCCCCGAATGGGCTATGGCCAACTATAGATAAAGCTTGTAGACCACAGAGTGACCTTACCAAAAATTGATTACAGGACACGCTAATACAAGCCAGTGGCCAGATCCTCTAGATCACCCTTGACCAAGTCAAAATGGCAATGTGGTAAACAGTATGTCGAGGAAACAAAATGCCATTTCCACACCCGCATACAGGAACACCTGCCAGACATTAAGTATAAACGGGACACATCTATCGCCATACATTTTAATCCAAATCATCACACAATATCTGATCAACACTACCACATTATACAGGTATTACACTCAAACCCCGAGGGACCAAATGCAATGGAACAGCACCGTACCTGTGAAATACACTGGATATTCACTTTAAGAATGCTATGACCACTCAGCCTGAACAAAAAGGACATTTAATAAGTAGTTTAAATAGTTTAAAATAGTCGGTGTCCGTCTGTCCCTGCGTTCCACTTTGGTTTCCTGATAATAACTAGTTATATTTGGCCAAATCAAATGAAATTTGGTATGTAGGTGTATCAACATAAATATAGGTCAAGTTCAAATCGGGGTGCGGTCCAACAATTTTGCCAGAGTTATGGCCAAGGCTTTAGATTGGTCTGATTTGGGGACACCGGATTCAAGTCAAAAATGTCCCCAAAATATGAGAAACTACATGATTAGTCAAGTTACATGCAAATAGAATTTTATTCAGGGCTTTCTAAGTCCTGTTTTGCACGGTGCAAAAGTATTTCTTAACAAATATCTTCATTTTAGAATGTTACAATAAGCTGTTGGTAGCAATCTCCTAATTTGGGGACACCCATTACTGGCTTGAATTTGGGGTAATATAAAGGCCTGTATGCCCCTTTATCGACTTCGAAAATTCATTTTTGGGGGTTTCCTGATGATAACTTGAGTTATAGTTGGCCAAATCAAATGAAATTTGGTATGTAGATGTATCAACATAAAATAAGGTCAAGTTCGAATCAGAGTGAGGTCTGATAATGTTTTCCAGAGTTATGCCCTTCTTTCGACTTCAAAAATTCCTTTTTTTTCTGTTTCCCGATGATAACTTTAGTTGTTGTTGACCGAATCAAATAAAAGTTGGTATGTAGGTGTATCAACATAAAATATAGGTCAAGTTCAAATCGGGTTTGGCCCAACATTTTTTGCCAGAGTTATATCCCTTTTTCGAGTTTGAAAAATTAAATTTTTTTCAAATACCTCGAATTGCACATTTTTTTTCTGGGGACATGTGGCCAAGCGGCCTTTTATTTTTTCATTTTTTGCATCAAAAACATAACTTATGACCCCTCATTGGAATGAACTCAATAAGCTTGTTCCAGTGAGAGGATAAACGAAAAATGAAAAAAATAATGAAAATTGAATGGTGATTCTTGCGAATAGTGCTGGACAGCTTTGGCCATTACTTTGGATAAAGGGTTATGCAGCAATTGTTTCCCATAATGCAACTAGGGATTTAACCATTTCTGTCTTTGAAACAACTAGAAATTCAACCAATTCAGTCTTGTTCTGTCAAACAAGACTGAATTGGCTAAATTTCTGGTTGTACTGAATTGGTTAAATTTCTAGTTGTTTTATGGGAACAAATTTTGAAATTATGACATTAGTATACAGAGGGCTAATTAAATATTGATGAAACGGTGTTCTAAGATGTACTATTCCTCGATGGTGCCCTTGTCTTCAACCAATGCTTGTGTGGAGTTAGTATGTTGGGAGTCTGTTGGTTCTCTTCAGGTACTCCAACTTCTTCCACCTGTAAAACTGTCTGACATGAGGTGACCTTTGCTGTTGAAAGTGTCACTACCTTCCCCCCCCCCCCCCCCCCCCCCCAAAAAAAAAAGAAGAAAAAATGTGCATGGAATAAAGTTTCCACCCAAACAGTCAGTAAGTTCCAAAATATGTGAAACAGCAATGATGCACATGTAAAGTTGGAAATCTGGACTGGGTTGAGAACATGCAATATTTCCTGGGTGTCATCTCCACTCAACTGGTGTTTTATTAGACCCCTATGGGAACCATAAGGGGACTATAGGATTGCACTCCATCTGTCTGTCTGTCTGTCTGTCTGTCTGTCTGTCTGTCTGTCTGTCTGTCTCTGTCTGTCTGTCTGTCTGTCTGTCTGTCTGTCTGTCTGTCTGTCTGTCTGTCTGTCTGTCTGTCTGTTTTTATGTTACCACCTCCCTCCCACATGCTTTAAGCTACACCTTTCATATTTGGTACATGGATAAATGATTCTGAGGGGCTCAAAATATTTTGTTCAAAATCCAAGATGGTGGAATGGTGGCCATTTTTGTTGTGTTTTTTAAGCTTTTTTTTCTCTATTTTCATGTTACTACCCCTCCCTCCAACATGGTTCAAACTACATTTCGCACATTTGGCACATGGATAGAGGGTTGGGAGGGGATGATGCACGTTCAATATTTTTTTTTCAAAATCCAAGATGGTTGCATGGCAGCCATTTTTGTTGTGTTTTTTAAGCTTTTTTCTCTATTTTATGTTACCACCCCTCACTCCAACATGGTTCAAGCTAAACTTTTAATGTTTGGCACATGGATAGAGGGTTGTGATCCGACCTGTTAACTCTTCCCGGTTTCACCGTGAGTCTCCCGGTTTGAGGCACCAATTCACACTCTCACGGTCACATCCTATTTTCTCCCGATTTGACACTTTTCAAAATAGTTGTCCTGTTCTGTTTTGAAAATTAAACAAGTTGGTCACAATATATAAATTTATAACGCAGAATGCTTGTCGGAAATGATAATTTATCAAAGATACACATTGAGATTTACCAATGAGTTCCGAGAATTCCCATGTTGTTGATGGAAAAGTCATGGAAATCGAAAGTAGCTTTTCGAAAACGAGTGTATTATAGTCTGTTTTTAAAGACGTTATTTTCGTAAAGTCATGCTTGACTGGGCCGTTTTGTCCCAAGGTTTTTGGAGCAAGGAAGAAGACCCAATTATTATTATTACCTGATGTGATCCCGGCAAAAATAGCTGCTCAAAAATAAATATGAATTAATACCCCCGAGTTGTAATATCCAGTTTGATCCATGCCACACGAAAGACTGTTTTGAAAACAAAACAAAGGAGGGCCATATTGTGTAGAACATTGGGGACACATTATGTGCTCCAGGGCAGGCAAATTAAATATAGTTTGTGTTTTTATCAAATGCTTTGTATGCCAAATATATTCTCATATATATATGGTTACGGGAAATTAAAATTATATAAACTCAAAATATAAATTAAATAAAAACATAATCTCTCAAGTATAATTAACTTCAGCTGACTTATTATATATACTATTGTTATGGTTCATACCAAATTCATCCGTTTTGTGTCAAAAAAAATATAATTGAAAGTTTGTTGAAAACTGAAAAAAATCTGTTGTGAGATATCACAACAATCAAGTTACCTCCCCTTACTTATATACAAACAAATTGAGAACATGTCAAGTGGAGTATTTTGTCTTCATTTTGAACCAACAGGATTATTTTGTTTGTTTTTTTCACAGTGGGAGTCAATGAATACTAAGGGCACCTTCTCTAACTTGAGTAATACAAAACACAGTTCAAATATTTTTTTTGATAAAAAACAAAAATGAAATTACCACAACCACACACAACTTCATTGTACCGGCAACAACAGGTGTTTTTTTTTTTAAACAAAACGATATGTATTGTTATCACTGAGTAATTTTTATTGTACAATAAAACCTGTCAAAAGATAATAAGAACAAATATTTTCTCACCAAAAATGTACAGATTGAACAAAGAATTTACATGAATAAATGGCATGAGTGAAGAAGGAATGCTTGTGTTGGTTCTTGAACGTTTTGGTACTGGGATGCTTCGGCCCAAGATGTTTCAGCCTCCATGTATTGAAGCACCGGGATGGGCTTGTATGAGCAAGGAAAAATGTCCGGACTGAGGGGGGGGGGGGGGGGGGGGGGGGGGAGGGAGGGCTGGTACAGGCAAAGGCTAGATAGGCATCCACTCACATTTGTGTGTGTGTGTCGGGGGTGGGGGTGGGGGGGGGCATTACCTGGGGGGGGGGGGCATTGTCCCTGGGGGGAGGGGGGCTTGGACCAGTGATATCCATATTTGTATGCTTTTACTGACAATTACCATTAAAAATGTTAAAATAAATTATTAAAATGAAATATAATGCATTTGGGTTGGGGGGGGGGGGGGAGTGCTCGGGTGCGACCGTGGGTGGCATAACAAGTAAAATATTGATGTGATGGCCGCGCGCAAAAATCTCACTGACAAGCATCCAAATCTCACTGAGAGCTCATAAAAATCTCACAGTCACCTACAGAGGCTAACAGGTCTGGTGGGGGCGCGGTGGCTCAGTTGGTAGAGGTGCAGTCTGCAAGCCGAGAGGTCCTCGGTTCGAATCCCACCTGCGGCAACCGCATTGTGTCCTTGGGAAAGACACTTCACCCCCATTGCTCACATGGGGGCACGGTGACGCTGTGTACTAAGGCGTACTGCACGTCGATGGTGCACCTGTCTTCAACCAATGCTAACCCTGCTTGTGTGGATTTGGTATGTTGGGGAGCTGACAGTTGCTCGCCGTTGCTCGGTGGTTCTCTCCGGGTACTCCGGCTTCCTCCACCCGTAAAACTGCCACGGTCATGGTTATCCATTGTGCAGAAATATGTGACCTTAAACACCAATAAATAAATAAATAACAGGTCTGGTTGTGATGGGATGATGCACGTTCAATATTTTTTTTCAAAATTCAAGATGGCGCCATGGCAGCCATTTTTGTTGTGTTTTTTAAGCTTTTTTTTTAAGCTCTGTTTTATGTTACCACCCCTCCCTCCAACATGGTTCAAGCTACACCTTTCATATATGGTATATGGATAAAGGGTTGTGAGGGGATTATGCACGCTCAATATTTTTTTTTTCAAAATCTAAGATCTGTCTGTCTCTGTCCGTCTGTCCATCTGTCTGTCTGTCTGTTTTTATGTTACCACCTCTCCCTCCAACATGCTTTAAGCTACACCTTTCATATTTGGTACATGGATAAATGGTTTTGAGGGGATGATGCACGCTCAATATTTCTTTTGCAAAATCCAAGATGGCAGAATGGCGTCTATTTTTGCTGTGTTTTTTAAAGCTTTTTCTTTCTCTATTTTTATGTTACCACCCCTCCCTCCAACATGGTTCAAGCTACACTTCTCTCAATTCTCAATTTTTAAATTCCATTCACATTTGAAATCCTGTCTGATAACCAGTATTTTACCCAAACCACCCCCAGGTCTGACACTCCTGTTGACTGTTGTCATGAAACCCGAATTGTCCCCTAGCCGAACCATCCCCAGGCCGAACCGTCCCCAATTATTTTACCAAAACTGACCCCAGGTCTGATACTCCTGCTGACTGTGGTCATGTCTTATGTGACAAAAACACCTTGTGTCACAAAAGTGCCGTAGGGGACTAATACCACCTCGGTGGTCAAACACTTGTTGATAATCAACTCAACATCTTCTGTAATTGATATGTAATGAACCCATTTAATTGTTCCGAGAGGCTTGCAAATTTAGAGTGACACTACTATTGTTGGTTCATCAATTTGATCAAACCTTTCCCAGGGTTGTTTCTAGGGCCTTTGAGGGGCCCAATTTCTGCAACATTCCAAATGTAAAATAGGCAGTAAAATTCTCACTAGAACTGACTACTATGTTTTCTCGATCTACCATCTGCCAATAATCCAGTGGCCACCAAATCCTCAACATACTACATGCATATACATGTAGGTAGGACCTTGACTGCCATGGATTATGCTTCCCTAGAGTATGATCTGCAGTACAGCCACTGTGGATTGGTCGTAATCCACACATGGACATCGTGCATTTACCAGGTAATAAAAGTCATCATCAGCAAAATTTTAATTAATGAAACCACAGGTTGTGCAGGGGGTGCTTCATTAATTAATTTTTAGCTCAACTTTGACGAAGTCAAATTTGAGCTATTGTCATGGCCCGTCGTCCATCCGTCCGTCCGTCTGTCCGTCTGTCCGTACGTCAACAATTGGCTATGGCTCGGGCTAGAGGTCGTATTTATGAACCGATCTTTACGAAACTTCTTGTGTACCTTTGTTATGACCCTGGGACGGGAACGAGTGTTTTTAGGTGTGGTCCGAAATTCAAGATGGCTGCCAGTGGCCATTTTGTACCGATGATGCAAAAATCAGTTTTTTGTACAGAACTTCTGTATGAACGTTCTGATTTGAATAAAGTTTTGTATAAATGTTTAGTACCATGGGATACATCACATATAATACGGGTTTTTTTCTCGTGCGTAAATTATGCAAATTAGACTGACTTTGATTTATTTAGTGTTACTTTCAGAGCTGTAAGTGCCAAGCTGCTATGGCTCGGGCTAGAGGCCGTATTTATGAACCGATCTTTACGAAACTTCTTGGGTACCTTTGTTATGACCGTGGGACGAGAACGAGTGTTTTTGGGTGCGGTCCGAAATTCAAGATGGCTGCCAGCCGCCATTTTGTAACGACGATGCAGAAATCTGTTTTTTGTACAGAACTTCCATATGAAAGCTCTGATTTGAATAATTTTTTGTATGAATGTTTAGTACCATGGGATACATCACATATAATACGGGTTTTTTTCTCGTACGTAAATTGTGCAAATTAGACTAATTTTGATGTTTTTTTGGGTTATTTTCAGTACTGTAAGTGCAAATGCCAATACGGCTCGGGCTAGAGGCCGTATTTATGAACCGATCTTTACGAAACTTCTTGGGTACCTTTGGTATCACCGTGGGACGAGAACGAGTGTTTTTGGGTCCGGTCCGAAATTCAAGATGGCCGATGGCAGCCATTTTGTACAAAATTAGGTGCAATCAGATTTTTGCACAGAACTTCCATATGAAAGCCCTGATTTGAATAATTATTTTGTGTGAATGTTTAGTACCATGGGATGCATCACATATAATACGGGTTTTTTTCTTGTGCAGAAATTATGCAAATTAGATGAACTTTGATTTTTTCAGTGCGACTTACACACAGTAAGTACACATGTCAATACGGCTCAGACTAGAGTCTGTATTTATGAACTGATCTTTATGAAATGTCTTGGGTACCTTTGTTATCACCTTGGGACGAGAACGAGTGTTTCTAGGTGCGGTCTAAAATTCAAGATGGCTGCCAGTGGCCATTTTGTACCGAAATTAGGTCTAATCAGTTTTTTGTACACATCTTCTATACAGCTCAGACTAGAGGCCATATTTATGAACCAATCTTTACGAAACTTCTTGGGTACCTTTGTTATCACCGTGGGATGAGAGCGAGTGTTTTTGGGTGTGGTCCGAAATTCAAGATGGCCACCAGCAGCCATTTTGTACCAAAATTAGTGCAATCAGTCTTTTGTATAGAACTTCTGTATGAAAGTTCTGATTTTAATAAATTTTTGTATGAATGTTTAGTAACATGGAATACATCACATATTGTAAGGGGTTTTTTTTCGTGCCGAAATTTTGCAAATTAGATGAACTTTGATTTATTCACTGCTACTTACACAATGTAAGCACACATGTCAATACGGCTCAGGGTAGAGGCTGTATTTATGAACCGATCTTCACAAAACTTCTTGGGTACCTTTGTTATCTCCTTGGGATGAAAATGAGTGTTTCTGGGTACGGTCCAAAATTCAAGATGGCTGCCAGTGGCCATTTTGTACCGAAATTAGGTCCAATCAGTTTTTTGTCACAAGTTCTATACAGCTCGTATTTATGAACTGATCTTCACAAAACTTCTTGAGTACTTTTGTTTTCACCTTGGGACAGGAACGAGTGTGTTTTGGGGTGCCTTTGTTATCACTGTGCTATGAGAACAAATATTTTGGGGTTCAGTCAGACCCACTCTGGGACTCAAAGATTTTTTCTAGTTCAGCATCTGACTGTCACCCACCTTTACAATACTTTACCTATACATTTGTTACAGGCAACGGTCAGTATTCATGTACAGACCGTTACAATACTTTATATGTACCTTTGTTATCAGGTCATTACCTAGATGTTTGTCATTGCTGTGTCACATACTATACATGTACATGTCTTTGTCTTGACAAGTTGAGCTACAGTGTCATTGACACTTTCATTGATGATTATTCCTGTAATTAGTGTATGCAATCTAACTTTATTACATCTGTGGAGATATTGCCCACCCCATGGAAAGTGACCAGACCCTGACGGCCGCACTGTAGGATCTCATGATGCCGAGTGTGTTATATTGGAAAATATTAAAGTAGTAGCTTTTGAGAGACTATAAATTGTCAGAAGACCCAAAAGTCTAAACAGGGCACAAAAACACTGGAAAAATATGGCGACCATTAATGGAACAGAACAATAAACGGAAATGTGCAAATTTATGCTTTCAGTTTTCAGTACCAGTTGTGCTTGTCTGGTAATAAGTTCGGTCTGTATTTTTTGGTCTTTGTCAGTTTATAGTATCTCAAAGCAAGATCTTTGGAAGTCTGCAAAATTTAATATTTTCCAACATAACACAGTCAATGTGTGAGATTCTCTATCACAGTATGTGGTTCATACAAGGCATGGAAAACCTGATGGTCAGGGAATGTTTGTTTTTGAAATCAAGGCCGGGAAAAGCTGGAAGAAAGTCGGTTATTTTACAGAGTCAGTGAAATTCAGTATAAAAGTCAAGGAATTTCAGAATATTAATTCTGAAGTATGATATTCCAGTTCTGTTGTTCATTGTGTACAGTTGCTTGATGTTTAACCCTTAGTGGTCTAATACCGACTTAAATCACTTTTTTCTAAAAGAAAGCAGTTGCCAGAACCTGCAGTCTTTGAGTAAACTTGCAAGTTACATTCAAAGTGAGTGCTTGGGCAGTTGTTTCTAGGCAAATCTTTGGTACCTATATAGGCAGTCAAGACTTGCCTAGAAACAAATGTAAAGTCATAGGATGTAGAAGTCAAAGTGTAGCAAAATGTATAAAAACTCTCCAGTCCCTTGAGGGTTTAAGTTGCATAATAAATCAAAAAGTCATAAAATTATGTAGTTTTCAAGATACTGATGTCTTCACTTTCCATTCAAGCATAACAAATAGACGTTGATATTTATTAAAAATGTCATTTATTTAAAGTCATATTTTTTTTCTTACAAAGTGTATGAACCCTGGTGCATGTGCCATAAGCATAAAACAAAACAAACTGACTAGTTTTAATTGTAATCCACTCTCATAGTACTGTACTGTACAACCGCCTTGGACAGGTCACATTCCCCAGGTGGGCAATATTTCCATGAACGCAAAAATTTTAGATTATAAACACTAATGATAGGAATAATCATCAAAATTTTAATTAATGAAGCTCCGGGTGCAACCTGGTGATTCATTACTTAAACTTTTGCTGCTGATGATTTTTATTACCTTGTAAATGCATGTATGGATATCACTGCCCACATGTGAATTACGGACAGTCTACAGTGACTGTACTGTACTGCACTATCAAGAAATTGATAACTGTATTTTCGGTTTAAATCCACTTTCTAGAGCTGAAACGGTTAAGGGGTTTTCTTGATCGATTTATCACATGGATTAACCTAGGTTAACCGATTAATCACTTGTTCAAATAGATATCTGAATAATTGCCATATCGTTTATGATTTACAGCATGAACTCTTTACCCAATGTAACAAACAAAACCGACTAGACCTACATACAAAAATCTCCATTCAAATTTATTATGTTTTCAATTTTTGTCTCAAAAACATAGCTTATGACCCCTCATTGGAACGAGCTCATTGAGCTCGTTCCAATGAGGGGTCATAAGCTATGTTTTTGAGACAAAAATTGAAATTTTTGAGTAATTCATGAATTTATTTTGTAAGTATCATCTGCTACCCGCAATGGGTAAAGGGTTAAGAAGGACCATTTCCAGCCACTGATACAGTATGATGATCATGCAAGTAAACAAGTATGTCAGAAAGTAACTTGATTGCTTTACTCTGTCTCATATAATTGATGTGAGTCGGTGTGACAATGTCTGCCTGTTTCGGAGCAAGTTTGTTCCTTTGTTAACCTATAAAATACAGTAGTTCAAAAGTAACGGTTAATCTATCAATTACTTTTTGGATCGATCAAGATGTTGATCATCGATTAATCGATTTACTGTTTCAGCTCTACCACTTTCACTCTGAACAATTTTTTTTTTCCAGAGCTCTGAAGGTCACACCCAAAGACAGATGAGTAGTATTAGTAAATATTTAGACATTGATGGCTTAACTACATTCAGTGATCCTATGTTAGAAAGAATACAGCAGATTGAATTAGAATATCAACAGAAAATTGAAAGCTTGGAGTCACAGTTGCTCACAGCAAAGACAGTCCTGTTACAGTACAGTTCTGGAACCTGTAATGGTGCAGGCAGATCACCATTTGATTGTCGAGATGATCTTGTGAGTATCTGATTTTGAAAATTTTATCAACAAGACGCCCCTTTACGCTCACAGAATTTATGAACTGAACAGTTGAAACAAATTATTTTTCAAAAGAATTCAGCAAAACCAAATCATGTGACCCCTTCATTAGAATGAACTCACTGAGTTGTTCCAATAAGTGTATGTTATGATTTTGTTGAAATTTTGTGAAAAATGTGGGGGAAAAAACATAATTATTATAACAGATTTTGATATTCTGTGCATTGGGTGAAGGATTGAAGTGAATTTTTTTAAATAAACTTAGTAATAAATTTCTCGACCAAGCCTTCTAATTTACTGGAAGAGTTTCATAAATTCTTACGTAACTCAGATATGAGTTAACCCTTTACCCAACACAGACGATATAAAAATTTATTATTTTAAATATTTATCATTTTTTATACGCCTGTATTGAAAAAAACGGGTTGTATTATGGTATACTGCTGTCTGTCTGTCCATCCGTCTGTCCGTCCGGTCACACGTTGTACGATAACTCAAGAACGCTTTGAGAGATTTTCGTGATTTTGGGGTAGGTGGTGTATATCGATGGAGGGAAGCTCCCTTTCATTTAGTGTCATGGTTTGATTAGTCATTCCAGAGTTATGGGACTTTATTACTTAGAAAATTGTTGATTTTTTACACGTCGTACGATAACTCGAGAACGCTTTGAGAGATTTTCGTGATTTTGGGGTAGGTGGTGTATATCGATGGAGGGATGCTCCCATTCGTTTAGTGTCGCGGTTCGATTAGTCATTCCAGAGTTATGGGACTTTATTACTTAGAAAATTGTTGATTTTTTACACGTCGTACGATAACTCGAACGCTTTGAGAGATTTTCTCGATTTTTGGTAGGTGGTTTATGTTGATGGAAGGAAGCTCCCTTTCGGTTGGTGTCGCCGTTCGATTAGTTATTCCAGAGTTATGGGACTTTATTTTTCACATGTCGAACAATAACTTGAAAATGCTTAGAGCAATTTTCATGATTTTTTGGTTGCAAGCATATGTTGATAGAAGGAATCTCCCTTTCAATTTGTGTCGCTGTCCGATTTGTCATTTCAGAGTTATGGGACTTTATTCATCAAAATATAAGCAATTTTCCACATGTTGGACTTTGAGCAATTTTCATGATTTTTTGGTGACAAGTATATGTAACCTGATAAGTACACGTGTATACTCATATTGTGTGGTTCCCGCTTGTAATTAATAATGGGCGTATCATGCGCTCATGGCGCAGCTGTTTATCATAATTTTTCAACAAATTTCAACAAAACCATATCATGTGACCCCTTGTTGGAACGAGCTTGTTCCAACAAGAGGTCACATGATATGGTTTTGTTGAAATTTTTTGAAAAATATTTTTTCAACTGCTAAGTTTGCATATTACGTGGGCAGATGCAGGTGATTCGTTGGGTAAAGGGTTAAAGATTTTATTTTCTCCAGATCCCAAACCCACCAAAATTTGACAAATTGGATCAAGAAACAAACACCACTTCCTGTCAGGACTTGAACTACATTGTTAGAAACAATACATTATTTGGCAGAGAGTCAGCTCTCAAAATAATTTCCTGTGACGCCGATGTTTTGAAGCATTCAATAAGTCTTAAAAAGTTAAAAATTTGATTTCAGGCCCTCTTGCATGCTCCTTTTGACTGCTGCATTCTCTGTTTTTTTACCAATGCAAACATAAAAAAAATAAAAATTAAATTGTTTAGGTCTGATATTTTACCCAAGTTAATAAAATTAATAAATTTGTCCCTTGAGTGCAACAAGGCTTTGCAGTGCTTTAGTATTGAAAATCCTTGTTGCACTCAAGGGAGGAAATACACCATCACCCATGCTTTTCTGTGGATTGTGTGGCCTAAAACATAAAACAAACCAAGAACATGAACTTTTGTAGGCAAAGAAATAATTACAAAAATAAAAAATGCCTGCCCACATGTAATTTTACAAAAAATGGCTTGAGAAACAGATCTACTTTGTGGGGCCTGATAAAATTTTTATTTAAACATCAGTTCAAAATTCATTAAATGTTAGGCTGTTAAAAAAAGTACTTCTGTCTTAGGTAACCCCTGTCATCAATGAAAATCTGCTCATCACTATTTTTTTTACCTGAAAATCTCTTCACCAGTACTATTTTGCACTTGTAGGACGACAAGTTCAACCAACTATACTTGCTTGACAGAGCTCATTGAGCTCTGTTAAACAAGGTATAGTTGGTTAAATTTACATCTGCAGTGTGCGAAATGTTCATTGCTGAAAGTATTGATTTTTTCCGCAGAATAGTGTAAGGAGTTAAAGTAATAATTCCAACTAGTTTCGCGACTGTTTTGTGTTTAATAGAAGAAAAAAGGGAAAGCCACCTCTCCCTCATCATAATATTGAGGGAACATTGCCTAAGAAACAAGAAATATTTTTAATTGGCCTTACTAGAAATGTCTTTATTTCATTCCTCATCTCCTGAGTCAGTTCCATAATCATAGAAGTTTTTTGCCTTTCATGACCAATGCTGTGAGAAGATAATTTATCTATGGTATTTCTTTATGTTGTTCATCTGTTTAACCACCAAACCTGAAACTGATCATGAAGGGATTGTTGCTTTTTTATGTGTACCCATACTATGTATGGTACACATAATGCCGGCATCCGGGGTGACCATCCATCGTTCGTCCATGTTTTGTCCATCCATCCGTCCGTCCGTCCATCCGTCCGTCCGGACATCCATCCGTCCGTCCATCCGGCATCCGTACCCATTTCTTTGGCATTCGATAACTTGAAAAATATTGCTTGGATTGTCAAGTTATTTTATATTTGTGTTCAGGTTACTGATGTGCTGAGCTGTATAGTTTTTGGTGTAAATCGGATAATTTGATCCTGAGATATTAACCCTTTATCCTTCAAATTGAAAATTCCTCCAATCCCTTTGGCATTCGATAACTTGAAAAATATTGCTTGGATTGTCTAGTTACTTTATATTTGTATTCAGGTTACTGATTTGCCGAGCTGTATAGTTTTTCGTGTAAATCTGATGATTTGATCCCGAGATATTAACCCTTTATCCTTCAGATTGAAAATTCCTCCAATCCCTTTGGCATTCGATAACTTGAAAAATATTGCTTGGATTGTCAAGTTACTTTATATTTGTGTTAAGGTTACTGATGTACTGAGCTGTATAGTTTTTGGTGTAAATCTGTTATTTTGATCCTGAGATATTAACCCTTTATCCTTCAAATTGAAAATTCCTCCAATCCCTTTGGCATTCGATAACTTGAAAAATATTGCTTGGATTGTCAAGTTACTTTTTATTTGTGTTAAGGTTACTGATGTACTGAGCTGTATAGTTTTTGGTGTAAATCTGTTATTTTGATCCTGAGATATTAACCCTTTATCCTTCAAATTGAAAATTTCTCCAATCCCTTTGGCATTCGATAACTTGAAAAATATTACTTGGATTGTCAAGTTACTTTATATTTGTGTTCAGGTTACTGATGTGCCGAGCTGTATAGTTTTTGGTGTAAATCTGATAATTTAATCCTGAGATATTAACCCTTTATCCTTCAAATTGAAAATTCCTCCAATCCCTTTGGCATTCGATAACTTGAAAAATGTTGCTTGGATTGTCAAGTTACTTTATATTTGTGTTCAGGTTACCGATGTGCCGAGCTGTATAGTTTTTGGTATAAATCGGATAATTTGATCCTGAGATATTAACCCTTTATCCTTCAAATTGAAAATTCCTCCAATCCCTTTGGCATTCAATAACTTGAAAAATATTGCTTGGATTGTCTAGTTACTTTATATTTGTATTCAGGTTACTGATTTGCCGAGCTGTATAGTTTTTGGTGTAAATCTGATGATTTGATCCCAAGATATTAACCCTTTATCCTTCAAATTGAAAATTCCTCCAATCCCTTTGGCATTCGATAACTTGAAAAATATTGCTTGGATTGTCTAGTTACTTTATATGTGTGTTCAGGTTACTGATGTGCCGAGCTGTATAGTTTTTGGTGTAAATCTGATGATTTGATCCCGAGATATTAACCCATTATCCTTCAAATTGAAAATTCCTCCAATCCCTTTGGCATTCGATAACTTGAAAAATATTGCTTGGATTGTCTAGTTACTTTATATGTGTGTTCAGGTTACTGATGTGCCGAGCTGTATAGTTTTTGGTGTAAATCTGATGATTTGATCCCGAGATATTAACCCTTTATCCTTCAAATTGAAAATTCCTCCAATCCCTTTGGCATTCGATAACTTGAAAAATATTACTTGGATTGTCAAGTTACTTTATATTTGTGTTCAGGTTACTGATGTGGCGAGCTGTATAGTTTTTGGTGTAAATCTGTTATTTTGATTCTGAGATATTAACCCTTTATCCTTCAAATTGAAAATTCCTCCGATCCCTTTGGCATTCGATAACTTGAAAAATATTGCTTGGATTGTCAAGTTACTTTATATTTGTGTTCAGGTTACTGATGTGCTGAGCTGTATAGTTTTTGGTGTTAATCTGATAATTTGATCCGGAGATATTAACCCTTTATCCTTCAAATTGAAAATTCCTCCAATCTCTTTGGCATGAGATAACTCAAAAAAGATCAATCCGATTGTCATGTTTCTTTATATATTTATTCAGGTTACTGATGTGCTGTGCTGTATAGTTTTTTATGTAAATCTGATAATTTGATCCGGAGATATTAACCCATTATCCATCAAATTAGACACTCCTCCAATCCATTTCTATATGTACCCATACCTTGTATGGTGTACATAATGTCAGCATCCGTGGTGGCCCTCCGTCATACAGCTTTCTACTAGTTGCGCGTATGGGTACACATCTGACGATTTCATCGGCCTATTTTTTCCTAAATTGGATAAAAAAAAACTGCTTGCATTTTTAGATCACCTGAGCAAAACTCAGGGGGAGCTTTACTAATCACTTTCTGTCCATCGTCCGTCTGTCCATCCATCATCCATTCGGCGTTAACTTGATATTATCGACTTCCCTTCATAAACCACAGGGCCAAATTGAACCAAATTGTATATGCATCGTCCTTATCGTATGTCAATTCAAGGGTATTCAAAATAAAGTTGCAACGCCCACAGGGGGCATTTCTGATAGCGCCCATTAATTGTTTTCCAAAATTAAAAAAAATCTTCTCCAGAACTATCAATTAGAATCTTTTGATATTTGGTATGCAACCTCTCCAGGGGACTCCGATTCAAGTTTGTTCAAGTGGGACCCCTGGATTAATATTTGGGTTCTCTATTGGAGTCCAAAGTTTAACTTAGTGCAATATGAGGAAATTCCTTTAAAAATCTTCTTCTTCAGATCCACCAGTAAGAATCCTTTCATATTTGGTATACAACATCTCTAGGGGGATCAGATTCAAATTTGTGCAAATCGAGTCCCTGGGTTATTATTTGGGCTCCCTATGGGGGCCCGAATTTTAACTTAGTGCAACATTAAGTAATTTTCTTTAAAAATCTTCTTCTCTAGAACCATCAATCAGAATCTTTTCATATTTGGTTCATAACATCTCTAGGGGGATCAGATTCAAGTTTGCTCAATTCAGTTCCCTGGCTTAATATTTGGGTTCTCTTTGTGGGTGGGTGGGGGGGGGGGGGGGTAGGTTAGGTTCAAGTTCTAATCCATTCCTCAGTGGTTTTCCATAAAATTTGCCTTTCAAACTGCAGTGACATAATAACCCTTGGAAGTTTGGCAGTGCTTGTCTACCGCTGATAGAATTGGGAGCAATATGGAAGACCTATGATAATAATCATCTGACAGGGACACCAGAGTTATGATTACTTTCATGACTTCATTCCTCTGTATTGTTGATGAACCATGACTAACTGAATGTGACCCAAAATACATCTTTGAACCACTTTGTCAGGTGAGTGATTAAGGCTCCTTGGGGCTTCTTGTTGTTTCTAGGGAAAAGTCACACATTTGAAATTAACAAGACACGGTTTAGAAATGAAAACAGCATATTGTATATTTTTTCTGAATGCAGTATTATTGCTCTGAAAAAGTTGTCCAAAGTGTATTCTTCCTCAAGAACTTTACTGGTAGTATGCATTTATCTTGACAGTGTTTTACATCATTGTTGGCTGCCTGTAGTTATGAATGTAAAATTAATCTGACTACTTAAGGGTTTAACTAAATATATTTTTCAGGTGTCACTTCCAGACTCAGTCGAGGGAAATGATTATCATTCTCTTGGGATTGAAAGTCCTGCGTCAAATATCAGTTGGGAGGCAATAGATACGAAAGATGCAAGAATGACCTTGTGGGTACCTGATCATGCAGTTACTCACTGTGCCGGTTGTGAAAGTTTGTTTTGGTTGATGAGGCGGAAACACCATTGCAGGTGGGTACTCTTAATGATCTTGTTGTAAAGCAGTACAGTGGGACCCTATTAATTGAATAGCCACTTTGACGATGAAAATTATTCAGTTAACAGGTGTTTTCAGTTAACAGGGAACTGGCACTCTTTGCTGTATTCTTGAGATAAATTCTCTCTGTGACACAAGAGATAATAGATTAAATGCTGTATTGCTTGTACTGGGACAAAATAGGTCTTCAAACATGGGAAATCTGATGGTTGTCAGAGTGATTCTTTGATAGATTGAAAGAAAGATTTTGTATTCAGTTAACCCTTTACCTAACATGAAAGGAAGATGACACTTGCAAATAAAATCCTTATTTATTTATTTATTTATTTATTTATTAGGGTTTAACGACACTTTAACAACCAAGGTCATATCATGTTGGTGACAGTTTTATGGGTGGAGGAAACCGGAGTACCCGGATAGAACCACCGAGCAACGACGGGCAGCTGCCAGCTCCCCAACATCGTAACTCCACACTGCAGCACAGGCAGGGTTAGATTGGTTGAAGACATGCGCACCATCGACGTGCAGTATGCCTTAGTACACAGCATCATTGTGCCCCCATGTTGACAATTGGGGTTAAGTGCCTTGCCTAGGGACACAACGTGGGAGTCTGAATCAATCACTCTAAGACGGTCACCCATCCAAGGATTAACCGGGCTCGACGTTGCTTAATTTCTGTGATCTGACGGGAACCGGTTACCGCAACGCCACGGCACCTCCAATAAAATCCTTGAAAAACTAACTATTTTCATTTTTTGTGTCAGAAACATAGCTTATGACCCCTCATTGAAACAAGCTCATTGAGTTTGTTCCAATGAGCTGTCATAAGCTTTGTTTTCAAGTCAAAAAATGAAAAAAAAACATAATGAAAATTGAAGGGTGCTTTTTGTGAATAGCGCTGGCTAGATTTGGCCGTTAGGATGGATAAATGGTTAAAAGGAGTTCTTTCTATAATCTATATGCAATTAACAGGTCAAATTTGTACTGCAGGTATGGTAAACAATTTGGTGTTTAGAAGTTGTATGCACATAACAGAATTATTTAATTAAAGGATAACCATTTAAGTGGGCTCCGCTGTGCTTATGCTTTGAGGGGGGTGTAGCTATGTGGGGGTTGAAGTGTGTGACAGCCCACAATAATTTTTCAAGTCAAGACATTTTGGTCTGGATTGGAGTCTTAGATATTGATGATGATCCTGTTTTGCTAATATATATATTCTTAAGTGACTAGATTTGATACTTGGATTTGTGTTGTCACACACACAGTTGGTCATACAAACGAATGGTGGTGGTACCTGATTTGGGCAGTTGGTGGGGGGGGGGGGGGGAGGAAGGGAGGGGGGAGGAAGGGAGGGGGGATGCAGCATAAACAATTAGGAATATGCATTAACTCTTAACCTGCTGAGTATTTTCAAGATATTTTTTCTTCAAATCTAGTCATGGCTGCTATAAAGCAGCCATGACTAGAGTTGATGAAAAATTATTCTAAATATAACAAGAAACCATTGGTGAAAAAATCCATTCTATATACAGAGGAAAATATGTTTAAATAAGCCCAAATTATACATATATCAGTGACCAAGAGAAACTCTGTGCTGGTCTGCTAAGTATTTTCAAAATATGTTTCATTCAACCTTCTCATGGCTGCTGTGAGGCAGCCAAGACAAGATTTGATGAAAAATTCATCTAAATTTTACTCTAAGAAATCAATGATCAAAATGTCCATTCAATTTATAATGGGGAAATCTGGTTAAATGCGGCCAAATTATATTTATATCAGTGGCAAGAGCTTTTGCACCCTGGGCAGGAATAACCACCAGCTGCATACAAGGAGTTAAAAGGTGCATCAATACTACATGTTAATTTTATTTATGCAAACAAAAATTTCCAAGAAGTCTTGAGCTTTATAACTATAATCCCGACTGATTAATGATATTCTAACTACATCATCGAAGCATGCCTCCAACAGAAAAATCCAACGCAGGTCATTGATGTCTGTCTCCTGTAATCCACGTTTGTTGTGTTTTGTCGTAGTATTCATCACAACACATGTTTGAGAATTCTTAACTGCTATATATCCCAAAATTTCCCACGTGAGGGCATGGTGGCACTGTGTACTGAGGTGCACTTTCCTTCAACCGATCCTAATCCTGCTTGTGCAGAATTAGTGTAATGGAGAGTCTGACAATTGCTGGCCACTGCTTGGTGGTTTACTCTGGCTTCCTTCACCTGTAAAATTGTCCAACACGAGGTGTCCCTGACTGTCAAAAGTGTTGTTAAACCCCAATCAATAAATAACTGGAATGTATACATATGTCAGAGATTATGAAAGAATTTTATGCAGAACTTCATAAAAATGCTTGAAAATTTCACAAGAAAAGTCTTAGATTTTTTTATTTCTTTCAGGGGTGTGTTAACCCTGTTTGAAGAAGAGGTAAAATAAATTTCATTTTTTCCTGTTTCAGGTTTTGTGGAAAAGTATTTTGTGATGAATGTGCAAATTATTATATTCCCATTCCTCAACAACAGCTGTGTGAGCCGGCAAGGGTGTGTTTGTTGTGTTTTAAGCAGCACAGCCAGGGCATAAAGATTCCTACTGAAAATAGTTATCATGAAATCGAGAGAGAAATTGTTCCCGCTGTATCTTCATAGAAGAGTTTTCTTCATGAAAAGCCACAGTCTTTCACTCTTTTAGGAGGATGACACAGTTCTGTTTTTTTTTTTGTCACAACAATTTAATTGCAACGAGTAGACTTGAAGACTAATCCAAATGGTAGTGTACCAGACTGTTCTGCAAGCTTTTTGAAATGTGTAGCATTATTTGCTACTAACAATGTCTGATTCAGTTGTACTGATTTAAAAAGACTTACAGCATTGTTTTCCACAAAGTGACTGATTCAGCTTTACTAATATGAAAATACCTGTGGGCCAACATTATAAAAAGTTTATTAGGCCTAAGAAAGTTAAAAATCTGTTTTTCATGCCCTTTTGCATGGTTATTTTGGCTGCCTTATGCTCTCTCTTTATTACCAATGCAAACTTGAAAAAAAAATGAATTGGTTTATGTCAGATATATTACCCAAATTAATAAATTGGATAAAATCTTCCCTTGAGTGCAGATGATGCCGTGTTGCACTCAAGGGATGAACTACACTACTATCCATGTTATTCTGCACATTGTGAGGCCTAAAACATAAAATAGACCAAGTATTTGAACTTCTGATGGTAAAGAAATAATAATTACAATAATAAAAAAATAAAATAAAAAAAACACCTGCCCACATGCATGTTTACAAAAAAATGGCCTGAGAAACAAGATCTTTGTGTGGCCTTACAATTGTATTTTCCAGAATTGTATTTTCTATTTGTGAATGTAAATGACTGAGGTGAATCACGAGTATTTCAAAAGAACTGGCAATTGATGTGTGTGACAGCCCGCATCTTTTAACTCTGAAGGTACTGGACAATTGTCCTGAATTCACACCTGACCACAGCCTGTAAACGTACAGTGGCTTAACAGTGATTTCTAGTCAGATCTTGGCTGCCTGTTGAGGCGGCCAAAACTTGATAAGAAACCACTGCCTGTGTAGTTGTTTATTGTCAGCAGGACCTCACGATAGCATGTTAAGGGCACCTGTTCTGAGGTTGTAAAAGTCGGAAATGCCTTTAAGGGTTAAAATGCTAATGACTCATTTCGAACAGATTATTACAATAGTCTGTGGATTTGAGCTATCATATTTCGTCAAGATGACAAAACCAAATCAGCCAGATGAAACAAGATGCCAGAGGTTTAGTGTTTGATATTCGTTCATCAATGAGGTGGAAAATGACAACCCTGATTAATTGACTGTTGTAATAATTTATTTATTAAACAACAGTGGATATTTGAAAATTGAATATGTCACCTCAGATGTAAGCAAAGAAAAATAATAACATCTTTGTGTTGAGTACATAGGGGTTCAAGGATTTATTTTGCATTTGTAAAATTGTCGCCTTGAAAATCTTCGTACATCAGTGCCATCACAGGAGTGTCTTTCGAGACGGGCATGATTGAGGGTTTGAAAAGTTGAGACTCATTTTCTGTTGATCCCGATTTGATGGACAAACTTTGGTGGTGTTGAAGAGCTTTTTATGGTAGTAATATAATAAAACCAATTACCATCATAGATTAAATATACTTTCTCAAAACTGCAGTTTTGAAAGCTTTATATTATTGGCCTTGACAGCAATTACTATGATAAATTTTTCCATGACAAATATCAAAATATAAATAAAACATAGATAAATCCTTAACTCAAACTAATGTTTTTTAAAGAAACATACAACTATCCACATATGGAATATATTTATTGAATTTTTTTTTTTTTTTTTTTTTTTTTTTCGTTGCTAATGCAGGGTTTTCATGATGATGTACTTTGACTCTGTTTTAGATTTTATGGTCTTGGATACGCTTGGCTTAATTGTGTTTGTGTGGTTGTCTATTCTTGAAAGTTGACAAAATCATTTCAGATGAGCTATTGTGTAATTTACTCATTACTTTTCAACAGAGTCAAATACAGTGGAACAGTGTTAATTGAATGGCCTAGTGCTTTGCTTTTGAAAATATTCAGTTCACAGGCATATTCATTTAACGGGAATTTGTCATTTTCCTGCATTGTGATAAATTGAGCAGTTACTTCGTTACCTCTTATTTGGCACATGTACTCAGTAAGGCATGATGTAGGAGATTAACTCCTTGTGTCTAAATTGAACAGATTTTTTCACCAATGACTCCTCGAGTTAAATTTAGATGAATTTTTCATCAAATTTAGTCATGGCTGCTTCATAGCAGCCATGACTAGATTTGATGAAAACTATCCTGAAAATACTCAGCGGGTTAAGAGTTAAATGCTAATATTGGTTCTACTGAGGCTGCATAGGTTTATACACAGGTAGTTAGAGTAAGGCATTGATAGATTAGGCCTAAAAAAATAAAAAATCTGTTTCTCAGGCCCTCCCACATGGTCCTTTTGGCTGCCGCATGTTCTCTTTTTATAACCAATTTAAACTTAAAAAAAATAAAAAATAAATGGTTTTTGTCTGATATTTTACCCAAGTTGAAAAAATTGATGAATTTGTCCCTTGAGTGCAAGAAGGTTTTGCAATGCTTTAGCATTGCAAAGCCTTCTTGCACTCAAGGGATGAAATACACCACCACTCATGCAAGAAGGTTTTGCAATGCTTTAGCATTGCAAAGCCTTCTTGCACTGAAGGGATGAAATACACCACCACCCATGCTATTCTATAGATTTTGAGACCTAAAACTTGAACCAAGAACATGAACATTTGATGGCAAAGAAGTAATTACTGAAATAAAAAATAAAATGAAAAACCGCTCGCCCGCATGCAATTTTACAAATAATGGCCTGAGAAACAGAAGATTTACTTTGTGTGGCCTTACAAGTTTTTTTTTATTCATTTAACAGTTTACTCTATAACCTACATGCAGGGCTCTCAGTGTCTCAGTGGTTAGAGCATTGGATGTTAAATCGAATGGTACAAAGTTTGATCCTGACCAGTGGTAACAGCATTATGTACTTGAGCAAGTCACCTAATTCCTACTGCTCATGTTGGGGCACAATGACACTGTACAAAGGCATACTGCACGTAGATGGTGCACTTTCCTTCAACCACTGCAAACTCTGCTTTTCCAGAGTTAGTAAGTTGGAGAGTCTGCTGACAGCTGGTTGATGGTTCTCTCTGGGTACCCCACTTCCTATTCCCATAAAACTGTCTTCACACAATGTTACCATGGCTGTTGAAAGTGTTGTTAACCCTTTACCCAACGAATCGCCCGCATCCGCCCGCGTAATATGCAATTTCATTAGCTGAAAAAATAATATTTTTCGAAAAATTTCAACAAAACCATATCATGTGACCCCTCTTTGGAACGAGTTCGTTCCAAAGAGGGGTCACATGATATGGTTTTGTTGAAATTTTTTGAAAAAATTTCAAAAATGGTATTTAAAATAATAAATTTTCAAATTGTCTGTATTGGGTAAAGGGTTAAAACCCCAATAAGCAAACAAATAAACCTACATGCAGTTAAGAGGTGAAATTTGTACAGAAGGTATAGTAAATGGTTCTCTGTGAGAACCCTGGGAAGTGAAGCAGTGCTTGTTTCCTGTGGTAAACAAGCTCTGTTTACTGGTTAAATAGGACCCAGTCACCAATGCTTGGTGTGGAAGTCCTATAAAATTGGCAACATGGGTATAAATAATTGACTAAACTTGACATTATCTCCATGTTATTGTGCAGAAATAGGTGACCTTAATCACCAATAAATATATAAATAAATTATATGGGGTTTGGAAGATCCAATTCCCACTAGTTTACTGAAATCTTCTTTGCTCGAGTTGGTGCCTATTATAACCCAAATCATAAATGTTTCACTCCAGTCAGGATCGGTGCCTTCTGAGTTCAAACAAGCAGTTGTAACACCTCTTCTTAAAAAATCAACTCTTGATGAAAATATTCTAAAGAATTACAGACCGGTTTCAAATCTTTTGAGAAAAATTCTTGAGAAAACCATCCTGACTCAGTTAAAAGAGCATCTCACAAATAATTCTCTCCTCGATATATTTCAGTCTGCTTACCGAGAGAACCATAGCACTGAAACTGCTCTTTTACACATCACAAATTCTCTACTAAGCCTTGCAGACAAAGGCAAAGTAACGGTGTCGACACTATTAGACCTATCTGCAGCATTTGACACAAGTGATCATCAAATACTTCTTGAGACTTCAGACCACTTTTGGGTATCACAGGCAATGCCCTCATGTGGTTTTCATCATATTTGACTGAAAGATATCAGACTGTCAGTACAGGCGGCTTGCTCTCTCGCCCTCAGAAACTTAAATTCGGTGTCCCACAAGGCTCTGTCCTTGGCCCTGTACTCTTTACACTGTATACCCAACCCCTCTCACCAATAATCAACTAAAATGGCTGTGACCATCACAAATATGCTGATGACACCCAGCTTTTGAAACCTTCAGTGCCTGACAATTTTGATGAATCACTGCAAGCTGTTGAAAATTGCACCAAATCTGTTAAACAATGGATGATTAGAAATAGATTGAAATTAAATGACGACAAGACAGAAGCCGCATTGATAGGCACACATGCAAAAGTCACCCCACTCCTTAACCATCACTTAAGTCGGTAATTCAGTCATCCCTTTCAGAAACTGTGTTAAGAACCTCGGGTTCATATTGACTCTGGCTTAACAATGAATGAGCAAGTTGGACACATCTGTCGCTCTTCGTATCTAGAGCTTAGGAGAATAAGTGCCATTCATCATCTTTTAACAGAAAAGACAACTGCACAACTTGTCTGTTGTTTTGTCTTATCTAAACTTGATTATTGTAACTCTTTGTTAGCTGGCTTGACATTGAAGCAGCTCATCTGACTTCAAAAGATTCAAAACTACGCTGCTAAACTAATATTCCGTAAGGCCAAAAGGAGCCATGTAACACCTTTGCTGAAAAAGCTTCACTGGCTCCCAGTCAAGGCTAGAATCGAATACAAAATTGCCCTTTTAGTATTTAAATACTTCAATGATAACCTCCCAGTCTACCTCTCTACACACCTTAAAGCATACACACCAACATGCTCATTGCACTATAGTGCTGATAACAGAATTCTTACCTGTCCAAAAATGAACTTAAAACACTGGGGACAACGGGCCTTCTGTTTTCAGGCACCTGGAAGCGGGAACAGTCTACTGTTCCATATTCGACACAGTACATCCGTTCAGGGTTTTAAAACGTGCCTGAAAACATCCCTATTTATAGACTCATTTGGCACTTAAAAACATAATTTGTTTCTTTTAATTTTTCAGTCTGCAGCTCGTTACTTATTTCATGAAGCGCTTTGAGCCTACCTTTTCAGTGGGGATAGAGCGCTATAGAAGTGCTATTATTATTATTATTATTATTATTATTATTATTATTATTATTATTATACACAATGAACAGTGTTATTCAGTGAGGAATATTCAGTTAACTGGTGGAGTGCTACATTTTTCTTGATCACAGATTTCATTTCATCATATAATGCTCCGTTACATTTTATTGGATAGTGCCAATAGGCACTATCCAATCAAATGTATCTAAGCTATATGTCAATAACAAAATCTGTCGATATGAAACCTCCTCTAACAGACTGTAGGTATTATAGTCAGTCTGTGGTATTTCATAAAGCCCCAATATGGACATCCATCACTCTACTTGTTAAGTGGGCTTCACTGTACCATCAGGTTAGCCTCTTATCCAGCACAGCTACTAGGTACACTGACAATGTTTTCAAATGACCAAAAATTTTCATTTTTTGCTTCCAGAACATATTTATGACCCACTCCTTGCAATTGGAATAAGTTGAATGGTGGAATTTTTAATTATGTGTCCATTGAGTAATTTTAAAATATTTTTCATCAGACTGCCAGTGCTGGACTCACCTCAGAATGGTTCACCCACACCAGTCCAGTATTTTTTCAGTGAGGTCCGCTTCTCCATATGGCAATTCGACAATGTTGCAAGAATGGCAGTAGAACTGTGATTTTACATGCTTGTCATCATCACCCTTGTGTCCAGGTATATTCTAAAGTCAACAACATCCAAGCAGATATCTAGCAACATGGTGTCATGTGTCGCCAGGTCATTGGCAAGCATGTCCTTTGTTTCTCTATGAGTTCAGATACCATCCAGACTACATCCCACTTGCTCCCAGGATACAATGTGGTGTGCTCACAGTATACAGGCATGTGCTTTCTTTATATCTGGG
This sequence comes from Pictodentalium vernedei, assembly GCA_031216915.1. Classification (NCBI taxonomy): domain Eukaryota; kingdom Metazoa; phylum Mollusca; class Scaphopoda; order Dentaliida; family Dentaliidae; genus Pictodentalium; species Pictodentalium vernedei. Next base: position 199,845,093 of record CM062294.1, read on the forward strand.
TAAGAAAATGACATGTGACAGATCGTATCTTCCAGTTGACAGATCTATGTACCATGTAGCCTAGCAAACAACAGAATGTGATCAGTTTTGAGATTAATTCAAGAAATTAGAATGACCATTCGTTTCCATCCTCAGATGTGTCCCACAGTCACATACCAAACTCATCTGTTTGCCAATGATATAATTCTGTGAAAGTTTGAGTCCCAGGCCAAATTCATATCTAGATTACTTTCCATTTCTTCCGACCAGCATCTTGGTTTACAACATTCTCTTTGGGTTTGCTGGTCTTCTGATAAATATTATTCTGGCACTTTTCCAGGAAGTCCAGATTTGGGCTTCAGACACCGATCCATTAAATTAAAGTAAAATGCCATAATTGAATATAATTCATAATTTATATGTACATTTGCTTACCTGTTGGCAGTAAATTCATTATCCCTCTTCACTGATGTCAAAATATAAAAATTTCAGGCCACAGAGGTTTCTTATAATGTCCCTTGAAATTTAAATATTTCAGTCAAGTTTGACAGAAAATTTTGTCAAACAAGATTGAGTAGGTGAAATTCATTGTTGCATTATGGGAAAAAATTATAAGTTGAAATGAAATTTCAGTATTTTGACATCGGTGTTGAAGGGGTTAAGCTGTCAATTAACTGTTTATTTTACACATATATCCATCTACACTTACAAAAAGTAATTTTCTTCTTTTTTTTTTTACCCCAAATCACAGCTTATGATCCTTCATTGGAATGAGTTTGTTCCAGTGAGGGGTTCAGAATCCCTGTTTTTGAGGCAAAACTTGATGAACAAAAAATTGAAATGTTTGTGAAGACTGATGGCTATTTATGAATATTAAGTTAGATAAACAGTTAATTACAGGTCTTTTTTTAGAATTAATAGGCTGGTTTGCAAGCTTTTGAATCTGTGGAGCCCAAATTCCGACTTTGATCAGTTTCACTTCAGCAGAACAGGTGCCCCATCATGCATTCTATGGGTAAATTTGCAAGTTACATTCTAAGTACCAAGACTTGCCTAGAAAGCAGCTGCAAAGCCACAGGATGAAGTTGTCAAAGTGTAGCAAAAATATTAAAAAATATCCCATCTTCAAAGTGTTTAGGAAGCAGATAGGAAATAAGGAGTTGGCATATTTTGATTGATAGATACCATGTACCAAAATTTGCACCATATTTTGTTTGAAAAGAAGATTGCAGTGAAATTACTGGATTGAGTTTTTATTTAAACAGCTGAGCATGTTAGCAAATCCATTTCATTCCTTCAATGAACTACCAAACATGACTCGCAGAAAACAGTTTCACAAAATTTTAATAAATAAATATAAATGGAGCTTATGAAACTATATTTGAATGAGCTTGTCAAACTTTATCAAGTGAAGGGTCAAAAGCTGTCTTTTGAAAGCCAAACGTGATTTCGTGTGCTACCACATTTGAGGGATTTGATTAGTTAAAGGTTTAAGTTTTAACTGGTAGAGTGCTGGAAGCCCATATTTGGGCTTTATTCTGAAGTGCAGGTACCACAGCTTGAAGGCTCATATTCAGTGTATGTGCTTTGTATTATCTTTGAAGTTATATTATTTTGTCTGCAAGGGTCTGTCTTGTTACAATTTATGGGAGAGTGCCCATAGGCACTCTCCCATAAATTGTAACAAGGCAGACATGTGTACAAGATTTGATGGCCAAAAATAATTTCGCACTCTACCAGTTAAGTAGTCCTGAATGATCAGCATGTACAGAACAGGGAGGGTGGATCACTACAAAATCATAGTGAGGTGGATTTTCAACCCAACGGTTATTTACAGGCCTGAAAATAAGCAGTCTGACATTTGCAGAATGAGGTCAACAGAGAGTGAATTTGATGATGCTATTCCATACAGTGGGCCAATTTTTCCTCTGGGTACCTCTTTCTATTTAGTTTTGAGACCCTGATTCAGATTGAGGTTCACAGAGGGTTAATTTAGTGATGCTACCCTGTTGTCCAGGGTAACATCACTAAATTCACCTTCTGGGGACCTCATTTTGCAGATGGCAGTCTGCTTATTTTCTGGCTTGGTTATTTACAGTGTTTATATATTTACAGCTTATTGACCACTCCAGTGGGACAAAAGCTGAATATAGTTTCTTGCATTTTGCACAACAGCTAGAAATGGTCGACTTAATGGTTTGAAGGTAATACCCAGTTAAAGAGTAGTTCAGTCACGTGGTGTGTTGTTTAGTTCAGGTCATGGTTAGAAAATCAGTTCTTGCAAGTCAGCGCTAAGAAACAATCAACTTTCGTAATGGTAAATAACATTGTATAAAATATGTCTATACTAACAGATGAGGTCTCAGGTCTGATGAATTAAAAATTCACAAAGGTCGTCTTATATCAGTAAATACAGATGAGGTCTAACATCTGCCCAGATAAATGGTGATGGCATGTCTTTCAATGCATGTTTCCAGGGTTTTTTTTAACTGCCATCATTCCGATGAAGGGGATATTTGATATGAATGTAGTTCAGCGCACATGCAGCTCTGTCCATCTTGCAATAAAGCTTTCATCGATATAAAATTGCAGTTTTTGTTTTATTACTGACTGTCATTTAGACTTGTTTTAACCAATTCTATCTTGTTTGACAGAGCTCTATGTGCTCTATCAGACAAGAGTGAATTGGTAAAATTTCTCATCGCATTACAGGAAAAATTTGCACCTTGAAATTCTGGTATTTCAATATCAATATTCAGAAAAAAAAAGTTGAAAATCTGTTTCTCAGGCTCCCTCCCCCCTCCCCTGCAAGGTCCGTTTGGCTGCTGAATGCTCTCTTTTTAAAACCAATGCAAACTTAAAAAAATAAAAGTTAAATGGTTTATGTCTGATATTTTATCCAAGTTGATAAAATTGCTGAATTTGTCCCTTGAGTGCAACAAAGCTTTGCAATGCTTTAGCATTGCAAAGCCTTCTTGCACTCCAGGGACAATATACACCACCATCCATGCCATTCTGTGGATTATGAGGCCTAAAACAAAACAAACCAAGAACATGAACTTTTGATGGCAAAGAAATAATTACAAAAATAAAATATAAAATAAAAATCGCCTGCCCATATGCCATTTATCAAACAATGGCCTGTGAAACAGAAGGTCTACTTTGTGGGGCTTAAAATCAATTGATTAGTCAGTCCAAACATTTGAAGGTGGCTGCCATATGGAATCATTTTTATGATTTTGTTACACAATAAATACATGCTGCTTAGTATATATTTTTTTTAAGATGATCAGAATTTTAAGAATATTGTATGAATAGAAATCTTATGGAACTCATGTTGCCTAGTAATAAAAAGTAGCTGCCTATTTGATGTAATCAGTTTGTCCTACATTGTTTGTAGTGCCTCAAAATTGAGGCATAGTTGCTGACATATAGAAATGTGAATGGTACACCTTAATTAAGAGATATTTTGATGCACTGACATTGAATTTAACTCTTTATCTAACACAACTAGTGGTAAACACTTTTACAAAAATTTTCTCTAATGACTAAATGTTTTCATACTTTGCCTCAAGGACACAGTTCATGCACTATTATTAGAATGAGCTCATTGAGCTCATTCCAGTGATGGGTCATAAACCATGTTAGATGCAAATATTCATAGTCTCACAGTTGAATACTGAAACCCCCACCGTGTAGTATATTTATGGATGAGATTTTCTGTCTTTTTATATTGTAACTATGTATTAAGTCCATAATTACCCAAATACACCGTGTATCAGGGACCTGTTATACACATTCTGTATCCTGCAACTACAGTGTACAAGTGTGTGCTTAGTTATAATTTGTTTACGCTACTATTTATAAAACATTACAGTTTTCGAAAAGCATTTGGGAGAGATCGGATATGTTTCAAAATATGAAAGGGAAAGACAAAGACAATTCTCAAAAGAATTTTTGAATTACGAAACCACATTGCTTGTATGTTTTCGAATCGGAGTCATTGGAAGCAATCAAGTTGAAACAAAGTGCAGAGTTCAAGGTAGCTGCATGCAGTATCCATTGAAACGACCAACATTTTATGAGTCCAAAAATGAAATCTGAAATTAAAATGCTAGTTAATCAAGTTACTGGCACTACAGTTAACTGGTAGAGTGCTGGATGCCCATAATTGGGCTTTATTCTGAAGTATAGGTATTGCAACTTAAAGGCTTCATTGCCAGTGGATGTGCTTCATATTGTTTTTTAAGTAGGATTATTTATTTAGTCTGTAATGATTTTCCTTGTTACAATTGATGGGAGATTGTCTGTTGGCAATCTCCCATAAACTGTAACAAGACAAGTACATGAGAACAAATTCTGATTACTTAAATCTGATTACTTAAAATAACTTAACACTCTACCAGTTAAGAACTGCAAGATAAATCTATCATCGCCATTATGTTTATATACAAAATGTATCAAGTGTCTCCCCTTGTGGGAACCAAGGGAACTGGAGCATTGCTTGTTTACTGTGGTAAACAAGTTCTGCATTACATGTAAAATAGAACCTGGAACCAATGCCGGGAGTGGAAGTCTGCAAAAGTGGGCAGCATAGGTATAAACGATTGGCTAACCTCGACTTCATACCGATGTGTCTGTCTTCATATATCCAGAGATGTTGAAAGTGGCTTTAAACACCAATAAATAAATCAAGATTCTCGCAATTTTAGTCAAAATATGAAAATAAAAGCTTGACTCTGATACTACATTTTGTACATAAGCATAATGTTGATAATATATATTTACTACATTGGTTCAGGTAATAAAATAATTTGTGTATGAGAGTACTTTTTTAATCACAGATAATTTTAAAAATCCATTTTATCCCCAAACCCATATCTTATGACTTCTTGTAACAAGATCAAAAAACTGATTCTTGTGGGGCAGAAGATGTGAAGAAACAATTATAGTCAAAAAAAGAATTTTTTTTTATAAATTGTTCAGGATTATGTTTTCAATTATCACCTCCCGGTTGTGTTTGGTAAAGAGTTAATAGAGATGTTTGTTTATTGCAAATGGATTTTTTTTATACGTTAGGAAAATAGCTCCTTGTATTACTTTGAAGTCCTCCAATTTTCATTTATCGCTCATGTTGGCCAGTATAAGATGTTAAACTTACTAGTATTTGGTATATCAGAATAAAGCTGATATAATATTTGTGATTACTTGAATGTTAAGCCTATCTGTGTTAATGTTGTCTGCACTAATGATTCATATAACTTTTGTCCCAAATTATATTGATACCCAAAACCAAGTATTTTCTCCCTTTCATATGCCACTAGGTCTTGTTGTGGCACTTGACACCTTAGTTTTGAGTCTTAAAAATTCTTTTGATTCATAAAAAATGCATAAGCAAGGCTTAGTGTTTTTAGCTCAACTGAGCGAAGCTCAAGGGGAGCTTTACTAATCACTTTCTGTCCGTCGTCCGTCGTCGTCCGTCCGGCGTTAACTTTACATTATCGACTTCTCCTCCTAAACCACTAGCCCAATTTTATTCAAATGTTGGCTAAATGTTTATTACCTAATGCCAATTCAGATTTGTTCAAATGAAGTTGCCCCTCCTCCTGGGTGGTGCCACGCCCCCAAGGGGCACCAAAATCTTTGTAAATCTTCTTCTCATGAACCAGCAGTAGCAGAGACTTTATATATGGTGTGCAGCTTCCTTTTGAGGTGTAGACTCAGATTTGTTCAAGAGAAGTTTGTGGGGCTATACTTGGCGTCGTTATGGGAGGGGCAAAATTTTTTGCCCCGACCAAAATTTCTATTTTCCAAACTGAGAGGCTGATTTGAACGAAATTTTATGTGAGGGCTTATTGGGTCATGAGTACTTGATTTATGCAAAAAAAAAATTTCCCGCAGCCCCGTGGGAACCGCAGGAGCTAAAAATAGAAAAAATTTAAAACGCCCATATCTCCAAAACTGCACGGCATTGAGAATTTTTATTTGGTGTGCATCTTCCTTAGGACCAACAGAAAGGATTGGTAAAAAAAAATTGCCATCGGTTTTATCATAGGGTACAGTTTTGGGACTGAAAAAGTGCTGAGTCAGCACTTTTTAACACCGTAGGCAATGGGAAAAACATTAAAAAATCTTCTTCTCCAGATCCAGCAGGCAGAATCTTTTGATATTTGGTATGCAACATTGTAGGGTGGATCTGATTCAAGTTTGTTCAAATCGGCCCCCTGGGTTCATATTTGGGCTCAGTATAGGAGCCCGATTTCGAACTTAGTGCATTTCAGGCAAATTTCTTAAAAAATCTTCTTCTCCAGATCCAGCAGGCAGAATCTTTTGATATTTGGTATGCAACATTGTGGGGTGGATCTGATTCAAGTTTGTTCAAATCGGCCCCCTGGGTTTATATTTGGGCTCAGTATAGGAGCCCAAATTTGAACTTACTGCATTTCAGGCAAATTTCTTTGAAAATCTTCTTCTCCAGATCCAGCAGGCAGAATCTTTTCATATTTGGCATGCAACATTGTAGGGTGGATCTGATTCAAGTTTGTTCAAATCGGCTCCCTAGATTCATATTTGGGCTCACTATAGGAGCTCGAATTCGAACTTAGTGCATTTCAGGCAAATTTCTTCAAAAATCTTCTTCTCCAGATCCAGCAGGCAGAATCTTTTGATATTTGGTATGCAACATTGCGGGGTAGATCTGATTCAAGTTTGTTCAAATCGGCCCCCTGGATTCATATTTGGGCTTACTATAGAAGCCCGAATTCGAACTTAGTGCATTTCAGGCAAATTTCTTAAAAAATCTTCTTCTCCAGATCCAGCAGGCAGAATCTTTTCATATTTGGTAAGCAACATTGTGGGGTGGATCTGATTCAAGTTTGTTCAAATCGGCTCCCTGGGTTAATATTTGAGCTCAGTATAGGAGCCCGATTTCGAACTTAGTGCATTTCAGGCAAATTTCTTAAAAAATCTTCTTCTCCAGATCCAGCAGGCAGAATCTTTTGATATTTGGTATGCAACATTGTAGGGTGAATCTGATTCAAGTTTGTTCAAATCGGCCCCCTGGGTTCATATTTGGGCTCAGTATAGGAGCCTGATTTCGAACTTAGTGCATTTAGGCAAATTTCTTAAAAAATCTTCTTCTCCAGATCCAGCAGGCAGAATCTTTTCATATTTGGTATGCAACATTGTGGGGTGGATCTGATTCAAGTTTGTTCAAATCGGCTTCCTAGATTCATATTTGGGCTCACTATAGAAGCTCGAATTTGAACTTAGTGCATTTCATGCAAATTTCTTAAAAAATCTTCTCCAGATCCAGCAGGCAGAATCTTTTGATATTTGATATGCAATGTTGCGGGGTAGATCTGATTCAAGTTTGTTCAAATCGGCCCCCTGGATTCATATTTGGGCTTACTATAGAAGCCCGAATTCGAACTTAGTGCATTTCAGGCAAATTTCTTAAAAAATCTTCTTCTCCAGATCCAGCAGGCAGAATCTTTTGATATTTGGTATGCAACATTGTGGGGTGGATCTGATTCAAGTTTGTTCAAATCAGCCCCCAGGGTTTATATTTGGGCTCAGTATAGGAGCCCAAATTTGAACTTACTGCATTTCAGGCAAATTTCTTTGAAAATCTTCTTCTCCAGATCCAGCAGGCAGAATCTTTTCATATTTGGCATGCAACATTGTAGGGTGGATCTGATTCAAGTTTGTTCAAATCGGCTCCCTAGATTCATATTTGGGCTCACTATAGGAGCTTGAATTCGAACTTAGTGCATTTCAGGCAAATTTCTTCAAAAATCTTCTTCTCCAGATCCAGCAGGCAGAATCTTTTGATATTTGGTATGCAACATTGCGGGGTAGATCTGATTCAAGTTTGTTCAAATCGGCCCCCTGGATTCATATTTGGGCTTACTATAGAAGCCCGGATTCGAACTTAGTGCATTTCAGGCAAATTTCTTAAAAAATCTTCTTCTCCAGATCCAGCAGGCAGAATCTTTTCATATTTGGTAAGCAACATTGTGGGGTGGATCTGATTCAAGTTTGTTCAAATCGGCTCCCTGGGTTAATATTTGAGCTCAGTATAGGAGCCCGATTTCGAACTTAGTGCATTTCAGGCAAATTTCTTAAAAAATCTTCTCCAGATCCAGCAGGCAGAATCTTTTGATATTTGGTATGCAACATTGTAGGGTGGATCTGATTCAAGTTTGTTCAAATCGGCCCCCTGGGTTCATATTTGGGCTCAGTATAGGAGCCTGATTTCGAACTTAGTGCATTTAGGCAAATTTCTTAAAAAAATCTTCTTCTCCAGATCCAGCAGGCAGAATCTTTTCATATTTGGTATGCAACATTGTGGGGTGGATCTGATTCAAGTTTGTTCAAATCGGCTTCCTAGATTCATATTTGGGCTCACTATAGAAGCTCGAATTTGAACTTAGTGCATTTCATGCAAATTTCTTAAAAAATCTTCTCCAGATCCAGCAGGCAGAATCTTTTGATATTTGGTATGCAATGTTGCGGGGTAGATCTGATTCAAGTTTGTTCAAATCGGCCCCCTGGATTCATATTTGGGCTTACTATAGAAGCCCGAATTCGAACTTAGTGCATTTCAGGCAAATTTCTTAAAAAATCTTCTTCTCCAGATCCAGCAGGCAGAATCTTTTGATATTTGGTATGCAACATTGTGGGGTGGATCTGATTCAAATTTGTTCAAATCAGCCCCCAGGGTTTATATTTGGGCTCAGTATAGGAGCCCAAATTTGAACTTACTGCATTTCAGGCAAATTTCTTTGAAAATCTTCTTCTCCAGATCCAGCAGGCAGAATCTTTTCATATTTGGCATGCAACATTGTAGGGTGGATCTGATTCAAGTTTGTTCAAATCGGCTCCCTAGATTCATATTTGGGCTCACTATAGGAGCTCGAATTCGAACTTAGTGCATTTCAGGCAAATTTCTTCAAAAATCTTCTTCTCCAGATCCAGCAGGCAGAATCTTTTGATATTTGGTATGCAACATTGCGGGGTAGATCTGATTCAAGTTTGTTCAAATCGGCCCCCTGGATTCATATTTGGGCTTACTATAGAAGCCCAGATTCGAACTTAGTGCATTTCAGGCAAATTTCTTAAAAAATCTTCTTCTCCAGATCCAGCAGGCAGAATCTTTTGATATTTGGTAAGCAACATTGTGGGGTGGATCTGATTCAAGTTTGTTCAAATCGGCTCCCTGGGTTAATATTTGAGCTCAGTATAGGAGCCCGATTTCGAACTTAGTGCATTTCAGGCACATTTCTTAAAAAATCTTCTTCTCCAGATCCAGCAGGCAGAATCTTTTGATATTTGGTATGCAACATTGTAGGGTGGATCTGATTCAAGTTTGTTCAAATCGGCCCCCTGGGTTCATATTTGGGCTCAGTATAGGAGCCTGATTTCGAACTTAGTGCATTTAGGCAAATTTCTTAAAAAATCTTCTTCTCCAGATCCAGCAGGCAGAATCTTTTGATATTTGGTATGCAACATTGTGGGGTGGATCTGATTCAAGTTTGTTCAAATCGGCTTCCTAGATTCATATTTGGGCTCATTATAGAAGCTCGAATTTGAACTTAGTGCATTTCATGCAAATTTCTTAAAAAATCTTCTTCTCCAGATCCAGCAGGCAGAATCTTTTCATATTTGGTATGCAACATTGTGGGGTGGATCTGATTCAAGTTTGTTCAAATCGGCTTCCTAGATTCATATTTGGGCTCATTATAGAAGCTCGAATTTGAACTTAGTGCATTTCAGGCAAATTTCTTCAAAAATCTTCTTCTCCAGATCCAGCAGGCAGAATCTTTTGATATTTGGTATGCAACATTGTAGGGTGAATCTGATTCAAGTTTGTTCAAATCGGCCCCCTGGGTTCATATTTGGGCTCAGTATAGGAGCCTGATTTCGAACTTAGTGCATTTAGGCAAATTTCTTAAAAAATCTTCTTCTCCAGATCCAGCAGGCAGAATCTTTTCATATTTGGTATGCAACATTGTGGGGTGGATCTGATTCAAGTTTGTTCAAATTGGCTTCCTAGATTCATATTTGGGCTCACTATAGAAGCTCGAATTTGAACTTAGTGCATTTCATGCAAATTTCTTAAAAAATCTTCTCCAGATCCAGCAGGCAGAATCTTTTGATATTTGGTATGCAATGTTGCGGGGTAGATCTGATTCAAGTTTGTTCAAATCGGCCCCCTGGATTCATATTTGGGCTTACTATAGAAGCCCGAATTCGAACTTAGTGCATTTCAGGCAAATTTCTTAAAAAATCTTCTTCTCCAGATCCAGCAGGCAGAATCTTTTCATATTTGGTAAACAACATTGTGGGGTGGATCTGATTCAAGTTTGTTCAAATCGGCTCCCTGGGTTAACATTTGGGCTCAGTATAGGAGCCCGATTTCGAACTTAGTGCATTTCAGGCAAATTTCTTAAAAAATCTTCTCCAGATCCAGCAGGCAGAATCTTTTGATATTTGGTATGCAACATTGTAGGGTGGATCTGATTCAAGTTTGTTCAAATCGGCCCCCTGGGTTCATATTTGGGCTCAGTATAGGAGCCCGATTTCGAACTTAGTGCATTTAGGCAAATTTCTTAAAAAATCTTCTTCTCCAGATCCAGCAGGCAGAATCTTTTGATATTTGGTATGCAACATTGTGGGGTGGATCTGATTCAAGTTTGTTCAAATCGGCTTCCTAGATTTATATTTGGGCTCACTATAGAAGCTCGAATTTGAACTTAGTGCATTTCATTCAAATTTCTTAAAAAATCTTCTTCTCCAGATCCAGCAGGCAGAATCTTTTCATATTTGGTAAGCAACATTGTGGGGTGGATCTGATTCAAGTTTGTTCAAATCGGCCCCCTGGGTTTATATTTGGGCTCAGTATAGGAGCCCAAATTTGAACTTAGTGCATTTGAAGCAAATTTATTAAAAAATCTTCTTCTCCAGATCCAGCAGGCAGAATCTTTTGATATTTGGTATGCAACATTGTGGGATGGATCTGATTCAAGTTTGTTCAAATCGGCTTCCTAGATTCATATTTGGGCTCACTATAGAAGCTCGAATTCGAACTTAGTGCATTTCAGGCAAATTTCTTAAAAAATTTTCTTCTCCAGATCCAGCAGGCAGAATCTTTTGATATTTGGTATGCAACATTGTGGGATGGATCTGATGCAAATTTGTTCAAATCTGCTCCCTAGATTCATATTTGGGCTTACTATAGAAGCTTGAATTCGAACTTAGTGCATTTCAGGCAAATTTCTTAAAAAATCATCTTCTCCAGATCCAGCAGGCAGAATCTTTTGGTATTTGGTATGCAACATTGTGGGGTGGATCTGATTCAAGTTTGTTCAAATCGGCCCCCTGGATTCATATTTGGGCTCACTATAGAAGCTCGAATTCAAACTTAGTGCATTTCGGGCAAATTTCTTCGAAAATCTTCTTCTCCAGATCCAGCAGGCAGAATCTTTTGATATTTGGTATGCAACATTGCGGGGTGGATCTGATTCAAGTTTGTTCAAATTGGCCCCCTGGATTCATATTTGGGCTTAATATAGAAGCCCGAATTCGCACTTAGTGCATTTCAGGCAAATTTATTAAAAAATCTTCTTCTCCAGATCCAGCAGGCAGAATCTTTGATATTTGGTATGCAACATTGTGGGGTGGATCTGATTCAAGTTTGTTCAAATCGGCTTCCTAGTTTCATATTTGGGCTCACTATAGAAGTTCGAATTCGAACTTAGTGCATTTCAGGCATATTTCTTAAAAAATCTTCTTCTCCAGATCCAGCAGGCAGAATCTTTTGATATTTGGTATGCAACATTGTGGGGTGGATCTGATTCAAGTTTGTTCAAATCGGCCCCCCAGGTTTATATTTGGGCTCAGTATAGGAGCCCAAATTTGAACTTAGTGCATTTCAGGCAAATTTCTTTGAAAATCTTCTTCTCAAGATCCAGCAGGCAGAATCTTCTGATATTGGGTATGCTTAGGGGGGTGAGATTCAAGTTTGTTCAAGCCAAGTCCCTGGGTTCATATTTGGGCTCACTGTGGTAGCCCGAATTATAACTTAGTTCAAAATGAGGAATTTTCTTTAAAAATCTTCTTCAGATCCAGCAGTCGGAATGTTTTGATATTTGGTATGCAGCATCCTTAGGGGGTGAGATTCAAGTTTGTTCAAGTCATGTCCCTAGGTCCATATTTGGACTCACTGTGGGAGCTCGAATTGTAACTTAGTTCAAAATGAGGACTTTTCTTTAAAAATCTTCTTCTTCAGCCATGTCCCTAGGTCCATATTTGGACTCACTGTGGGAGCTCGAATTGTAACTTAGTTCAAAATGAGGACTTTTCTTTAAAAATCTTCTTCTTCAGATCCAGCAGTCGGAATGTTTTGATATTTGGTGTGCAGCATCCTTAGGGGGGTGAGATTCAAGTTTGTTAAAGCCAAGTCCCTGGGTTCATATATGGGCTCCCTGTGGAAGCCTGAATTATAACTTAGTTCAATATGAGGAATATTCTTTAAAAATCTTTTTTTTTAAGATCCACTGGTCAGAATCTTTGGTATAAGCTTTTCTTAGGAGGAGCAGATGCAACTTGTTGAAATCAATTCTCTGGGTTGATATTTAGGCTACCATGTCAGGTGAGCGCCCTCAGGCCCCTTGTTTTATTACTTTCCAAAGTGTGAGTTACTGGGATTTCCAGGTTTGATTATAAATGATAACTTCACAAGTGAATTATGCAATCAACAATTGGGTCATGTATCCTTGCGCACAAATGAAGATGCTTTACCATGAATGTAATGGGGACTTCATTGGGGGGTTTTAACCCTTTACCTAATATGAAAAGCATACGACACTTGCAAACAAATTCTTGAATAGCTATTATTTTCATTTTTTGTCTCAAAAACATAGGTTATGACCCCTCATTGGAACGAGCTCGACAAGCTCGTTCCAATGAGGGGTCATAACCTATGTTTTAGATACAAAAAATGAAAAAAATAATGAAAATTAACTGGCGATTTTTAAGAATAGCACTGGTCATTACGTTAGTTAAGGGTTAAATAATATAATTATCGTTAATAATGAAAAGTAATAAACAGAGTAATCACTTGACTGGACTGGTTACTTGAAATAATTCATTCGAGGCGAGGGACTATATTGTAAAACACTTCACGCCCTCGTGTTTGTACAACGACCCTCTCCTCTCATGAATTATTTCACATAACCATTCCAGTCAGGCAATTACTCTGTTTATTACTTTTCATTATTAACAATAATATATTTATTTATTTTGTCAACTCTGATTTGTAGAGCTGGGTGGTATTGAAATTTCAAGTTAGGTTTTGGTATCGGTATTTTTAGAATGATTTACCTTGGGATCAGGATGTTATTCGATATCAAAAAAATTCATGTACCCACTCCAATACCAATATCGGTTGGTATTTTTGGTATACTGTCCAGCTGGAGGTCATCATTTACATTGGACAAAGAATTATCAAAACGTTGGCAGTAATATAGGCACTCGTCTCTGGTCATTTCATATAACAAAAAGGCTGTGAGAAAATACCCTCCTGGGTATTTTCTCCCAGCATTTTTGTTACATCAAATGACCAGTGGCAAGTGCCTCCAGGAATACATAATCCATGCGCTCTTCTTGTAAGGAATCTTGCATAATGTTCTGTCGTATGCCCCTTTTACTTTGTACCTTATGTTGGAGATATTTTTCAATACTGCAATTTTAGTATATTGAGATTTGGTGGGTATTGTAAATCAGTTTGGGCCATGACCGCAGCTTTTGAATTGATCTTGATCAGAATGCAATGTTTCTATTGACCGATTACAAAAATAGGTTCTTCAGTATAATTCTTTTGATGGATCCATGTCAGGGGGAAAAATAGTCTATCAACAGAAACTAAATGGAACACATGTTCCATATGGATTTGCAGATATGTAACTGGAGGAAAAGTAATAAGCATGTAATAATCATTATTTTGTCTCACATGTGTTAAGTGAAAAATAGATTGATGCGAATACAAGTTATCTTTCGTAATTATCTCCATTGTATCTTTTGTTTTTCCTTTAGCTTTTGATTTAAATTGATTTGACGGTTTCATTTGGTACTTTAAGCACTGATCCTGAATTTTGCTAACAATTATGCTCGATTTATAGGCATGCAAACATTTCCCTTGTAGAAAAATTTTAGGTGGGTATCAAGCTGCAGCATGCCTGCATGACTCGAAAGTTTATGGTTATTTTGTATGCAGCATCAATTTACAATTTTTGAGAATAAGTACAAATAGCACTTGCAATCTCTCAACTTATGTATCACTGGCTGAAATCAAATTAATGAATGTTATTACTGCAGTGGAATCGAGTAAATTAAATAACCATCTTGCCAGTGAGAATTATTATCCCCGCATTTGAAAAAATGCTGGGATATATTGGTTGTCTCCGTCCGTCCGTCCGTCCATCCATCTGCCCGTACGTCCGGGAATGGTTTCCGGTGAAAAACTCCTAGGGGTTTCAATTTGAAACATTGAAAGTGTGTTCATGTTCATTCATAGGGTATGTAGATGTGCATAAAGGTTTTGGATTTTTGATTCGGCCCTCGGGGGCGTAAGGGGCACCACTTTTGTCATTAGAGGAATGGTTTCCGGTGAAAAACTCCTAGGGGTTTCAATTCGAAACATTGAAAGTGTGTTCATGTTCATTCATAGGGTCTGTAGATGTGCATAAAGGTTTTGGATTTTTGATTCGGCCCTCGGGGGCATAAGGGGCACCACTCTTGTCGTTAGAGGAATGGTTTCCGGCGAAAAACTCCTAGGGGTTTCAATTCGAAACATTGAAAGTGTGTTCATGTTCATTCATAGACTCTGTAGATGTGCATAAAGGTTTTGGATTTTTTATTCGGCCCTCGGGGGCATAAGGGGCACCACTTTTGTCGTTAGAGGAATGGTTTCCGGCGAAAAACTCCTAGGGGTTTCAATTCGAAACATTGAAAGTGTGTTCATGTTCATTCATAGGGTCTGTAGATGTGCATAAAGGTTTTGGATTGTTGATTTGGCCCTCGGGGGAGTAAGGGGCACCACTTTTGTCGTTAAAGGAATGGTTTCCGGCAAAAAACTCCTAGGGGTTTCAATTCGAAACATTGAAAGTGTATTCATGTTCATTAGTAGGGTCTGTTGATGTGCATAAAGGTTTTGGATTTTTGATTCGGCCCTCGGGGAGTAAGCAGCACCACTTTTGTCGTTAGAGGAATGGTTTCCGGCGAAAAACTGCTAGGAGTTTCAATTCAAAACACTGAAAGTGTGTTCATGTTCATTAGTAGGGTCTGTAGATGTGCATAAAGGTTTTGGATTTTTGATTCGGCCCCGAGGGTCGCAAGGGGCACCATTTTTGTCGTTAGAGGAATGGTTTCCGGAGAAAAACTCCTAGGGGTTTCAATTCAAAACACTAAAAGTGTGTTCATGTTAATCAATAGGGTCTGTAGATGTGCATAAAGGTTTTGGATTTTTGATTCGGCCCTTGGGGGTGTAAGGGGCACCACTTTTGTCGTTACAGGAATGGTTTCTGGCGAAAAACTCCTAGGGGTTTCAATTCGAAACATTGAAAGTGTGTTCATGTTCATTCATAGGGTCTGTAGATGTGCATAAAGGTTTTGTATTTTTGATTCGGCCCCAAGGGGCGCAAGGGGCACCGTTTTTGTCGTTAGAGGAATGGTTTCTGGCAAAAAACTGCTAGGAGTTTCAATTCAAAACACTGAAAGTGTGTTCATGTTCATCAGTAGGGTCTGTAGATGTGCATAAAGGTTTTGGATTTTTGATTCGGCCCCGAGGGGCACCATTTTTGTCGTTTGAGGAATGGTTTCCGGAGAAAAACTCCTAGGGGTTTCAATTCAAAACACTAAAAGTGTGTTCATGTTAATCAGTAGGGTCTGTGGATGTGCATAAAGGTTTCGGATTTTTGATTTGGCCCCGACAAAAATCACAAATGCGAATGCGGGGATATACTATAGTGTGCTTTGCACACAAATGACACCCCTCTAGTTCAATTAACAGTAGTCTTCAATTAATAGGGATCCAGCCACTTTTTTGTATTTTAGAAATAATATGTGCATTTATTCTATTATGTCTTGTTTGACCGCTCTATGAGCTCTGTCAAACAAGATATAATAGATTAAATGCTTGTATTGGATGTACTAAGGCGAAATAGGTCTATAAACAACAGGAATTTGGTAATTTCCCGACATATCACAATATTTTTGATTCAATTAACAAGAGTTAATTGTATAACCTATATGCAATTAATCAGTCAAATTTGTACTGATGGTATTGTAAATGGCGAAGTGTTCGGAAGTTATATTCAATTAACAGAATTATTCAGTTAAGAGATATTCAGTTAAGTGGGTGCCACTGCTATTACTTGAGCTTTTTCTCTGAAATTTTTTATATGAAATGGGTGGAAAATGTATACCTCCATTTTAGTAGAAGACCATTTTCACCGTAATGCAAATTTCAGTGATGATTTCAGGTCTACATCTCTTTTCCATTTATTTCTGATAAATGCAGAGTTGACCGAGGTTATAATCTAGCTTTTGTAGAGAGTATTTTCTCACATTTTATTGTAATGTGCCTATCACTTTGTTGATCGAATTATACAGAAAAATATTCTGTGTTCAGAAGTTTATTTTGTATCAAGTCTATCAAAAAGTAGTGTGAAAGCCTAAAAGGAAGGTTTTACCCTTTACCTAACGTATCTAGGAGATGGAATGCATAAAAGTTTTTATTGAATACATCAGGGTTCTTATATCCTTTGAAAGTTCTGGAATTTAGAAATCTTTCCCGAAGACCTGAAAGTCCATGAATATTAGAATCGTCCTTGAAAATCCTTAAAAATGATATATCAAACTATTACTGTACAGCCACCATGGACTGGTTGCTTTCCATAGGTGGGCAATATTTCCACAGACGTAATAATATTAGATTCATAACACTAATTATAGGAATAATCATCAAAAATTTATTTAATGAAGCACCGGGTACAACCTGGTGCTTCATGAATTAAAATTTTGCTGATGATGATTTTTATTACTCAGTAAATGCATGCATGGATTATGACCAGTCCACAGCAACGGTACTACAGGAAAGATTAATTTCAACAATTTTCAGCTCACCTCACCCAGAGCGAAGTATTGTATAAATTGACCTTCTCTGCCTAATAAAATGTTGGCCTAATACAATGAGAATGTTGCATTAGACTGTGATATGACATTAACTTGGTTATATTGAATACAAATTCTCTAGACATGCATCATTTTGCCTCAGAGCATCCCTGAAAATCCTCAGATTTCTCATCTCCAGCCCTTTGAAAACCCTCAAAAATAGCATTCCTGGAAACTCTTTTAATTGACAACTGATTCAAATGCTGGAATCATGTACACATAACTAAAACATTTCACTTTTTGCTTTCAAAACTTAGATGGTAATCCATCATTGGAATGAGCTTGAAAGCTCATTCCAGTGAGAGGGCATAAGCTACTTTTTTGGAAGCAAAAATTGAAAAGTGACAAAATTTGAATGGCATGTATTGGAGAAGGCTGGACGGATTGCGCCGATATATTATGTATAGAAGTTAATCAACTCCAGAATATATCTTTGTTTTCCAGACACAGAACCAGTTAACCCTTTACCAAATGACTCGGACCATTTGCCTGAGTATGAAACAAATTGAGCAGTTTAAAAAAAAAATTTGCCAAAAACTCAACAAAACTATATCATGTGACCACTCATTGGAAAGATCTTGTTTAGCACAATCAAGTAAGGGGTCACAAGGTATGGTTTGGGTGAAATATCTTTTAATTATTTTTTTTATTTAATAATTGAAATAACAAATTTTGATATTGTATGGGTTAAAATGCAATTTGCCAGAATATTGATTGGACATAACACAGATAGGTTTAAAGCTTTTTTCAGTATTAGTATTTGTATATCTTGCAGGAGAATTGAAGTTAAATTTGATTGCAGGTAAATCCTCTTCCCAATATAATGTGCAATTTGATCCAGTGTTATAGATATTGATTTCCTGGTTTGACAGTTGTATATAAATAATAAAAGCTTTAATAATGATCCAGTCAATAATTCAGTGACTCATGTGTTTCTCTTCTTTCTTAACCCTTCACCTAACATGAAAAACAGACGACACTTGTAAACAAAATTCTTGAATAACTCATTCCAGTGAGGTGTCATAACCCATGTTTTTGAGACATAAAAATGAAAAAAATAAAGTTAATCGGCAATTTTTTAGAATAGCGCTGATGCTGATTCTGGTTTGGGCTGTTTCGTTGGGTAAAGGGATTAGATATATTCTCCTACTATTATGTACTATCTGTCTATGCCCGGTAATTTAAGTGAACAGAAAGTTTGTTGTCTTGATCATTTTGAGCCCCCATGGAGTGCCTGGGAAGTGGAGCATTGCTTGTTTACTGTTGTAAAATAAGTTCTGCTTTGCTGGTAAACTACAACCTGGTAACAAAGACCCAAGGGGAAGTCCTCTAACAGGGTTCCTGCAGCGCCTTGGATTCAAGGAACAGCCATGAATTTGACTACTGGTCATTCAAGGCTTTGAAATCCTGGAAAATGTGCTAACGTGTCTTGAATGGCCTTGAATATTCATGAAATAAAAATATGCTTATGTTCTACTGTTGAAGAACATAAGCATAACTATATAGTTCTATATGCCAGAGTTTGTGGATGTGTAGTCCTAACTAGGACCCCCAGTCATTACCCCCTCCCTTGAAAGATACTGGGAAGAGAAGATGACTAGGGGGTCCTAGTAGGACTAATGAAGGAAAGCCTTGAAAATCCTTAAAGTTGGCTATTGTAGGGCCTTGAAAAATGTTGAAATATGTTGAGAAATGGCCTTGAATAGCCTTGAATTCATCAGTCCTTGCTTGCAGGAACCCTGCCTAAAGTGGGCAAAAAAGGTATAAAAGATTGGCTATACCTGATGCTTTTGTTGCAATCATAATAAAACTGTTGCTGCTGAAAGTCACCTTGAACACTATTAAGTCAATAAATAAATACCTATTTTGACTTGAATGGTAAGTGATCAAAATGACGATGTGCCAGTTTGTACAGGCTTGGAAATATTCCAAGCTGTTTACCTATGAACTCGGTGTTGAGAGGCATGGTCAAGGCCCTATTAAAAAATTTTGGTACAACCTCTTCCTACTTTGTTTATGTGGATATTTTTTGTTAAAATTGTGTGAGAGATCTTATTAGCAACATCCAGTAAACTGTAACAAAACATTGATCAGTTCTGCTTATCATAATTATTGTAACATACCAATAATTAAATGTCCCAAACACCATGCACTAATGAATATCATACAACTCTTGTGCATTAAGTGTTCTCCCAAAACATAGTTTATCAAATTTTGGAGAAGTGGGCATCATCAGTTACACTTCCAATTGAAAATATAAAAGACAAAACAAAATTTTGAAGATAGGCCTCTGTTAACTGGTTGAGTGCCAGAAGCCAGTATCATGACTCGACTGAAAAGTGCTGGAAGTCACTTTAGTGGCTTTATTCAGGATCCATGAGCTTGGTGTTTTTACTGCAGTAGAAGAAAAATATTGATATGAAATTGTTTTGTTTCAATTTATTGGAGAGTGCCAGTAGGCACTTTTCTATAAATTGTAAAAAAAAACAATTGTGATCAAAATTGTGCCTATATCAAAGGTTCCCCTTGCTGTTTGCATCGTATCTTTAAAAAAAAATACTCATGTTTCAAATCGCCTTTAAAAACATCACTCTACCAGTTAATTAATCCTTTGTTTTACATCAGTTAGTTCTGGTAGATAGATGCAAAATACATTAATTATTAATTATTTTGAAGGCAAGTATCCATGCATATAGTGAAACAACATCCTGATATATTAGCGGGTACATACAATTCTGGTTTCATGTATCTACTGTGATGAGGTTACCTAAGTCTGGGCCCAGGCTTCCTTCGGAACATCAGAAATTTTACATGATGAATCTCTCAGTGAGATCGTCATGTAAAACAATATGGATTAGAAAGACACCAATATCTTCTTGACTTTTAAAAGAGGTGATGCCTTGCATGTACAAATTTCTACTGTCTTGAATGATAATTTTGAGTTTAAATAACAATGTTTCAGAGTCATTCCCAGCCAACTTTTGGGCCGATACAAACCATAGTTAATACATCATCTTTTGTGGACAGAGACAACCCAAAACTCGACCTGACAGTGGTGTTTTCTCATCAGTCATCTATAATCTTGCACACCAAAACAACTTGGCCAAAAAGACTTCTCCAAATCAACCCAGGGCCGAAGTAACAAGATGATGATGATATGATTCTGAATTTCTAGTCATTATTGATAAATACACTCATGTCATGTTTTTAGGAATGTTGATGTGATAAAAAGTGTGACTTGGCTCATAATTAACATATGATGCACTATTATTTTATCAAAAAATGAAATGTGTGCAATTGACGTAAATGGAGGATTTGTTAACAGAGGCCTTGGGAGCAAGTTTTGGTGCTTTTTCAGCAGATTATATGTGACAAATGATTTTAAAGCTAAGTTTGAAGAAGGAAATTTTAATGTTTTTTTTTATCTGTAACAGTTAGACTACGAGATATCTTGGCAGTGCATTGAAATTATTCAACTGGTTGAGTGGTAGAAGCCCATATTTGAGCTCAACTGAAAAGTGCTAGTGCGGCAGTACCTCAATTAAAAGGCTTTTTTATATTCCATGGATGCACTTCATGTTCTCTCAGGAGTAAAACTTTTATTTATTGGAGAGCGCCTATAGACAATCTCCAATGAATTGTAACAAGATAAACCCATATGAACAAATTCTACCACTCAAAATTAATCTAAAACTCTACCAGCTAAAACTTGCATAGTAAATTCTGACTGGATCATTTTATTGCTAGAAGTTGAACATTTGACACTCTAGGTGTTGAAATAGGAATCCAAGATTCAACTCAAAACTACTGCTAAGTTTTCGTTTTTGTATGAAGCTGAGATTAAGCTCAGGATTTTTATTACAGTTCAGGGAAAGTGGATTACAACTAAAATACCACAAAATGAATTTTAAACCTGAGAAAAATGTAAGTTGAGCAGAAATATACGACACTGTACTGGGAATCTGATGAGAATAATTAGAGAGGTTAACCCTTTACCCAACGAATTGGACACATCCGCCCGCATAATATGCAAATTCAGCAGCTGAAAAAAATATTATTTTTCAAAATATTTCAACAAAACCATATCATGTGACCCCTCTTTGGATCGAGCTCGTTCCAATGAGGGCCGGGTCACATGATATGGTTTTGTTGAAATTTTCTGAACAATTTTAAAAAATGATATTTAAAATAATAAATTTTGATATCGTCTGTGTTGGGTAAAGGGTTAAAAAATGAAAACTTATTTATCAACAATCCAATGTCAAAAAGACTCTGTACCATAATAAGCCATGATCAGCAGTGACTAAAACACATCCCATGTTGCTTTTAAGACAACATTACTGTTGGGTACCAAATTTGAGCTGGAAATCTTCAGAAGTGCTAAGTGCATATCTGTGAAAGTGAGAGTGCAAAAGAGAAACTTTTGTATTTATAGGTATAGATTTCTGAGATAAAACACAAGAATTCTAGCAAATGTTTTGCCAGAGTTTGCTAGAGGTTCTTGTGTTGTTATTCTAAGAAATTGCATAACATCCATCCTGTTTCATCAGAGATCCACGATCTCTGCTCTTTAAGTAACAGACCCCGGTAATTTGATTTCCTAGTTTTATTATGTAAAACAGATGAAAAAAAAAAGAGATAACCTGCAACCTTTTCTGAAATTCTTTCTACATAATTGTCCTCTGTTGTTGATTTGTAGCATCCTGCATTTTGCATTTGTTGAATAATTTTATTATTTTTTCTGATTTTTTCTTTGTTTCCTGTTTCCATCAAAAGATTTTTTATTTTAGATCCTAGATTTTTATATCTGATTTGAAGTTGCTCATTTGGGGGAATCATTGCTTTCTTGGCCTTTCATTTTTGGTCCCTACTTTTTTGCCTATTGTTTTTCGGCCTTGTGCTCTTCAGCCAAGTGATTGATTCTCTTTTGGCTGGTATCTGAGTTGGTTAACTCTTTGGACAACATGATGGCTATATCTAGCCTGTGTTGGTTACAATTGCCATTCATATTAATTTTCTCTATTTTTACCTGCGTCGCCAGCGGCAGAGCAGGTCTAGTAACCGCTTGACTCTGTCTGTCAGTCCATCCAAAACACTTTTTCCGTCAAAGTTTTCTTGGCTTCTCTGAAAGGGAATGATTTTATATTTGGTGTGCTACGTCATAATGATGAGGCCGTGCAGCCACTTCCTGTTTGCCGATACTTTGAAATTTTACTGTACCCACTGAACATTGAAATTTTCCGTCAAGGTTTTCTCGGCTTCTGTGCAAGGGATTCATTTTATATTTGGTCTGCTGCTTCATAATGATGAGTTGTATCGTGTAAGCAATTTTCAGATCTCCTGTACAGCTAATACTTTGAAATTTTACTGTTTGCCAATACTTTGAAATTTTACTGTACCCACTGAACATTGAAATTTTTCGTCATACTTTTCTCGGGTCTGGACCTGCGTCGCTGCATGCAATTGAATCAGCAAACAGGAAGTGGCTACACGGCAGATCTGAAAATTGCATACACGATACAACTGATCATTATCAGGCTCCAGATGAAATATAAAATGAATCCCTTGCATAGAAGCCGAGAAAAGTTTGATGAAAAATTTCAGTGTTCAGTGGGTATAGTAAAATTTCAAAGTATCGGCAAACAGGAAGTGGCTGCACGGCAGATCTGAAAATTGCTTACACGATACAACTCATCATTATGAAGCAGCAGACCAAATATAAAATCATTCCCTTTTATAGAAGCCAAGAAAACCTTGACGGAAAAAGTGTTTCGGAGAGACGGAGTCGAGCGGTTACTAGACCTGCTCTGCTGCTGGCGACGCAGATAAAAAAAAAATACTCATGTTTCAAAGCACCATTGGAAAATAATTTAGCACTCATCCAGTTAAGCAATCTGATCTTGTTTGGCAGAGCTCACTGGACTTTGTCAGACAAGATTGATTTTGTTAAATTCTCAATTGCATTTTGGGAAAAATATGCTCTTTGATATTTTGACATTCTTGTGGTAAACGGGGACGCGGTGGCTCAGTAGGTAGAGGTGCAGTCTGCAAGCCAAGAGATCCTCAGTTCAAATCCTACCTGCAACAACCGCGTTGTGTCCTTAGGCAAGACACTTCATCCCCCCCCCCCCCCCCCATTGCCCATATGGGGGCATGGTGGCATTGTGTACTAAGGCGTACTGCACAAAAGTGGTGCACCAGTCTTCAGCCAATGGTAACCCTGCTTGAGTGGAGTTGGTATGTTGTGGTGCCGACTGTCGCTCACTGTTTCTCACTGGGTACTCCGGCTTCCTCCACTCATAAAACTGTCATGGTCATGATTAGCCATTGTGCAGAAATATGTGACCTTAAACACCAATAAATAAATAAATACTGTTGTAAACAAGCTCTGTTTTACTGGTAAAATAGGACCCAGTCACCAATACTTGTAGTGGACATCCTCTAAAATGGGTAACATGGATATAAACAATTGACTAAACTTGTCTCTATCTCCATGTTGCCATGATTAGCCATTGTGCAGAAATATGTGACCTTAAACACTAATAAATAATTTTGACAGTGTGCATGAGGTTAACATTGTTCCATGGGTTTGTTGAATCTAAATCACTTACAATTCTGTGACTGTTAAAGTATGGTTTATAGCAATTAAAGCAGTGTTAATGGTGGTATCATGCAAAAATATAGGAGTACATCAAAAGTTACATTTCTGGAATGGAAGCTGTGAATGCCAAAAACTGTATTATTGTTATATATTATAAATGATGTTACAGGATAGCAATAAAATTGAAAAATGGCAATGAATGAAAACATACTTAACTGGTTGAGTGCTAAATTATTTTTCAAAGGTGATTTGAAACATGGGAATTTATTTCAAGGATCCAACATTACCAGCAAGAGTATCCATAATCTACCAAGATTTTGTTCATAAATAATTATTGTGTTATAATTTATTGGAGAGTGCCAATAGGCACTCTCCAATAAATTGTAAGATAACAATTTTGTGAAGAAAAAAAATTCATCATCTGCTCAGCAAACAACAAACTAATGCATCCATGGTAAAGCCACAAAAGTGGCTTCTAGCACTTTTCAATAGAGCCCTGATAGTGGATTTTTGCACTCAACCAGGTAAAAAGTGAAGAATAATGAAAGAAAGGGAGAAATAAAATAATTGCTAATCTGAACACATCAGGTTAGCCACATTCTATTTCAAAAGTGAGGCTTCAAGCAGAAACCAAGGATGAATAGTAACAAAAAAGAATCAGGGTTGAATTCTACGTCGGAAGCATTGGAATTGGAACAGTGCTTGTTCAGTGTGGTCAAGAAGTTCTGTTTTACTGGTAACCGGTGGCTTGGTAATCATAGCCTGCTGTCCAAGTCTTCTTGGATAACAGGTTGTAATTACCAGGCCACCTACATAAATGATTGATTAAACTTTAGATATACTTGTGTTACTGCCATAATATAACCATCGACATTGAAAATAAACTTGAACTGTATTAAACAAGTGGAGATTAACCCTCTGCCTTACACAGTATTTTTAAAAAATAAATTAAATTTCACATTTTTTTAAATCAAATTTCACAATTTTTCAATAAAACCATACAAATATGGATATAATTAGAACCAGCGTGTACTAAGGCGAACTGCAAGTCGATGGTGCACATGTCTTCAACTGCTGTAACCCTGCTTGAGCAGAGCTTGAACAGATTTAGAATGTTGAGGAGCTGACAGTTGCTCGTTGATGCTCGGTGGTTCTCTCCGGCTTCCTCCACCCATAAAACTGTCACAGTCTTGATTAGCCATTGTGCATAAGTATGTGACCTTAAAACACCAGTAAATAAATAAATAAATTAACCTTAATGATGATAAGAATAAGTCACCTGCATCCAAGACTCCACTAGACACCACTGCTAAGTCAAAGTGTTACCTTATTATGAGGGAGCAAAAAATAAGTAGAATTTTTAATTACTTTAACCCTTTAAACACTGGTGGTATCTTCCATGCCAGTTAAATGGCAAAAATTGGAAGAGTCCATATCCATTATTTGGGGGTAGAGCAATTAATATTCAGGCTGCGCGTTGAAAATATTAATTGTTCTACTAAACACGTTCACTTAGTAGCCATCCTACTTAATGAAATTATGACGTATCATGTCACTGGACCAGAAAAGCCGTCTCTCATGTTGAAAGAGTTAAGGGGACTTTCAGAATCTATGATCAGAACCAAATGAACATTTTGTGAGAATCAAAGTTGATTCTCATTGTTTTCCTTGCGAAAATCATTTGCATAAATCAATTCAGATTTTTGAATAAATTTTAAGCTTTGAATGATAGTTTTTGTAATCACTTGGGGCCAGTTTGGCCTCTATGTTGGTTAAAGGGCTGAAATGCTACTGAGAACAAAAATCCTCATATTTCCGTAAGATTTTTAACCTTTCCCCAATTTTCTACCATTTTTAGATATTGATGCCCCATAAAAGGCTTATATTTAGTCAAGAGATACTTGAAGGCCTGTTGTTTTCTTTCAGTCAGTTTTTATATGCTCTCCCTGTAGGTGCAATGTGTCGGCCAAATGGTTAATTAGCTCACCTGACTGAAAGTCAGGGTGAGCTTTTCTGATCACTTTTCGTCCGTCGTCCGTCGTCCGGCGTCCGTCGTCCGTCGTCCGGCGTGAAGGTGGTGTTTGGGTCTTTTTCTTCCAAACCACTGGCCGCATGTTAATGAAATTTCATGTGAGTAGGGGTTATATAGCGGCATTTTGATTTTTGGGCAAATTAGGTTTCGGCTCATATTGAACAGAGGGGTGGGGCAAAAATGCTCCAATTCTTAAAAAATCTTCTTCTCAAGAACCAGCAATAGCAGAGACTTGATATTTGGTATGCAGCTTCCTTTTGAGGTGTAGACTCAAGTTTGTTCAAGAGAAGTTTGTAGGTCTATACTTGGCGATGTTATGGGAGGAGCAAAAATTTTGGCCCCACCCCAAATTTCTATTTTTTAAACCGAGAGGCCAATTTGAACCAAATTTTATGTGAGGGCTTATTGGGTCATAAGTACCTAATTTATGCAGAAATTTTTTTTCCTGTAGCCCCGTGGGAACCACAGGAGCTAAAAATAGAAAAAAATTAAAACGCCTATATCTCAAAAACTGCACGGCAGTGAGAATTTTTATTTGGTGTGAAGCTTTCTTGGGACCAACAGAAAGGATTGGTAAAAAAAAATTGCTATCGGTTTTATCATAGGGTACTTTTTCGGGACTCTGAAAAAGTGCTGAGTCAGTATTTTTTAACACAGTAGGCAATGGGAAAAAAATAAAGAATTGTTTTCTTCCAAACCACTGCTCTAAAAGCTTTCATATTTTACATATAACATCTTTGGAACATTGATTCACATATTTGTAGAAATCAAATTCCTCGGTCCATATTTGGGTTCCCTATGGGAACCCAAATGTTCAAATTAGTGCAATATGAGGGATATATTTTAAAAATCTTCTTCTTCGGATCCACAAATCAGAATCTTTTGATATTTGCTATGCATCATCCTTAGGGGGGTGAGATTGATGTTTGTTCAAGCCAAGTCCCTGAGTTCATATTTGGACTCCCTTTGGGAACCCAAATTGTAACTTAGTGCAATACGAGGTATATTCTTTTAAAATCTTCTTCTTCGCATCCACCGGTCAGAATCTTTTGATATTTGGTATACAGTATGCTTAGGGAGGTGAGATTCAAGTTTGTTCAAGTCAAGTCCTTCGGCTCATATTTGGTCTCCCTGTGGGAGCCCAAATTATAACTTAGTTCAATATGAGGAATATTCTTTAAAAAAAATTTTTTTTTCAGATCCACCAGTCAAAATGTTTTGATATTTGATGTACAGCATTCTTAGGGGCTGAGAGTGAAGTTTGGTAAAGCCAAGTACCTGGGTTCATATTTGGGCTCACTGTGGGAGCCCAAATTATACCAAAATTTTTATTTTCCAAACCAAAAAGTCGATTTGAACCAAATTTGATATGAGGGCTTATTGGGTCATAAGTACCTAATTTATGCCGAAAATTGTTTTCCTGTCCCCCACGGGAACTGCAGGAGCTAAAAAATTTTTTTCTTTTTAAATGCCCATATCTCCAGAACTACATGGCACTGAGAATTTTTATATGGTGTGAAGCTTCCTTAGGACCGGAAGAAAAAAATGGTAAAAATTTTATCATAAGGTTCTTTTCTAGGACTAAAAGTGCCGAGTCATCATTTTTTAACAGTGTAGCTAATGGGAATAATGTTGAAGAATCTTCTTCTCCCAAAACACTGCTTCAGAAGCTTTTATTTTTGGGTTCCCTATGGGAGCCCAATGTATAACTTAATTCAGTATGAGAAATATTCTTAAAAAATCTTTTTTTTCTGTTACTCCTGTCAGAATCTTTTGATATTTGATTTTTGATTTTCTTAGAAGTGGCAAATTGAAGTTTGTTCAAGTTCTGCTTTATTGATAAAATTGGGCCCAGTAACCAATTCCTGCGTTGAAAGCCCTGTAAAGTGGGCAGTAATAGGCATAAACGATTGACCAAACCTGATATTATAATTATGCCTCTGTAATGATGTAGCCTTAGAAAGTGACCTTAAATTCCAATAAATAAATAGATAAATTATTGAGTACCCAATATGGGGATCTAACATATGAACACTCTGGGTTACTAAGTAGAGAAAACACTTTTATGTTGAAAAACTGATAATAACCACAAGGCAGAATCCCTTGCTATTTTGGTGATATGACTCGGCCAGTATCAGGTGAGCGCCCTCAGGCCCCGTGGGGCCTCTTGTTTCTTTAAGTTGTTTATTGGCAAAAAAGTGTGATTTTTGTTTCCCCAATGTCACGTTTATTATGATCCTTGTTTGACAGTGTGATATGTTTTTTCATGCCTGCAAATAAGTAGCCTGGTCATTGTCAAGCACAACTAGCACGTTTCATGCACCAATTCCTTTGTGCCTGACATAATGACCAGAACAGTCTTTTGGATTTGAACGGTCTGTAAGTTAGAAATTTTAGTAAACTTTATCAACAATAACCCCTTGAACTCTAGTGGTATCTTCCATGCCAGTTCAATAACAGCAATTAGAAGAGTCCATATTCATTATTTTGGGTAGACCAATCAATATTTTCACCGTGCAGCCTTGGGGCTGCACGTTGAAAATATTGCTTGGTCTACCCCACACATTTACTGAACAGACTTCCTATTTAGTGATGTTATGATGTATCATGTTCCTGGCCAGAAAAGCGGCCGATAATGTTCAAAGGGTTAAATTCTTAACATCATTTATTGGAAAGCTCTCCTTCAGAGAGCTTTCCAATAAATGATAGCAAGACTAGACTTTTGTCAGTTTTGCATATAGTTATTAAATGTATGCATATTATAAATGTAACATGCTATAGAATTCAGGAAGAGAAAATAATAAGCTGCTCCCATGGGAATTCCTTGAAATGAAGCAGTGCTTGTTTACTTTTGTAAACAAGCTCTGTTTTAATGGTAAAATGACCCAGTCACAGATGCTTGGGGCAGAAGTCCTAGTCCTCTAAAATGGGCAACATGAGTACAAACGATTGGCTGGGCTTGACTTTATATCCATGTTGCATTCACTATTACCCATTGTGCAGAAATATGTGACCTTCAACACCAATAAATAAATAAAGTGATAAGCTGAATTTGACAGACACTGTTCTTTGCTTTGTATTGCATGGTGACAGATAGACCTTTAAAAATGATTTCTAAGCTTGAATGAATGAAGCTTATTGGTGTACTAATTTCAAGAGTAATGATGCTTTACACATCTACACTCCTGTGGGACGCAAAGCAGTGCTTGTTTGCTGTGGTAAACAAGCTCTGTTTACTGGTAAAATAAGACCAGGTGACCAATGCCTATGGTGGAAATCCTCAAAAATAAGCAGCATGGATATAAACGATTGGCTGGACTTGACTTTATGTCCATCTTGTGGTTACGATTAGCCATTTTGCAGAAAATTGTGGTTTTAAACGCAAATAAATAAATAAATACACCTACACAGAAATAAATAGCAGTTGTCCAACAAAGTGTTGGTACATCACACTATTGGGTCATAATTCCGGTGACCTGTGGCAATGACCTGCACCAACAACTAAATTATTTGCAGGCATGCATTCATTTGTCCTCTTCAATATTATTTATCTCAACTCTTAAGATCTATTTTACCTTTCCTTCTATTTTGTAGTTATTGAAGAGTATAGATAAAATGATGTTTTCCGATTTCCGAAATTAAGGAATGGGGGAATGTCAAATGTCGCACTGTGGGCATAGCTTCACATTTAGTGCCAGTTCTGAGTGGTTGATCAAATACACAGTGATGGCTGATGCCACAGGCCAATGGGCAGAGTGCAAGATGGGGTGTTCTCAATTCATAATAGGTGATCTGGGGTCCATCTGCTGGAACATTTTGAAATTTAGAACTGGAAACTCTTCAAAAGAAGTGGGAATTGTTATCTGGGCAGTTTTACACAGCTAAAATGAGTTTGGAAACGCATCAAAAAATGTGGGAATTGTTATCTGGGCAGTTACACACAGCTAAAATGAGTTTGTTTTGACAAGCAAGATGAGTGAGTTCTGTGAGTGAGTGCTTACTGTGTAATTTATTTTCTTGGGGTTTAATGACACTTTTGACAGCCAGGGTCACCATGTCGGACAGTTTTACGGGTGGAGGAAGCCAGAGAGAACCACCGAGCAACTGTCAGACTCCCCAACATGCTAAGTCCACACAAGCAAGGTTAGCATTGGTTGAAGACAAGTGCACCATCAATGTGCAATATGCCTTAGTACACAATGCCACTGTGCCCCCACATGGGCAGTGGGGTTAAGTGTCTTTTCCAAGGACACAATGCAGTTACCGCATGTAGGATTCGAACAGAGGATCTCTTAGTTTTCAGCCTGCATCTCTGCCTACTGAGCCACTGTGCTCCCGCTTGCTGTGTAAGATATTCATGAAGATCAAGCTATTCCAGGTCTTGACATTGTAGGGGAATGTTGCCGCCACTCAGACAAAGGTAGCACAATGGCATTTTCGCACGAAAGCACCACTGTGCTGACAAGGTATTGAGTAGAATATGCCAGTGGAATGTCTGTCCAATAGGATAAGATCAATGAATTAGATTGTAAATATGAATGTGAACTGAGCAAAAATTCCCTCAACTTCTCCTCATGAGAAACCTAGGACACGGAGCAGTACTTATTTACGATGGTAAACAAGTTCTGCTTTAGTGTTGGTTCCAGAAAATCTTTGAAATATTTTGATAAATGTCTCATCTGCGTCTCCTAAAAAGCATTGAAAATATACTGGGAAAGTCTTGGAAACCCTTTAAATTGTATGCTCATTCAATTACAGGAAGTCTGACTTCATGATTAACTCTGGCATATACATATTCAATTTAAGTTAAACCTGCTGTATTTTATTTTTCTGCAATTTGTTTTCTTCATGAACATTTATACAACAGGTATCCCTGTGGGAATCCAGGGAAGCAAAGCAATGCTTATTTACTGTGGTAACTAAGCTCTGTTTTACCAGTAAAGTTGGACCTAGTAACCAATGCCTGGGGTGGAATTCCTCTAAAATGGGCAAGTTGGTTAAAAACGATTTGGCTGAACTTGACTTTATATCCATTTTGTAGTCATGATCAGCCATTGTGCGGAAATAATCTGTGACCTTAAATACCAATAAATAAAAAAATAAATATAACAGGTAAGCAGCCCACTCTTTGAATATCTCATCTGTAGAGCCTCAACTGGTAGTGTTTGATTAAATTTCGTTGATGTTGATCTAATTGTGTCGGGCAAGTTTGCCTTGTAACAATTTGTTGGAGAGTGCTTGTGGGCACTCTCCAGTAAATTGTGAGAAGACAAATGTATGGCAGATGAACAAATAAATTTTATTTCTAAGAGAATATGAGACATCTCCACCCAAAGATGAAGTCTTCTAATTGAGGCACCAGTACCTTTCAGAATAGCCCAAATATGGGCTCTAGCACTCAGCCAGTTAAAAACCATTGAAAATATTTTGGGAAAGTCTTGGAAACTTCCTGAATTGTCTGCTCATTCAAGTACAGGAATTCTGCCTATTCAGGATTTGCTCTTGCATATATGTATTTGCCCTATGTTAAAGGAACTGTATTTCTGGAATTTGATTTCTTCAGTGACAAATTATATAGCATGTAGCTTATTCATGATACACTCTGGCATATATGTCTTTCTTGTCTTAAAATAATTTCCTCTTGATCTCATTTCCAAAGAGTTTTAATATATTTGTTGAACAAAACTACAATTAAATCAGCCTGTGAAAAATATTCATCATCATTCTAATAAATTTTTGTACCTTTTATTAGGTTATAAAGATGAGTGCTCTGTAATAGTCAGACAACTGATAGGGAAATCCTGTTAGAGAATTAACCCTTTACCTAACAGTCAAGTTGACAATAATATATAAAACAATCAATAAATGTTTAATTTCTTTCTTTTTTGTCTCAAAACTTAGCTTTTGACTTTTTGGAACAAGCTTGCAAAGTTCATTCCAATCATTGTCATTTTCTTTACAGTGGAGCCCTATTAATTGATTGGTCACTTTGCTAGTGAAAATTATTCATTTAACAGGAGTATTCAAATAACAGGGATTTGGTAACTTTTCTGTATTCTACAGATAAACTGAGCATCTATTTTATTATATCTTGTTTGACAGAGCCCAAGGGGCTCTGTCAAACAAGATATAATAGATAAAATATTTGTATTTGGTGTAGTGAGTCCAAATAGGTCTATAACCAAGGAGAATTCAGTGAGCATAATGCCTGAACATATTACAAGATATTTTATTCAAGGATTTTACTCTTTAGCTGGTTGAGTGTTCAAAGCCCATATTTATGCTTTATTCTAGAGTGCACATTCCACAACTTTGAGGTTTCAAATCCTGTGGATTAGCTTCTTATTATCATTCAAGCAACATTATTTCATCTGCAAGGATTTGCCTTGCTACAATTTATAGGAGAGTGCCTTTGGCATTCTCCCATGAAGTGTTACAAGGCAAAGACATGTGAACAAATTTTGATGACCAAAAATAAATTAGCGCTCTACCAGTCAACCCATATGTAATTAACAGGTCAAATTTGTACTAAGATATGGTAAATGGTTTTATATTTGAAAGTGTTTTTCAATTAAGAAATATCCAGCTAAGCAGGCTACTCAGTATTTAGAAAAAAAAAAATTCTTATAAAGTTTCAGTATTGCTACAGTCAGTTCAAAGAGTGTTAGGTAAAGGGTTATAATGAGAATGATTATTGTTTGTTTATTTGAATATAATGTATATTACTTAATGATAACTTCAAAATAAATCTTCTAGATGAAATAATGTGTTGCTTGTTTGTTTATTTGGGTTTAGTGGCACTTTCAGCAACCATGGTCATATCATGTAGGCAAGTTTTAGATGTGTAAGAGGGCAGGAAGGCCCACTGAGTAGTGACAAGCAACTGTCACTCTCCATCTTTCTAACCTTGGACAAGCAGAGTTTCCAGATGTTGAAGGGAACTG
This sequence comes from Pictodentalium vernedei, assembly GCA_031216915.1. Taxonomy (NCBI): domain Eukaryota; kingdom Metazoa; phylum Mollusca; class Scaphopoda; order Dentaliida; family Dentaliidae; genus Pictodentalium; species Pictodentalium vernedei. Next base: position 199,877,884 of record CM062294.1, read on the forward strand.
CATGATCGGACACAGTGTGTACATAACCCTAAATACTCAGCGCCACTGTGCCCTCTTCTGGGCAAGCTGGATTAAGTGTCTTGCACAAGAACACAGTGTAGATAGTGTTGGTCAGGATCCTACCATCAACATTTCAGTTTATAGTACAATGCTCTAACGAATGAGGCCCGAAACACATGTTTAGTTTCTGTACTTTCAAGCTAGAGTTACCATTATGAGAAATAGAAGAGTCTTAACTGATTATTTATTTTATTTATTGGAGTTGAACGACACTTTTGACAGCCAGGGTCTTCTCGTGTCGGACATTTTGGAGTACAAAGAGAGAACCACCGAGCAGGGTATTAACTCCACATAAGCAGGGTTAGCTTTGGTTGAAGACAAGTGCACCATCAATGTGCAGTACGCCTTAGTACACAGCACCACCGTGCTCCCATGAGGGCAATCAGGATTAATTGCCTTGCCCAAGTACACAATGCAGTTATCCCTGGCAGGGATCAAATCATGAACCTTTCAGTTTGAAGTTCAATGCTGTAACCCCTGAGTCACTGCTCTTCCAGACTCTTGAGTAATTATGCCTCTACCACATTCATTTGAAGGGGCATTAAGTGTTACCCCTGTAAATCTTTCTGTCTGTGTACCCTTCTTTCTGTCGATCTGTTCATCTATCCATATGTATTATATCATTGAGGGCTATATTATTTTGGGTGCTTGTAAATTTTTATTCAAAATTTGTTTTATTACAAATAATTTGTAATAGAACAAATTCATATACAGAAAATATTATTTGCATTTGACAATATGAAATATGAGCTAAGATTATGTCGCTTTTGCTCTGGTACCCTCATTAGCTCAACTTTGACATAAGTCAAATTTGAGCTTATGCCATGGCCAGTCGTCCGACTGTCCATCAACAATTCAATACGGCTCGGGCTAGAGGTCGTATTTATGAACCAATCTTTACGAAACTTCTTGGGTACCTTTGTTATCACCGTGGGACGAGAACAAGTGTTTTGGGGTCCGGTCCGAAATTCAACTTCTGGCAGCCATTTTGTACAAAATTAGGTGCAATCAGATTTTTGCGCAGAACTTCCATATGAAAGCTCTGATTTGAAAATTTTTTTGTATGAATGTTTAGTACCATGGGATACATCACATATAATACGGGTTTTTTTCTCGTGTGTAAATTAAGCAAATTAGACTAACTTTGAAGTATTTAGTGTTACTTTCAGCACTGTAAGTTCAAATGCCAATACAGCTCGGGCTAGAGGCCATATTTATGAACCGATCTTTATGAAACTTCTTGGGTACCTTTGGTATCACTGTGGGACGAGAACAAGTGTTTTGGGGTCCGGTCCAAAGGTAGCCACCAGCAGCCATTTTGTAACCAAATTAGTGCAATCAGTTTTTTGTACAGAACTTCTGTCTGAAAGTTCTGATTTGAATAAATTTTTGTATAAATGTTTAGTAACATGGAATACATCACATATAATACAGGTTTTTTTCTCGTGCAGAAATTATGCAAATTAGATGAATTTTGATTTATTCAGTGCTACTTATACACAGTAAGTGCACATGTCAATACGGCTCGGGCTAGAGGCTGTATTTATGAACTGATCTTCACGAAACTTCTTGGGTTCCTTTGTTATCACCTTGGGAAGAGAACGAGTGTTTCTGGGTGCAGTCCAAAATTCAAGATGACTGCCAGCAGCCATTTTGTACCAAAATTAGGTCCAATCAGTTTTTTGTCAACTTCTGTACGACACGTATTTATGAACTGTTCTTCATGAAACTTCTTGGTTGCCTTTGTTATCACCTTGGGACAGGAAAAGTGTTTTTGGGTGCCCTTGGGACTCAAAGATTTCTTTTCTAATTTAGCATCTGACTGTCGCCCACCTTTACAATACTTTACCTATACATTTGTTACAGGCTACGGTCAGTATTTGTGTAAAGACCATTACAATACTTTATATGTACCTTTGTTATCAGGTCATTACCTAGATGTTTGTCATTGCTGTGTCACATACTATACATGTACATGTCTTAACAAGTTGAGCTACAGTGTCATTGACACTTTCATTTTTAGCTTAACTTGACAAAGTCAAGATAAGCTATTGCCACCTCACGTGCAGAAGTCTGTTAGTCTGTGAGTCTGTTCACATTTTCCTTTAGCACAGGCTACACCCCGTAGCTCTTGTCCAATCGTCACAAAATTTCATATGCAGGTTTGAGGTTATGTCTGGATGAGAACTTCCCCTTTTGGTCGCGATCGGTCAAGTGTGATGGCTGCCCTAGCCCAAAACCTTTAGCACAGTCTGCAGGTCGTATTTATGAAGGGATTTCATTGTAACTTGGTAGGATGCCTTTGTATAATATCTAGATGAGAACGTCCCCTTTTGGTCATGATCTGTCAAACGTGACGGTTGCCCAAGCCCGAAACCCAATAACTTTTAGCACAGTCTACAGATCATGTTTAATATGGAGGGATTTCATTGTAACTTGGTAGGATGACTCCATATGATGTCTGTATGACAACTTCCCATTTGGTTGTAATCTGTCAACCGTGACGACTGCCCGAGCCTAAAACTCAAAAATCTTTAGCACAAGGTCGTATTTATGTAGGGATTTCATTGTAACTTGGTAGGTTGACTCCATATAATGTCTAGATGAGAATGCCCCCCTTTTGGTTGCGATCGGTCAAGTGTGATGACTGCCCAAACCCAAAACCCCAAAACTTTTAGCACAGTCTACAGGTCGTATTTATGAAGGGATTTCATTGTAACTTGGTAGGATGCCTCTGTATAATATCTAGATGAGAACGTCCCCTTTGGTCATGATCTGTCAACCGTGACGGCTGCCCAAGTCCAAAACCCAATAACTTTTAGCACAGTCTACAGATCATATTTAATATGGAGGGATTTCATTTCAACTTGGTAGGAGGACTCCGCATGATGTCTAGATGAGAACTTCCCCATTTGGTTGTGATCTGTCAACCGTGACGACTGTCTGAGCCCAAAACTCGAAAACCTTTAGCACAGTCTACAGGTCGTATTTTTTGTAGGGATTTCATTGTAACTTGGTAGGTTGACTACATATAATATCCAGATGAGAATGTCCCCTTTTAGTCGCGATTGGTCAACTGTGACGGTTACAGGGGCCTGAAGCCCACCTTTAGCACAGTCTACAGGTTATATTTATGAAGGGATTTCATTGTAATTTGGCAGGATGACTCCAGATAATGTCTAGATGAGAACGGCCCCTTTTGGTCGCGATCATTCAACCATGATGGCTGCCCAAGCCCAAAACCCAAAAACCTTTAGCACAGTCTACAGGTCGTATTTATGGAGAGATTTCATTGTAACTTGGTAGGTTGACTCCCTATAATATCTAGATGAGAACGTACCCTTTCGGTCGTGAATTGGTCAACTGTGATGGCTACAGGGGGGCCAAAGCCGGAAAACCTTTAGCACAGTCTACAGGTCGTATTTATGAAGGGATTTCATTGTAACTTGGTAGGATGACTCCAGATAATTCCTAGATTAGGACGTCCCCTTTTGGTCTCGATCATTCAACCATGACGGCTGCCTGAACCCAAAACCCGAAAAACTTTAGCGCAGACTACAGGTTGTATTTATGAAGGAATTTCATTGTAACTTGGTAGGATGACTCAGTATAATATCTAGATGAGGACGTCCCCTTTTGGTTGCTATCGGTCAACCATGATGGCTACACAGGCCAGAAGCCTGAAAACCTTGAGCACAGTTTTCAGGCCGTATTTATTAAGGGATTTCATTGTAACTTGATAGGATGACTCGTTTTGGAGGGGGGGGGGGTGATACAAATTTGTTAAAATAAAGCCCCTTGTTTCATATTTGGGCTCAATACAGAAACCTGTATTTTTAGTTTAGGGCAATATGGCGAATAATCTTTAAAAGTCTTCTTCAGAACCACCAGTTAGAATCTTTTAATGTTTGGCATACATCATTGTTATGAGGGTCAGAGTCAAGATTGTTCTAACCAAGTCCCTAGGTTAATACTTGGGCTTCCTGTGAAAGCCCAAATTTTAACTTAGTGCAATATGGGGGATAATTTTTAAAAATCTTCTTCTGTTCCACGAGTTGGAATGCTTTCGTATTTGGTACACAACATCTCTAGAGTGGTCAGATTCAAATTTGTTCAAATCGAGTGCCTGGGTTAATATTTGGGCAATATGAGGGAATTTCTTCAAAAATCTTCTTTGTCAGATCCACCAGTCCGAATCCTTTCATATTTTGGTATACAACCTCTCTGGGCGAGAGGGGGGAGGGGGGGGGAGGTGGGGGGTTAGATTCAAGTTTGTTGAAATTGAGTGCCTGGGTTAATATTTGGGCTCCCTATGGGAACCTAAACTTTAACTTCTTCCAAAATGAGGGAATTTCTTCAAAAATCTTCTTCAGATTCACCAGTCAGAATACCTTTATATTTGGGTTACAACATCTCTAGGGGAGTCAGATTCAAGTTTGTTCAAATTGGGTCTCTGGATTAATATTTGGGCTCCCTATGGTAGCCCAAATTTTAACTTAGTGCAATATGAGGAAATTTCTTTAAAAATATTCTTCGGATCTGCCACTCAGAATGGTTTGATATACAACATCTGTAGTGGGGTGCGATTCAAGTTTGTTCAGCTCGAGTGCCTGGGTTAATATTTGGCCTCCCTATGGGGAACCCGAATTTTAACTTGCAATATGAGGGAATTTCTTGTCAACCTACCTCAATTGTTTACTACAGGCTTGCACTACAGTGGAAGAACCTAACTCGGATAAAATACTCTCTATTTTAATCTTTCCCAAGATTTGGTAAAGAAAAGTAGTGTAAAAACACCACGAAAAAATAAGCCAAAACTGGGCCGAGCGCCATCGGCACACACCCAGTATGGGACGCTCTTCCATAGTACAAATCCACGACTTCCATAACAGAGCGCAATGCGTCAATTCGTCATTCTTTTTCTATCCGAGGCACGAGCAGGATGTGTTTCCGCCATTGCATTATGAAACCGTGATAATTCAACTCGTGGATAATGGTTTTCCTGTGACTGGAATTATGGATCTGAAGATCGTATAATAACAGGACTGTGTTTTATATATTCTCGTTTATATTTTCAACCACATTCTCATTGTTTATTATTTACTATTCCGTTTTCGCGAATGTTTTGTTTGCGACATCGTGTCATCGCGATTCGACAATGAATTTTTCGGTTGATAAAAATTTATTATTGGAGTAGGTGTCGGCCGTCTGGGTTCTGCCACCTTCTCTCGTAGTTGAGGGTGTTCTTCTACTTTCTGTTTCTGTTGAGTTCACCTTTTTCTTCTACTGCTCTCACCTCTGTTCTTCCCAGTTCGGTTCCTTTAGGGCAATTCCTTTTGCCCTCGCCATTGGTGCGTTCTCGTGTCCGTTTCGTCCGCACCCGCGGGTGGTGTGGAATGCTGTCGTTTCGGGAGCCTCCCGACTTGACCACGTCTGATGTGAGTTTACCCCCTCCATAGGGGATGTGCAGCTCCTCCCGCCCCCGTGGGGGGGCACTATCGTTTCGGGTCCCCCCCCCCGACTCGACCACGTCTGGTGTGAGTTTGACCCCCTCCGTGGGGGATGTGCAGCTCCTCCCGCTCCCGCGGGGGGTGATGAACTCTATCATTTCGGGTCGCCCGATTCGACCACGTCTGATGAGAATTGCTCCCCCTCCATGGGGGATGTGCAGCTCCTCCCGCACCAGCGGGGGTTGTGGACCGCTGTCGTTTCGGGGCTTCCCGATTCGACCATGTCTGGTGAGAGTTATTCCCCTTCCGTGGGGAATGTGCAGTGTTTTACCGTGGTGGATACTGCGGGAGCTGTTGGTTTTCTGGTGTAGAGATGCCTGGTTCTGGGACTATGCGCCTTCTCCAGTCGACATCTGAGGCTGTCACTAGGGTTGTGACTCCTCCTTTGGAGGCCGAGCTTGGTGGCTCTCTCCGCTTTTCCGCCAGTTCCAACAGCTCCCGTCGTATCTGCTGCTACTGCTGTTCCGTCTACAACGTCATTGGGCACCGTTTTTAGTTGGCCTCGGCTTCTCCCTGCCAGGGTCTGCAGGGATGTCTGTAGTGTGGTTGTGGGGTTTCGGCCTCAGCCTTCCCAGACTTCCTCTCGGCGAAGTCAAATGGGGCTGCCGACTGAACCCCCTACTGTGTCCTCTCAGCCATTGAGCACAGTAGTTTTATACCTGCAGTGGTCTGCTGCGGTGTCTGGTTGTGTAGACGTGGGGGTATCGGCCTCAGCCTTCCCTGACTTCAACTCGGCGAAGTTGGAAGTGACTGCTGGCCGGACCCTTTCGTGTGGTCTCTGCGCCGTCGAGCACCACAGTTGTCATTGGTTTCGGTTGTTCTTAGTGGGACACTATGAACTCCGTGGCGTTTCCGTCCACTCATTCTGGCCACACGACCAGTTTTGGGGGTCCAACGTCTTTTGTGCAGCCTGGACCTTCTGCCCTGCAGAGGTCAGCGGTGACTCTCATGAGTTCCTGCTATTTTTATCCTCGGGGTGTGTCACACCCCTATACACGTCTGCCTTCAGACGTTTTTGGCTGACGCCCATCGTCCAACGTCGGATCTTTTGGAGGATCGTGACCCTTCGCTGGTTAAGAGGGTCAGAGGTGAAGCCACTTTGCCGGTTCGTTCCCCTGTCGAACCGGCCAGTACGGGCAGTGAGCTTAGGGAGGCCCTCTCCTTACTCACTCAGGTTCTGTCAAAGAGCCTTCCCGTTGCTTCCAGCGTGGCAGCGAGTGGTTTCCAGGCACCCCCTATGGCACCGCCTCCCGGGATTGGAAACAGGCCGCTTTCTGATCCCCCTGGTGTTCCGACACCATGGGAGGCATCGGCTGGTTTGCCCACGATGGGCTATGTGTCTTCCGACTCAGGGGAAGAGTCAGACATGCTTGATGTCGAGAGCCAGCAGTTTTCGGACTTGGGGGCAGCTCTTGATTTCGTGTTTGGGTTCCTTCCGGATCTCAAACCATCTAACCAGTCGACAGTGTCAGCCAGGACGCGATCATCGGTCACGCGCCAACAGTCTATGGAGCAACCTGCTTCTGGGCGTCTTCAACCGTGCCTGTCGGTACAGTTGGTTGAAGCATTTTCAGCCTTGGACTCCAAGCTAAGTTCCAAGGCTATGAAGGCTCCGTTCTTCACCAGGGTTGACACCTTTTTGCCTCCGACGCGTTATCGTTCTTACGATTACGCCAATTCGTCGGTCTACCAGACTTTGACGGTTTTGGATCAGGACTCCACTTCCCTCGGGCTTTCCAAGTCCAAGTCTGCCGTCATTCCGATGACGACTCTGGATTCCACATTGGGCTTATCAAGAGAGATGCTTGGTATGCTTTCTCTCTCCGATCACGTCGTCTCAGCTTTAGCTGCTTATCTGCCTTCAGATAAGTTTGACGAGGTACAGGCTCCTTTGCGTGTGCTGTCCAAGATGCTCATGCATCTTACTCACACGCATGCCTGTAACATGGCTAATCTGGAATTAGTTCTAAGGGACTCTGTGCTGGACACAGGCCGATCCCTTCCTGAGGAGCAGTGCGCTACTCTTCGATCTGCTTTTTTGGCAGGTCCGCAACTTTTCCATGGTTCTGTGTTGATGGTCCTACGTCATTTCAACGATCAGCTGCTGTTTCTTCAGCTTGATCAGCCTTCTAGGGTAGGCATGGGCCGTTCCAAGCCTAACAAGTACCCTCTGCTTCCTCTGCGAAGCAAAGGGGCTGATCCTTCTGCCACCGCTTCTACTTCTTACTCAAGGGGTAAGGGTAAGCGTCAGCAGTCTTGAGGGAAGTCCCAGGATTCTTCATTCAGTAGAGGAGGTGTTTTCTCCTCTCGCAAGCCTCGTCGGGGTTCGCAATGAAGGTCCTCACCTCGACTCGTCCCAGGTTGGAGGAAGGATAGCAGAGTTCGCAGACCGTTGGGCCACCATCACATTCGATCCTTGGATGTTAGATGTTGTTTGGTCCGGGTTGCGAATATCCTTCCGACGGCACCCCACTCTGTCCGGGGTGCCTTTTCCAACCACAGTTCCTTCAGACATTTTACGTCGGGAACTTTTGTCCACGGAGATAGACAATCTCCTGACAAAGGGGGCGATTGAGGTCATCAAGAACATTAGGTCAGTGGGTTTCTATTCCCGCTTGTTCTTGGTGCCGAAGAAGGACGGCCGACTCCGACCGGTTCTCGATCTGAGTTTCCTGAACCAGTCTATCATTGCTCCCAAGTTCAGCATGGAGACTTTCAGGTCGGTCTTCCGTTCAATTCACCAGGGAGATTTTGCTTCCAGCTTCGACCTGCGAGACGCTTACTTTCACGTTCCTATTCATTGGGCGTTACAGAAGTATCACAGGTTCGTTTTTCTGGGGCGAGTTTACCAGTTCAAGGCCATGCCTTTCGGCCTCAACCTGGTTCCTTGGGCCTTCACCAGACTGATGTCGCATGTGATAGCTTTCCATCGCACACAGTCCAGGGTGACTACTTCGGCATATCTGGACGATATCCAACAGGGGCATTCCAATGCTGCCTTACTGGAGTCGGATGTCGCCACTCTGTTGAGCTTGCTCACGTCGCTACGTTTCAGAGTCAACGAGGAGAAGTCGGACCTGGTCCCTTCTCAGTCGTTTTATCATCTGGGGATGGCTTTCCGCACACAATTAAATTTGGTAGCGGTTCCCCAGGCCAAGGCTGTGATTCTCTCAGCTTTTGCTCCGACTCTGTCCCAGTCCACATCCGCGACGGCTCAGAGTTTTCTCCGGCTAATCGGTCTCTGCTGTTCGGTGACGGATCTCATTCCTCTAGGTCGGCTGCGTGTCAGACCTCTCCAACACTTTCTGCTCAGTCGTTTGAGGCCGAATGTAGATTTTCTGGATCTGGTGCTTCAGTTTCCAGAATATCTTTATCCTCACCTTCTCCTCTGGGTGGATGTCCAGTGGCTTTCGCAGGGTGTTCCGTTGGACTTACCCACGTCCGATCGCGTTCTGACGGCAGATGCCAGCGATGTCGGATGGGGTGCGACATTGGATCCTCTAGGTCTTTCCATTCCACGGGATGTGGGACCAGGATCATGCAGCTCTACACATCAACCAGAAGGAGCTTCTTGCTCTTCTTCTGCGTTTCAGGCAGTGGATCCCTCACCTGTCGAATCGCCAGGTCCTTCTGTTGCCCGACCATTCGACAGTGGTTGCTTACATTCGGAACCAGGGCGGCACGCACTCTGTTCCAATGTACGAATTGGCTTGGGATCTTATACTGCTCGCTCAGGATGTCCACGCTGGGGTGGCTGTTCGTCACATTCCCGGTTGCCTGAACGTCCTAGCCGACTCCCTGTCCCGTTGGGGCAGGGTCATTTCCACCAGGTTGATGCTCCACATGGCGGGTTCCATCGATCTCTTGTGACTCGTTGGAACCATCCGGTGGACACTTTCGTGTCTCCGTGTCCAGATGCTCTGGCTTTCGCCGTGGACGCTCTGGCCCTCCTTTGGGATGGTCTTGTCGGCTACGCCTTCCTACCGGTTCTGATTCCGCCTCAGGTTCTCACCCAGATATGAACCTGCAGTCGTTGAATCCTTTCGATCACACCAGTCGCTTCTCTGGGTGTGGATCAATCTGCTCTGCTCTCTGTTAGCGGCGGTTCCGGCATGTCTCCCTCTACCTCACGACTTTCTTTGCCAAAGTCGCCCGAGGAGGTCTTCAAGTTGACCCGACTTCATTGTGCCTTCGCACATGTCTTTTATCGGGTCCTCCGTAGTGGTTTTTCGAGACACGCAGTGGAGTTGCTTTTCTTCAAGGAGGCACTCACTCCACTGGTTTAGCCTCTGTGGCTAAGTGGAAGGTTCTTCTGTCGATGGTGTGCGATCACTCTGTTGCTTCTGTCACTCCTTCGATCACACTGCTTGCGGAGTTTCTGGTATATGTTTGTTTCTGGGGGTCTCCAGCAATGGGTACATGTCCATGCTTCGGAGACATTTTTTCCTATGTGATACCGCATTGTTTCGACACTCATCCTTGCCTCTCCAAGCATGTTCAGCTCTTTTCCTTGAAAAGGCCTAGGACTTTGCAGTTTACTCCAAGATGGTTACTTTCTTGGGCGCTGCTCTGCTTGGGGGTGGGGGGGGGGGGGGCGTTCACGCCTTTATCCTGGATGAATATGCGTTTTCCCACATGCCAGATCTCTCCTGCATCCATTTCTTGATGGACTTGTCTTGCTATTCGTGCAGCTTCCGCTCGTCTAGCTACTGGTGATTGTATTACCAATTGTTTTTTCTGCCACGAGGTGCGTGCATTGTCTTCCTCTTTTAATAACTCTGTCATGTTGTCGGATGACTGATGTTATACTGGCAGCCTTCTAGAGAAATGCTACATTCTCCTTTTATCTGCGACAGTTGCAGGAGCCGACAGAGAACCTTGGGGCCCTCTTTCTTCGGCTCAGGATGTTGTCTATCCAAGCTTTTCAGCTTTTTTTCAGGGTCAGTTCCAGGTTTGTGCTGTTACTGCCCTTTCTGTCGCGTCGCACTTCACCATACGCCTCATCTTTCATTGGCTTTTCTAATGTTTGTGATGCTATGGTTTGATAGGCCTAGGGATCTCTTCCTCTGTCCACGGTCCCAGTGCTATTGAGTTATGTGTGGGTTGGTTATGTGATTCCCTCCAGCCTTTTGTCTATTCAGCCTGTAGTAAACAATTGAGGTAGGTTGATAAGAAGTATAAATTTTATAGTAAATTTCCTTTCTTATTATACCTACCGAAACTGTTTACATGGAGGCCCTCCATGCTTCTTATTCGGGTAAGAATCCTTCCTCCCGCTGATCACATAACTCCTGTGTTGTTTGGAATCAAAAGAATGACGAATTGACGCATTGCGCACTGTTATGGAAGTCGTGGATTTGTACTATGGAAGAGCGTCCCATACTGGGTGTGCGCCGATGGCGCTCGGCCCAGTTTTGGCTTATTTTTTCGTGGTGTTTTTACACCACTTTTCTTTCCCAAATCTTGGGAAAGATTAAAATAGAGAGTATTTTATCCGAGTTAGGTTCTTCCACTGTAGTGCAAGCCTGTAGTAAACAATTTCGGTAGGTATAATAAGAAAGGAAATTTACTATAAAATTTATACTTCTTCAAAAATCTTCTTCAGATCCACCAGAGAGAGTTTTTTACACTGAAAATTTGGGGGCAGGTAGAACTTAGAAAATTTTGGACCAAAATCCGGAATTTTTTGTTGTTGTTTTTTATGCGTTTCAGTCAATTTTAAGACAAACATTTTTTTTGTTTTTTACACTGAAAATTTGGGGTCCGGGAATTGTCCAAATTCCGGAAATTTTTGTTTTGTTTTTATGCGTTTCGGTCAATTTTAAAACAAAAAAAAATTAATTTTTTTTACACTGAAAATTTGGGGTCTGGGTGGGACTTGGAAAATTTTGGATCAAAATCCGAAATTTTTTTTTTCGGTTTTTTATTTGTTTCGATCAATTTTAAGACAAAAAAAAATTATTTTTTTTTACACTGAAAATTTGGGGTCCGGGAATTGTCCAAATTCCGGAAATTTTTGTTTTGTTTTTATGCGTTTCAGTCAATTTTAAAACAAAAAAAAATTAATTTTTTTTACACTGAAAATTTGGAATCTGGGTGGGACTTGGAAAATTTTGGACCAAAATCCCAAATTTTTTTTGTTTTGTTTTTCATTTGTTTCGGTCAATTTTAAGACAAAATTTTTTTTTTTTTTTACACTGAAAATTTGGGGTCCGGGTGGGACTTTTCTGGACCAAAATCCGGAAATTAGTTTTTTGTTTTTTTATGCGTTTTGGTCAATTTTAAGACAAAAAAACATTTTTTTTTTTTTACACTGAAAATTTGGGGTCCGGGTGGGACTTGGAAAATTTTGGACCAAAATCCAGAATTTCTTTTTTTTGTTTTTTATTTGATTCGGTCAATTTAAAGACAAAATTTTTTTTTTTCTTGACACTGAAAATTTGGGGTCCAGATGGGACTTTTTTGGACCAAAATCCAGAAATTAGTTTTTTGGTTTTTTATGCATTTTGGTAAGTTTTAAGACAATTCTTTAGCTCACCTGAGCGAAGCCCAGCGGGAGCTTTACTGATCGTGATCCGTCCGTCGTCCGTCCGGCGTTAACTTTACATTATCGACTTCTCCTAAATCACTAGCCCAATTTTATTCAAATGTTGGCTAAATTGTTTATTACCTAATGCCAATTCAGATTTGTTCAAATGAAGTTGCCCCTCCACCTGGGTGGTGCCACGCCCCCAAGGGGCACCAAAATCTTTGTAAATCTTCTTCTCATGAACCAGCAGTAGCAGAGACTTGATATATAGTATGCACCTTCCTTTTGAGGTGTAGACTCAGATTTGTTCAAGAGAAGTTTGAGGGATAATATTTGGCGTTGTTATGGGAGGGGCACAAACTTTGGCCCCGCCCCTAATTTCTATTTTCTGAACCGAAAAGCCGATTTCAACCAAATTTTATGTGAGGGCTTATTGGATCATGAGTACTTGATTTATGCAAAAAAAAAATTTCCCGCAGCCCCGTGGGAACCACAGGAGCTAAAAATAGAAAAAAGTTAAAACGCCCATATCTCCAAAACTGCACGGCACTGAGAATTTTTATTTGGTGTGCAGCTTCCTTAGGACCAACAGAAAGGATTGGTAAAAAAAAATGGCCATCGGTTTTATCATAGGGCACAGTTTCGGGACTTTGAAAAAGTGCTGAGTCAGCACTTTTTAACACTGTAGGCAATGGGAAAAACATTAAAAAATCTTCTTCTCCAGATCCAGCAGGCAGAATCTTTTGATATTTTGTATGCAACATTGTAGGGTGGATCTGATTCAAGTTTGTTCAAATCGGCCCCCTGGGTTCATATTTGGGCTCAGTATAGGAGCCCGATTTTGAACTTAGTGCATTTCAGGCAAATTTCTTAAAAAATGTTCTTCTCCAGATCCAGCAGGCAGAATCTTTTGATATTTGGTATGCAACATTGTGGGGTGGATCTGATTCAAGTTTGTTCAAATCGACCCCCTGGGTTTATATTTGGGCTCAGTATAGGAGCCCAAATTTGAACTTACTGCATTTCAGGCAAATTTCTTTGAAAATCTTCTTCTCCAGATCCAGCAGGCAGAATCTTTTGATATTTGGTATGCAACATTGTGGGGTGGATCTGATTCAAGTTTGTTCAAATCGGCCCCTTGGGTTTATATTTGGGCTCAGTATAGGAGCCCAAATTTGAACTTAGTGCATTTCAGGCAAATTTCTTTGAAAATCTTCTTCTCAAGATCCAGCAGGCAGAATCTTTTGATATTGGTATGCAACATTGTGGGGTGGATCTGATTCAAGTTTGTTCAAATCGGCTCCCTGGGTTTATAATTGGGCTCAGTATAGGAGCCCAAATTTGAACTTAATGCTTTTCAGGCAAATTTCTTAAAAAATCTTCTTCTCCAGATCCAGCAGGTAGAATCTTTTGATATTTGGTATGCAACATTGTGGGGTGGATCTGATTCTATTTTGTTCAAATCGGCTCCCTAGATTCATATTTGGGCTCACTATAGAAGCTCGAATTCGAACTTAGTGCATTTCAGGCAAATTTCTTCAAAAATCTTCTTCAGATCCTGCAGGCAGAATCTTATGATATTTGGTATGCAACATTGTGGGGTGGATCTGATTCCAGTTTGTTAAAATCGGCCACCTGGATTCATATTTGGGCTCACTATAGAAGCCCAAATTCGAACTTAGTGCATTTCAGGCAAATTTCTTCAAAAATCTTCTCCAGATCCAGCAGGCAGAATCTTGTGATATTTGGTATGCAACATTGTGGGGTGGATCTGATTCCTGTTTGTTCAAATCGGCCCCCTGGGTTTATATTTGGGCTCAGTATAGGAGCCCAAATTTGAACTTAGTACATTTCAAGCAAATTTCTTTGAAAATTTTCTCAAGATCCAGCAGGCAGAATCTTGTGATATTTGGTATGCAGCATCCTTAGGGAGGTGAGATTCAAGTTTGTTCAAGCCATGTCCCTAGGTCCATATTTGGGCTCACTGTGGGAGCTTGAATTGTAACTTTGTTCGAAATGAGGAATTTTCTTAAAAAATCTTCTTCAGATCCAGCAGTCGGAATGGTTTGATATGTGGTGAGTAGCATCCTGGAAGGGGGGGGGGGGGGGGGGGGATTCAAGTGTGTTAAAGCCAAGTCCATGAGTCCATATTTGGGTCCCCTGTGGGAGCCCAAATTATAACTTAGTCAATATGAGGAATTTTTCTTTAAAAATCTTCTTCTTCAGATTCAGCAGTTGAATGTTTTGATATTTGGCATGGAGCAACCTTAGGGGGCTGAGATTCAAGTTTGTTCAAGCCAAGTCCCTTGGTTCATATTTGGGCTCACTATGGGAGCCTGAATGACAACTTAGTTCAAAATGAGGAATTTTCTTTAAAAATCTTCAGATCCAGCAGATGAATGCTTTTGATATTTTTTATGCAGCATCCTTAGGGGGTAAGATTCAAGTTTGTTCAAGCCATGTCCCTAGATCCATATTTGGGCTGATTGTGGGAGCTCGAATTGTAACTTGGTTCAAAATGAGGAATTTTCTTTAAAAATCTTCTTCTTCAGATCCAGCAGTCGGAATGTTTTGATATTTGGTGTGCAGAATCCTTAGGGGTGTGAGATTCAGGTTTGTTAAAGCCAAGTCCCTGGGTTCATATACGGGCTCCCTGTTGGAGCCCGAATTATGACTTAGTTCAATATGAGGAATATTCTTTAAAAATCTTTTTTTAGATCCACTGGTCAGAATATTTGGATATTTGGTTTCAGCTTTTCTTAGGAGGAGCAGATGCAACTTGTGGAAATCAATTCTCTGGGTTGATATTTAGGCTACCATGTCAGGTGAGCGCCCTGAGGCCCCCTGGGGCCTCTTGTTTTTTTTTACACTGGAAATTTGGGGTCCGGGTGGGACTTGGAAAATTTTGGACCAAAATCCAGAAAATTTTGGACCAAAATCCAGAATTTTTTTTGTTTTGTTTTTTATTTGTTTCGGTCAATTTAAAGACAAACAAAATTTTCTTTTTTTTACACTGAAAATTTGGGGTCCAGATGGGACTTTTTTTGACCAAAATCCAGAAATTAGTTTTTTGGTTTTTTATGCATTTTGGTCAGTTTTAAGACAATTTTTTTTTTTTTTACACTGAAAATTTGGGGGCCGGGTGGGACTTATAAAATTTTGTCCAAAATCCAGAAATTTTTGTTTTGTTTTTATGCGTTTCGGTCAATTTTAAAACAAAAAAAAAAAAATTTTTTTTACACTGAAAATTTGGGATCTGGGTGGGACTTGGAAAATTTTGGACCAAAATCCGAAATTTTTTTTGTTTTGTGTTTTATTTGTTTCGGTCAATTTTAAGACAAAAATTTTTTTTTTTTTACACTGAAAATTTGGGGTCTGGGTGGGACTTGGAAAATTTTGGACCAAAATCCAGAATTTTTTTTTTTTGTTTTTTATTTGTTTTGGTCAATTTAAAGACAAAAATTTTTTTTTTTCTTTACACTGAAAATTTGGGGTCCGGATGGGACTTTTTTGGACCAAAATCCGGAAATTAGTTTTTTGTTTTTTATGCATGTTGGTCAATTTTAAGACAAAAAAACATTATTTTTTTTTACACTGAAAATTTGGGGTCCGGGTGGGACTTAGAAAATTTTGGACCAAAATCCAGAATTTTTTTTTTTTTTTTTATTTTTTATTTGTTTCGGTCAATTTAAAGACAAAAATTTTTTTTTTCTTTACACTGAAAATTTGGGGTCCAGATGGGACTTTTTTGGACCAAAATCCGGAAATTAGTTTTTTGGTTTTTTATGCATTTTGGTCAGTTTTAAGACAATTTTTTTTTTTTTACACTGAAAATTTGGGGTCCGGGTGGGACTTGGAAAATTTTGGACCAAAATCCAGAATTTTTTTTGTTTTGTTTTTCATTTGTTTCGGTCAATTTTAAGACAAAATTTTTTTTTTTTTTTACACTGAAAATTTGGGGTCCGGGTGGGACTTTTCTGGACCAAAATCCGGAAATTAGTTTTTTGTTTTTTTATGCGTTTTGGTCAATTTTAAGACAAAAAAACATTTTTTTTTTTTTACACTGAAAATTTGGGGTCCGGGTGGGACTTGGAAAATTTTGGACCAAAATCCAGAATTTCTTTTTTTTGTTTTTTATTTGATTCGGTCAATTTAAAGACAAAATTTTTTTTTTTCTTGACACTGAAAATTTGGGGTCCAGATGGGACTTTTTTGGACCAAAATCCAGAAATTAGTTTTTTGGTTTTTTATGCATTTTGGTAAGTTTTAAGACAATTCTTTAGCTCACCTGAGCGAAGCCCAGCGGGAGCTTTACTGATAGTGATCCGTCCGTCGTCCGTCCGGCGTTAACTTTACATTATCGACTTCTCCTAAATCACTAGCCCAATTTTATTCAAATGTTGGCTAAATTGTTTATTACCTAATGCCAATTCAGATTTGTTCAAATGAAGTTGCCCCTCCACCTGGGTGGTGCCACGCCCCCAAGGGGCACCAAAATCTTTGTAAATCTTCTTCTCATGAACCAGCAGTAGCAGAGACTTGATATATAGTATGCACCTTCCTTTTGAGGTGTAGACTCAGATTTGTTCAAGAGAAGTTTGAGGGATAATATTTGGCGTTGTTATGGGAGGGGCACAAACTTTGGCCCCGCCCCTAATTTCTATTTTCTGAACCGAAAAGCCGATTTCAACCAAATTTTATGTGAGGGCTTATTGGATCATGAGTACTTGATTTATGCAAAAAAAAAATTTCCCGCAGCCCCGTGGGAACCACAGGAGCTAAAAATAGAAAAAAGTTAAAACGCCCATATCTCCAAAACTGCACGGCACTGAGAATTTTTATTTGGTGTGCAGCTTCCTTAGGACCAACAGAAAGGATTGGTAAAAAAAAATGGCCATCGGTTTTATCATAGGGCACAGTTTCGGGACTTTGAAAAAGTGCTGAGTCAGCACTTTTTAACACTGTAGGCAATGGGAAAAACATTAAAAAATCTTCTTCTCCAGATCCAGCAGGCAGAATCTTTTGATATTTTGTATGCAACATTGTAGGGTGGATCTGATTCAAGTTTGTTCAAATCGGCCCCCTGGGTTCATATTTGGGCTCAGTATAGGAGCCCGATTTTGAACTTAGTGCATTTCAGGCAAATTTCTTAAAAAATGTTCTTCTCCAGATCCAGCAGGCAGAATCTTTTGATATTTGGTATGCAACATTGTGGGGTGGATCTGATTCAAGTTTGTTCAAATCGACCCCCTGGGTTTATATTTGGGCTCAGTATAGGAGCCCAAATTTGAACTTACTGCATTTCAGGCAAATTTCTTTGAAAATCTTCTTCTCCAGATCCAGCAGGCAGAATCTTTTGATATTTGGTATGCAACATTGTGGGGTGGATCTGATTCAAGTTTGTTCAAATCGGCCCCTTGGGTTTATATTTGGGCTCAGTATAGGAGCCCAAATTTGAACTTAGTGCATTTCAGGCAAATTTCTTTGAAAATCTTCTTCTCAAGATCCAGCAGGCAGAATCTTTTGATATTGGTATGCAACATTGTGGGGTGGATCTGATTCAAGTTTGTTCAAATCGGCTCCCTGGGTTTATAATTGGGCTCAGTATAGGAGCCCAAATTTGAACTTAATGCTTTTCAGGCAAATTTCTTAAAAAATCTTCTTCTCCAGATCCAGCAGGTAGAATCTTTTGATATTTGGTATGCAACATTGTGGGGTGGATCTGATTCTATTTTGTTCAAATCGGCTCCCTAGATTCATATTTGGGCTCACTATAGAAGCTCGAATTCGAACTTAGTGCATTTCAGGCAAATTTCTTCAAAAATCTTCTTCAGATCCTGCAGGCAGAATCTTATGATATTTGGTATGCAACATTGTGGGGTGGATCTGATTCCAGTTTGTTAAAATCGGCCACCTGGATTCATATTTGGGCTCACTATAGAAGCCCAAATTCGAACTTAGTGCATTTCAGGCAAATTTCTTCAAAAATCTTCTCCAGATCCAGCAGGCAGAATCTTGTGATATTTGGTATGCAACATTGTGGGGTGGATCTGATTCCTGTTTGTTCAAATCGGCCCCCTGGGTTTATATTTGGGCTCAGTATAGGAGCCCAAATTTGAACTTAGTACATTTCAAGCAAATTTCTTTGAAAATTTTCTCAAGATCCAGCAGGCAGAATCTTGTGATATTTGGTATGCAGCATCCTTAGGGAGGTGAGATTCAAGTTTGTTCAAGCCATGTCCCTAGGTCCATATTTGGGCTCACTGTGGGAGCTTGAATTGTAACTTTGTTCGAAATGAGGAATTTTCTTAAAAAATCTTCTTCAGATCCAGCAGTCGGAATGGTTTGATATGTGGTGAGTAGCATCCTGGAAGGGGGGGGGGGGGGGGGATTCAAGTGTGTTAAAGCCAAGTCCATGAGTCCATATTTGGGTCCCCTGTGGGAGCCCAAATTATAACTTAGTCAATATGAGGAATTTTTCTTTAAAAATCTTCTTCTTCAGATTCAGCAGTTGAATGTTTTGATATTTGGCATGGAGCAACCTTAGGGGGCTGAGATTCAAGTTTGTTCAAGCCAAGTCCCTTGGTTCATATTTGGGCTCACTATGGGAGCCTGAATGACAACTTAGTTCAAAATGAGGAATTTTCTTTAAAAATCTTCAGATCCAGCAGATGAATGCTTTTGATATTTTTTATGCAGCATCCTTAGGGGGTAAGATTCAAGTTTGTTCAAGCCATGTCCCTAGATCCATATTTGGGCTGATTGTGGGAGCTCGAATTGTAACTTGGTTCAAAATGAGGAATTTTCTTTAAAAATCTTCTTCTTCAGATCCAGCAGTCGGAATGTTTTGATATTTGGTGTGCAGAATCCTTAGGGGTGTGAGATTCAGGTTTGTTAAAGCCAAGTCCCTGGGTTCATATACGGGCTCCCTGTTGGAGCCCGAATTATGACTTAGTTCAATATGAGGAATATTCTTTAAAAATCTTTTTTTAGATCCACTGGTCAGAATATTTGGATATTTGGTTTCAGCTTTTCTTAGGAGGAGCAGATGCAACTTGTGGAAATCAATTCTCTGGGTTGATATTTAGGCTACCATGTCAGGTGAGTGCCCTGAGGCCCCCTGGGGCCTCTTGTTTTTTTTTACACTGGAAATTTGGGGTCCGGGTGGGACTTGGAAAATTTTGGACCAAAATCCAGAAAATTTTGGACCAAAATCCAGAATTTTTTTTGTTTTGTTTTTTATTTGTTTCGGTCAATTTAAAGACAAACAAAATTTTCTTTTTTTTACACTGAAAATTTGGGGTCCAGATGGGACTTTTTTTGACCAAAATCCAGAAATTAGTTTTTTGGTTTTTTATGCATTTTGGTCAGTTTTAAGACAATTTTTTTTTTTTTTACACTGAAAATTTGGGGGCCGGGTGGGACTTATAAAATTTTGTCCAAAATCCAGAAATTTTTGTTTTGTTTTTATGCGTTTCGGTCAATTTTAAAACAAAAAAAAAAAAATTTTTTTTACACTGAAAATTTGGGATCTGGGTGGGACTTGGAAAATTTTGGACCAAAATCCGAAATTTTTTTTGTTTTGTGTTTTATTTGTTTCGGTCAATTTTAAGACAAAAATTTTTTTTTTTTTACACTGAAAATTTGGGGTCTGGGTGGGACTTGGAAAATTTTGGACCAAAATCCAGAATTTTTTTTTTTTGTTTTTTATTTGTTTTGGTCAATTTAAAGACAAAAATTTTTTTTTTTCTTTACACTGAAAATTTGGGGTCCGGATGGGACTTTTTTGGACCAAAATCCGGAAATTAGTTTTTTGTTTTTTATGCATGTTGGTCAATTTTAAGACAAAAAAACATTATTTTTTTTTACACTGAAAATTTGGGGTCCGGGTGGGACTTAGAAAATTTTGGACCAAAATCCAGAATTTTTTTTTTTTTTTTTATTTTTTATTTGTTTCGGTCAATTTAAAGACAAAAATTTTTTTTTTCTTTACACTGAAAATTTGGGGTCCAGATGGGACTTTTTTGGACCAAAATCCGGAAATTAGTTTTTTGGTTTTTTATGCATTTTGGTCAGTTTTAAGACAATTTTTTTTTTTTTACACTGAAAATTTGGGGTCCGGGTGGGACTTGGAAAATTTTGGACCAAAATCCAGAATTTTTTTTTTTTTTTTTTTTTTTTTATTTGTTTCGGTCAATTTAAAGACAAAATTTTTTTTTTTTTTTTTACACTGAAAATTTGGGGTCCAGATGGGACTTTTTTTGACCAAAATCCAGAAATTATTTTTTTGGTTTTTTATGCATTTTGATCAGTTTTAAGACAAATTTTTTTTTTTACACTGAAAATTTGGGGGCCGGGTGGGACTTATAAAATTTTGGACCAAAATCCTGAATTTTTTTGTTTTGTTTTTTATTTGTTTCGGTCAATTTTAAGACAATTTTTTTTTTTACACTGAAAATTTGGGTGCCGAGTGGGACTTGGAAAATTTTGGACCAAAATCCAGAATTTTTTTTTTTGTTTTTTATGCATTTCGGTCAATTTTAAGACAAAAAAAAATTTTTTTTTTACACTGGAAATCTGGGGGCCGGGTGGGGACCGGAAATTAGTTTTTCGTTTTTTAATGCGTTTTGGTCAATTTTAAGAAGAAAAAAATTTTAGGCTGAAAATATTTTGTTTGGGACTTCGAAAATTTCCAAACAAAAATAAAAAAAAATCTGTTTTTTATGCGTTTATCTCAATTTTGGAACGTAAAAGTGCAGGAACTGAAAATAGAAGGAAAAATCCTGTGTACTGTGTGGGCACAACTGCTTCATCTAGTTTGTATATGCTTTGCTTAGGAGGGGCATATGCAGCTTATTAAAATTAAGTCCCTGGTTTGAAATTTAGACTACCATGTCAGATGAGCGCCCTCAGGCCCCCTGGGGCCTCTTGTTTGTATTACCACAAATGAAAGCTGTGGTCGATTTTAGACTGTGAGTGATTCTATTGCATAGTTATGGTCCTTGATTGTAAAAAAAAACTTTTGGGGGAAGATAGCCATGATGCTCTCCATCTGTTAATCCGTCTGTCTATAGATGGAGTGTTTCTGCTCTCTAATTGAAGAGTACCGCTTGGCCAATCAAAACCAAACTGGTCATATGGGTTGGGATGTACCAGAGGTGAAGGTCACAGTGACCTTGAACTTGAAAATTTTCCGGGAGTTTATTTCTACTCTCCAATTAGAATTCTGCTGGATCGACCGAAACTACATTTGATAAATTCGTTGGGTATGAGGAGGGAAAGAACCCAATTTATTTAGGCATCATTGTGCTAAAGTTCAAGGATGCAGTGATCTCTTACAAATTTTCTTGGTTTCTGCTCTACAATTAAGATTTTGCTATCCCGATATCCAACAAACTGGACATATGGGTTAAATATGATGAGAGGAAGAATCCTATTTATTTTTGGGACACTGTGCCTAACGGTCTAAAAATTTTCCTTGTTTCCACTCTCAACTTATAGTTTCACTGGACTGATTGAAACTAAACTTCACATATGGGTTAGTTGTGATGAGAGGAGGAACCCTATTTATATTGGGAGTCATTGTGTCAAAATCACAGCAGTCTTTAACTTGCAATTAAAGTTTTGTGACATGACAGCAGGGTGAAATAATTCCCAGCCCCCCCCCCCCCCCATTCCACAAGAAAATAAAAAGCATATAAAAATAAAACAGTTTGCTACTGTGTTTATTATATCACACCCAGTTGAAAATTAATAACACATCTCTTGAATCTCAACTGGATAATGTTTTTGTGTTTGTCCACGAGAGAACAACTGATCATTGTTTACACAATCTGCTGATTTTTTCAACAATGCGCATTGATACTGTGTCAACTTAAAAATCAGGCAATCAAAAAAAAAAGTCTGAAAAGTTTGAATGCTTCACTTTACAAATTTAAATGTATATTTGGAACAGTAAACTTGGAATAACGGCCAACATTTGCTGTTTTCCGACCAATTTTTCCCAGAGTTATGGCCTATTTTCACTCTTTCGACTTAGAAAATTTTTCTGTCCCACAATACCTTTAAGGCAACTTTGAATGTGTCTATGGATTGGGGGCAGTGGCACATGCTCTGCGCAGACCTTGTTGAAAACTGGTCGTATGTTACCAGAAGTTTTCATGTGATTGCGTCATCTGCCAAATAATTGTGTGTTTTTTCATTAAAATAATTAGAATATGAGAGATATCTTTTTTCTGTGTAGTGTTAACTCTTTACCTAACATGCAAAGCAGATGACATCTGCAAACAAAATTCTTGAATACCTATTTTTTTTCATGTTTTGTGTCAAAAACCTAGCTTATGACCACTCATTGAGATTCTTGGTGGTGTCCAAAAATGGGATCACAACTCGATGTCAAAGCCGGTTCATTGAGATCCCATTCTGGACACCCCCTCGAAGCTGATACAAATCACAGGACATGCATATTATCATGATAATCTGTTTTTAATAATTTTACAATTCTCTTGCTGAACAATTCAAATTTGACAGTTTTTCTTACATTAAAAAATTGAAGACGAAGTTTGATTTTCAGATCCCCAGTGCTGCTAATTGATAGGTATTTCCCTCAATAAGCAATGAAGGCATAACCACCCTTAGACTCAAGATAATCTCTGGGACTGAGCTTCTAATTACTCCATTATGCCTGGTAATGCCACTTTGCTTGCTTATGTTCGACAGATAACGATGAACAATTTCAGTTTAAACAAACTGCTTTCATCTGGTTACTCATCACAGGGTACAACTCTAGCTTCATTCATATCACCCAAAATTGGCATCATATCAGCCAAGTTTGAAGTCATATTAGCAAAGTTTGAAGTCATATCACCCAAGTTTGATAACAGGAAATTCTGGGTTAGATATAGAATATACTCATAGTAGCTTGGTGTACCAAATGTTCACCACGAGTGGTGAAGTGGTGTTAACCATGAGCCTTTGGCGCACAGTTAACACCACTTCACCACGAGTGGTGAACATTTGGTACACCATGCTACTTTGGGTATATTTTATTTATACCATGATCATCAGATATTAAGAGTTGCTATTATTTTTTCTCGATTTTACTGAGAAAGGAGCCATACATACGTGCAAATTTGTTTTTGTTTACATGAGGATCGGTGGGCGATACTTCTGTTGTCAATTTTATCACCAAAACGAGATAGAAAAAGAAACAGGGCCTTTTTCATTTTGATAACATAACATACTGTTTCGAGTTATGGATGCTTTATTAACATGGGACAATGCTAATGTTAATTTTTGGTGTTTTATGGGGTAAACACATTTAAAAAAAGTAATAAATAATCATCACTTTCATTTCATTCTTCACGAGGCGATGTGCGATAAATTTAGACAAGTTTGCATTAAAGTCGACGTAACCAAAGGTCAACCTGGATGTAGTTCCCATGTAGGTGTAAATTTTAAGGATGTAGTTCCACTGTAGGTGTAAATTTTACCTACTGAAATCCCATTGCTGGCGTGTTCACTGCGGTTGGTGTGTAAAGCTAAAATTTATGTCATAGGCTTTTCATATATTGTAGAATAGGTAATCATGGTTTAAAATATCATATCTAATAAATAAATACAATTACCACTCAGAATCAGGCACTTAATTTCCAATTCCAGTATTTTATCAAACACCTTGCAGCTGTCTCCTTTCACACCATGACAAAAAAATGAAAGCTTTCAAATTATTCTGTTTTCATGTGGAATGTGTGTGACCAATGTCTGTTGTTTCAGCATCTAAATAATAACATTATTGGGTATTGAGGGGTGAGGGAAGGCTTATTTCCATGTAGGTTTTAATTTTCATACCCAAGGGAATGGGCTGGGGTTATTCCAGTATGCCATACTACTAAATTATTTGTCCACCTACTAGATGAATTTCCAAGATTACCCTAGTACAGTCAAATTGCAATAACTTGTCATCACTCTAGAAATTTTTAGGACTTGAAAAGCTAATTTGTAATTTATTCCTCTTGTGTTCTTGAGTTTCTATTGGGTGAGAATTCAAAGTAATGAGAAGCCTTCCAACTACTAGAATGGCAAAACCAAACTTAGTCTACAAGAAAATCAGAAAAACTGACGGATGCTGCCCGACAGACGAATGACAGATTCGTAAAATTGTGGTTCTCTGCCATGGGAAATAATTTGACACGTCTTTGAAATACAAGGACCATAAATCTGGTGGAAAAATATGCAGGCCACTTTCTTATAACATGTGCTGGAGTGACTTGTCACAATGATTACTCATACCAAATTTCATTAAAATCCATCCACTCACTGCTGAGATATCACTGCGGATGGATGCATGTGTGGATGTTTGGACAAAGTGGCGATTATTTTTTTTTCGTCGAGCTCGTTCCAAAGAGGGGTCATAACCTATGTTTTTGAGACAAAAAATGAAAAAAATTAGTCAAGAATTTTGTTTGCACATGTCATCTACTTTTCATGTTAGGTAAAGGGTTAACAAAGCTCAATGTGTTCTTTCAAACAAGACTGACCTGGTTAAATCTCCAGTTGCATCATGGGAAAAACCCCATGGAATCCCTGGGAAGTGAAGCAATGTTTGTTTACTGTGGTAAACAAGCTCTATTTCATTGGTAAAATAGGACCCAGTTACCAATGCTTGGGGTGGAATTCCTATAAAATAGTCAACATGGGTAAAAACGATTGACTAAATGTGACTTTATCTCCATTTTGCAGGCAAGATTAGCCATTGTGGTGCAATATGTCGCCTTAAAACACCAATAAATAAGAATAAACAAGTGTTTGACCACCGAGGTGGTATTAGTCCCCTACGGCACTTTTGTGACATAAGGTGTTTTTGTCACAGAAGACACTAGAGTATATAAGCATCTTGGATTTAAATAAAAAAATATTGAGCGTGCATAATCCCCTCACAACCCTTTATCCATGTACCATATGTGAAAGGCATAGCTTGAACCATGTTGGAGGGAGGGGTGGTAACATAAAATAGAGAAAAAAGCTTAAAAAACACAACAAAAATGGCCGCCATTCTGCCATCTTGGATTTTGAAAAATAAATATTGACTGTGCATCATCCCCTCAGAACCATTTATCCATGTATCAAATATGAAAGGTGTAGCTTGAAGCATATTAGAGGGAGAGGTGGTAACATAAAAACAGACAGACAGATGTTAGATTTTGAAAAAAAAATATTGAGCGTGCATAATCCCCTCACAACCCCTTTATCCATGTACCATATATGAAAAGTGCAGCTTGAACCATGTTGGAGGGAGCACTGGTAACATAAAATAGAGAAAAAAGCTTAAAAAACACAACAGAAATGGTTGCCATGGCGCCATCTTGAACTTTGGAAAAAAAATATTGAATGTGCAACATCCCATTACAACCCTATATCCATGCGCCAGATATAAAAAGTGTAGCTTGAACCATGTTGGAGTGAGGGGTGGTAACATAAAATAGAGAAAAAAGCTTAAAAAACACGACAAAAATGGCTGCCATGCCGCCATCTTGGATTTTGAAGAAAAAATATTGAACGTGCATCATCTCCTCCCAACCCTCTATCCATGTGCCAAATATGCAAAGTGTAGCTTGAACCATGTTGGTGGGAGGGGTAGTAACATGAAAACAGAGAAAAAAGGCTTAAAAAACACAACAAAAATGGCCGCCATTCCGCCATCTTGGATTTTGAAAAAAAAATTTTGAGCGTGCATCATCCCCTCAGAACCATTTATCCATGTACCAAATATGAAAGGTGTAGCTTAAAGCATGTGGGAGGGAGAGGTGGTAACATAAAAAACAGACAGACAGACAGACAGACAGACAGATGGACAGACAGACAGATGGACGGACAGACAGATGGAGTGCAATCCTATAGTCCCCTTACGGTTCCCGTAGGGGACTAATAAATACATTATGGAAATAAATTGCAGGTTAAAATTTTGACATCAGTACTCAGAGGGTTAACCTTCCACTGATGGCTGTAAGCATCATCACTGAGTGTCTTCTTGTTATAAGATTATTTATATAATAATGTAAATATCCTTTTGTTGGAAACATTTTCAAAACTGGTGGAAATAAAGCCTGCATCAGTGATGAAAAAAGAGGTGGGCCATGCCCCGGTGCATATCCCCATGGGTCCAAACAATGGCAAGACAAGAAATAGACCATGATATCATGAAAGCCTTTCCCATAAACAATCTTCATTCCAAATTTTATTGAGATCCAATAACCCAAACCAGAGATACGAGGCAAACAAATAAAAAATTGGCTATTTTATGAGGCAAATAGCAAAATTTAATTTACCCCCCCCCCCTACACAGAGGTAATTGTGAAGGCCAGAAACACCTGTTACTGAAGTCTAGTGATGATCGAACCATCCACATAAGAGATATAAAAACAAAGGCATAATGCCACATATGAGGAGGTGATTTGCATGCTCATGTAGCTCTGTCAAACCACAAAAGGATTGATTAAATACCTGTATTGAATGTACTGCGGCCAAATAGGTCCATAAACAAAAGGAATTGATGTCTACCAGGGTAATTTCTCAACATATCACAAAATTTTTATTTAACTGACATGAGTTTACTCTTTAACCTATATGCAATTGACAGGTCAAATTTGTACTGATGGCATGGTAAATGGTTTATTAACAGGGTTATTAAATTAACCCTTTGAATCCTGATGGTATCTACCATATTAGTTCAATGACAGCAATTGGAAGAGTCTATATTCATTATTTTGGGGTAGACCAATTTATATTTTCAACATGCAGCCTTGGGGCTGCATGTTGAAAATATTGATTGATCTATACCACACATTCACTTAGCAGCCAGCCTTCTTAACTGGTGAGGGCTGGAAGCCCATATTTGGGATTTATTCTTTAGTGCTGGTACTGCAACTTAAAGGCTTCAAATTCAGTGGCTGTTAAGATTTCCCATGTTATAATGTATGGGCAAGTGCACTCTCCTATAAACTGTAACAAGGCAAAGGCATGTGAACAAACTTTGATGGCCAAAAATAATTTAGCACTCTTCCAGTTCATGAAAAGTATGATATATCATGTTCCTGGGTCGAAAAAGCAGCCTTTCAGGTTCAGAGATCTCTACTGTACTGTATGTCCAGCACAAGAACTGGATTTATTTATTGGTGAGTAACCCTTTACCCAATGTAACAGCCAAAACCGTCCAGAGCTATTCTAAAAAATTGCCAATTAATTTTCATTATATTTTCATTTTTTGTCTCAAAAACATAGGTTATGACCCCTCTTTGGAATGAGGTTGTCAAGCTCGTTCCAACGAGGGGGTCATAACCTATGTTTTTGAGACAAAAAATGAAAAAAATTAGTTGTTCAGGAATTTTGTTTGCAACTGTCGTCTGCTTTTCATGTTAGGTAAAGGGTTAAGGTCACATATCTCTGATCAATGGCTAATCATGTTGACCGCAACCTGGATATAAAATCAAGTCCAGCCAATCATTTATACCCATGTAGCCCATTTTAGAGAACTTCCACCCCAGGTATTGGTGGTAACCAGGTCCTATTTTCCCAGCGAAACAAAGCTTGTTTATCACAGTAAACAAGCAAGCACTGCTTCACTTTTCAGGGTTCCCATGAGGCACAAGAACTGGATGGAAATCACAGTAATTATCAAACTTCTAAAAGAAACACAGACAAAATACACAAAAAAAATTACACGCTTCATTTCATAAAACATAATAAATATTTTATTAGATAAACATATCTCATAAATCAACAGTAACATATCTTCAATTAACTGCCTAACATACTGATTAGTAAATGAAATTATACAGTAGATATGAAGTGGGTGAATCTTTGTGGATCCTAAAGGGTGTCATCCCAACAAGTCACATCCAAACAAGACCTATTGTTGAAGGCAATTATACCCCCTCTGCAGAGCTGGGCCATGAAGCATAAATGAATTGAAAACAAACTAAGGACCATAAAATCATGAAAAATTGACAAAGTAAGGACCGTAACTCTGGTGAATAATATGCAGGCAACTTTTTTTTATAACGTGCAGGAGCACTGAAATCCATCCATTCACTGCTGAAATATCGCTGTGGATGGATGCACTGAAGGGCAGATGCACAGACGGATGCATGTAATCCAGAATACCCCCGACACCCCCCACCACCCCTTCTCTTCCTGAGTGGTGGTATAATAAGACAAAAATGTAAAATATCCCAACAAGCTGATCCCAATTAGTCATATCTCAAACAATATTAAAATTGATATAATTCATTAATTATCTTAATAATTCATCAATAAAGAATTTGTTTGTTCCTGCTGTTATGGGTATTTATTACATGCCTGTTCTATGGAATCCCAATCTACAGCAACACTGAACCATGCAGAAAATGAAAATCTGTTCCTCACAAATGTGCGGAACAAAAATCGTTGATGTACTATTTTCAAATAGAAGCGAAAATTAAATGTCAGTGGAATTTTCTACAAATCGTGCAACGCAATTACAATTTGAATGCTAGCAATCGTTGAAAATCGCTCCCTGAGTTCCAAGGTGTTCTACGTGCCATTTGGCAAATAGAACACATTGGAACTCAGGGTAAACACAGGTTCTCCTTGCAAATTTGGTTGGCGATAAAATGTGTTCCCTTTATTGATAGTTGTCAGATGAATTGCTGAATGTCCTTGTAATAATGGTTTTTATAGATATGAAGGCATGTAATAAACACAGAATGACGTGCATGTGTGAATGGGTTAATCGATATGGCACTTGTGCCATTGCAAAAGGATAAAACTTGCGGCCTGCGGCCTCTCGTTCTATCTTTCTACGCTGGCACTTGTGCCATATCAATTAACCCGTTCACACATGCGTGTAGTTCTGTGCATTTCTGGAATTTTTTTAACTTTCACTTGACAGTTGCTGACCACTTACAAGCAATTTTAATTTTTTTTCTTCTCATGAGATCACCTGAATATCACTCTTACATTATCTACCTCACCATGTATGATTTTATTAATTATTTTGTATTCTTTCTTATTTTAGGTATTTACGTGTTTATGATTTTTTAGGTTTTTTGGATGAACAAACAGTAGAAAATTACCTTACAGTGTGTAAATCAATGATTGATGATTTTATTCATTGAAACCTCCATGTCTGTCTGTCTGTAATCTGAATTGACTGTTTACACAGTGGTGCCCAGTTAATTTGATATCTCATAATTAAATAATCCTGTTAGCTGAATATACCGGTTTATTCCCGTTTCGCCGATGAGGTTAAATAAACAAACCAAAACTAATCGCCGGTGGAGGTGTGAACAAGTTGTTAATCCCACTGATTGATATTAACTCTTCTTCACCGGCTGAGTTCATGGTCCCAAAGTGATTAACAATCAGTTAACATTGATCAACTGTAAACAACTAAACAACTTCAAACATCTCAATAGCATATAATATGACCCTTCATGCTGTACATCAACAACATTTCCTTCAATTCATCATGGCAAGTGAACAAGTAAATGTTTCTTTCATCCCTAATAAGAGAGGTGGTAGACACTTAGTTTATGGTAGTTACATGGAAACAACTGCAGGAGATCAGTTTTTACTGTCAGATCCAAGCGACGTCAACTGCCTCATTTTCTGCACAGCGTCAAACTTACACCTCCTCGACGAAGCGACTTCGTTTTTCTGTGATGGGACATTTGAGAAATCACCGAAACTCTTTTATCAGCTGTATACCATCCATGCTTTCGTCGACAATAAGATGTTGCCATTAGTCTATGGCTTGCTGCCTAATAAAACCAAGTCAACTTATATAAAATTCTTCAGCACCATACGCCAGAAGGCTTCATCTTTAGACATTCACCTACAACCAGCAACAATCTTTACTGATTTCGAAACTGCTGCACAAAATGCTTTACGACAAGTTTTCTCTTCTGCGACCATCAAAGGCTGTCACTTCCACTACGCCCAAGCAGTGTACAAGTATGCAACAGAAAAGTGCAGCCTCAGAGACGATTACAAGCAAGATGACAACATTCATGCGGTCGTTCGACGTGCTATCGGCCTTCCATTTGTACCACCACATATGGTCAGCGACGTATGGCTTCTTGTATTAGAGGCATGGGAAGAAGCGTTGGAGGAGAGAGACGACGACCCAAGAGTTACCAAGTTCACAGACTACGTCACGACGAACTGGGTTGAGAGTAGCAACCTCAATGTGTGGAACCATCACGAGACTGTCGGCCCTCGCACCACAAATCATGTAGAAGGATGGCACAGCAAGTTGAAGAAGGCAATTGCCGGAACCCATCCTAACTTGTTCTTCTTAGTTGATTTCATTAAGAAAGAACAAGCATTCACAGAATCAACAATTCTGCAGTTGAGACATGGTGGGAAGGTGGCCCCACGAAGAAAAAAGTATCGTGCCATCGACAATGCTTTATCTTATTATAAAAGACTCTTTAGGGAAGGTCAGATTGACGCACTGTCATTTTTAGACAGAGTCAGTCGAAATTCGGGTTTTTAAAAAATGTGCTTTATGCCTTTAAATGTTCATATTATTATATTATACTTGCTCGTTTATTGTTATTTTTAGACAGAGTCAGTCGAAATTCGGGTTTTTAAAAAATGTGCTTTATGCCTTTAAATGTTCATATTATTATATTATACTTGCTCGTTTATTGTTATTTTTAGACAGAGTCAGTCGAAATTCGGGTTTTTAAAAAATATGCTTTATGCCTTTAAATGTTCATATTATTATATTATACTTGCTCGTTTATTGCGTTGATAAATCAATAAAAAAATTACATTACATTCAGTCGAAATTCGGGTTTTTAAAAAATGTGCTTTATGTCTTTAAATGTTCATATTAATATATTATACTTGCTCGTTTATTGCGTTGATAAATCAATAAAAAAATTACATTACATTCAGTCGAAATTCGGGTTTTTAAAAAATGTGCTTTATGTCTTTAAATGTTCATATTATTATATTATACTTGCTCGTTTATTGCGTTGATAAATCAATAAAAAAATTACATTACATTCAATCAATTCGTCGTTACTTGTGAGTTTCCCTGTGGTACATGGGTTAAATTGATAAAAATTATCTCCCAACATCCAAATTAACAAATTATCGCGGCACTTCTTTGATCTGCGGATTACTGACACCTACCCCATTAGAATCACATCGGCGAAACGGGAAGACCCCAATATACCTTTCAAATGCAAAACCATTTACCATATCTTTAGTGCAAATCTGACCTGTTAACCCTTTATCCAACGTAATGGCCAAAACGGCCAGCGCTATTCACAATGAAAATATCAACGACACTGTAGCTCAACTTGTGTAAGACATGTACATGTATAGTATGTGATACAGCAATGACACACATCTAGGTAATGACCTGATAACAAAGGTACATGCAAAGTATTGTAAAGGCCTGTACATAAATGCTGACCGTAGCCTGTAACAAATGTACAGGTAAAGTATTGTAAAGGTGGGTGACAGTTAGATGCTAAACTAGAAAAGAAATCTCTATAGGGTTAATGTTACAATGGGGATCCTTGTATGGTGCATCATAAGCCAAATATTAGCAACTGTTTTGGCCTGTTTGATTCAAACCCTTCTACGACTGAATCCTACTAATTAATAAATATTTTTTCAGTCCTTCTTAAAATATAGGTATTTGAATTTTTTATCTTTAGCTCATAGGGTTCATAAGGATGAGAAGGTTTTATTTTTCTCATTGGAAACAGAAAACTGGGTTGTGCTAACAATGTTTACCCTCCCCAAACAACACCAAGCATTAACACAACCGAGCCCAAAAGAACTTGTTACCGTCCCACGATGATAACAAACGTAGTCCTGGAAGTTCTGTACAAAAAACTGACTGCACCTAATTTTGGTATAAAATGGCCGCTGGCAGCCATCTTGAATTTCAGACCGCACTCAAAAACACTTGTTCTCGTCCCAAGGTGATATCAAAGGTTACCCAAGAAGTTTCGTGAAGATCGGTTCATAAATACAGCCTCTAGCCCGAGCTGTATTGACATGTGCACTTACTGTGTATAAGTAGTACTGAAAAAATCAAAGTTCATCTAATTTGCATAATTTCTGCATGAGAAAAAAAAACCTGTATTATATGTAATGTATTCCATGTTACTAAACATTCAAACAAAAATTTATTCAAATCAGAACTTTCATACAGAAGTTCTGTACAAACAACTGATTACACTAATTTCTGTACAAAATAGCTGCCGGTGGCCATCTTGAATTTTGGACTGCACTCAAAAACACTCGTTCTCGCCCCACGATGATAACAAAGGTACCCAAGAAGTTTCGTAAAGATCGGTTCATAAATACGGCCTCTAGCCCAAGCTGTGTAGAAGTTCTGTACAAAAAACTGACTGTACCTAATTTCTGTACAAAATGGCCACCGGCAGCCATATTAAATTTTGGACCACACCCCAAAACACTCGTTCTCGTCCCACGGTGATAACAAAGGTAGTTTTGTAAAGATTGGTTCATAAATACGGCCTCTAGCCTAAGCCGTATTGAATTACTGACGCCGGACGACGGGCCATGGCATAACTTCAAATTTGATGTCAAAGTTGAGCTAAAAATCACCATTTAACTTCCATTATTTTTTTCATTTTGTGTCAAAAACATAGCTTACGACCCCTCAATGAGGGATCACAAGCTATGTTTTTGATGCAAAAAATGGAAAAAATTCATGAATTTTGTTTGCACATGCCGTCTGTCTTTTGTGTTAGTAAAGGGTTAATCACATCTATTTTACAGCGGGAACTCCTGTTAATTGAAAAAATCTGGAAATATGTTAAAAAAAATTCCTGACAATCCCTAAATTTTCCTTGTTTAAACACCTATTTGGCTTCTGTACATACAATACAGACATTTAATCTATTATATCTTGTTTGACAGAGCTCCATGAGCTGTCAAACAAGATATGATAGCAAAAATGTTCAGTTTACCTCAAGAGTACAGGAAACTGACCAGATCCCTGTTAACCCTTTACCCAACGCAGACGATACGAAAATTAATTATTTTAAATATGATTTTTTTTAATTTTTCAAAAAATTTCAACAAAACCATATCATGTGACCCCTCGTTGGAACGAGCTCAACGAGCTCGTTCCAACGAGGGGTCACATGATATGGTTTTTGTTGAAAGTTTTTGAAAAATAATTATTTTTCAACTGCTGAATTTGCATATTACGTGGGCAGATGCGGCCGATTCGTTGGGTAAAGGGTTAACTGAATACTCCAGTTAAATGAATAGTTTCCATTGGCAAACTGGCTATTCAGTTAACAGGGTTCTGCTGTAGTGCAATAATCCCAAACATTTTTTGCTGACAATGCTTGTCCTCCTCTCTCCTGTTGGTAATAAATACTTTGTGTTTACTAAATGCAGTATAAATAACGATAACATAGTAAATCAGCAGTCTGAAGGAAAAGACTTTTGAAAGCCAGTGTTAATTAAACATTTTAACCCTTTACCCATCGAATTGGCCACATCCGCCCGTGTAATATGCAAATTCAGCAGCTGTAAAAATACTATTTTTCAAAAGATGTCGACAAAACCATATCATGTGACCCCTCTTTGGAACGAGCTTGTTGAGCTCATCGAGCTCGTTCCAATGAGGGGTCACATGATATGGTTTTGTTGAAATGTTTTGAAACTTTTTTAAAAATGATATTTAAAATAATAAATTTTAAGATCGTCTGCATTGGGTAAAGGGTTAAAAATGTATGCCTAACTTGTCAATTTGACAGTCAAATAAGCAGCTCAGAGATTACTGGATGGTTTATCCAGTTGTTAAGTTTTTTATGGTCATCAAAATTTATTCAGATGTCTTTACCCTATAACAATTATAAGTTATAACAAGGCAAATCTGTACAGATAAAACTAGAGATGGTCTATCGCTCGCTGTACCCCCACCATGGCATACCGCCTAGTGTGGGTGACTGAAAAGGGGCATTCAATTTTTCAACATAAAAAAAAATCCAATATGGCCACCAGTTGGCCATCTTGAAATCGAGTGTGTAAAAAATCATGGCACACACTTCCCCTCATCATGTTGATCATATTTTGTGAAGTTTCATGAAGATGTG
The DNA here is from genome assembly GCA_031216915.1 of Pictodentalium vernedei. Taxonomy (NCBI): domain Eukaryota; kingdom Metazoa; phylum Mollusca; class Scaphopoda; order Dentaliida; family Dentaliidae; genus Pictodentalium; species Pictodentalium vernedei. The sequence continues at coordinate 199,912,125 of CM062294.1, forward strand.
GCTAAAACTGTGGAAGTAGTTCGCTCCACAAGTTTACATAAAAAGAAATCCAATATGGCCACCAGCCGACCATTTTGAATCCGATTGGGAAAAAAATTATGTCACGCACTGCTCATGTTGATCATTTTTGTGAAGTTCCATGAAAATGCAGCTAAAACTGGAAGTAGTTCGCTCCACAAGTTTACATGTGCAACGGACCGATGACGACAACAGACCAACCGACCGACCAACCAACAAGTTGACTCCCACATACCCCCTAAAACTTCATTTTGTGGGGGTATAATAATTTCACTTTAAAGATAATATGAAAGCCATCGAGATTATATGAAGCCTGTAAGTTGGAGTACTTGCACTTCAGATTAAACTAAATAATATCACTTCAAAGACAATAGAAAGCACATCCACTTAATATGAGCCTTCAAGTTGTGGTACTTGCACTTCAGAATAAAGCCCAAATATGGGCTTCCAGCACTCCACCAGTTAACTATTTAATAGCCCAAAACAATAAATGCTCTTCAGAAAAATCATCTTTCAATTTTTTTTAAAATTTTTTCAATTTTCTCTCACAAAACATAGCTTTTGACCTCTCATTAGAATGTGCTTGTTCCAAAGAGGAATCATAAGCTATATTTTGGAAGCAAAAAAAAAGAAAATCTTAAGTTAATCCGATTAGATAAAGGGTTGAAATGCAAAAGTTTGATTTGAGGTCATTCAAGGTTGCAAAATATTTTCTTTGGCGTAGTAATTCATCTCCGATCTCAATATCACAAAGTAACAAAATGAAAAATAAAAACATGGTACTGTACTGTCATTATCGTAAAACTAATGACACTTTTATAACAGTTTACCAATAAATCTACTACTATTATGGTCTGTTCAAAATTTTTTGAACAGTTGCGAGATCACACTTAAGCTATGACGGATGGTTAAAATGAAGGAAATTCCATGTCCCTAAAGGGTGATAACTCTGACAAAAATACTCTGAGAAACACCTGCATTGAACAATAGGCTAGACATTAATAAGATACACTTGTATCTGGAGGGGGGGGGGGGGGGGGGGGGGGGGGGTTGAGAGACACAGGAAGGGGATGGGTGGGTTATGGGTTAGTGGGGTCTGGGTATGCAAATTTTCAAATTTGAGCAATTTTTTGCCTCATCCATCAAAATAGTCTATTTCTGTTGAAAAGTATCTTATTATGCTGCAGAACAGTAAGCGTGATAGGGATAATGAGTAGTGTACTTTGTGGAGAAATATGCCATGAAAAGTTATTTGAAAAGGGGTGAGTATACTGTTGGCAACAAAAGAAAGCAGAAAAAAATCCTGTTGCACATTCTGAAAGGATTTTGATCACTCTAAATGGATTGTGGTGGCTCAGTGGTTATGGCATTGAACTTCAAACTGCAAGGTCCACTGTTTGATCCCTGCCAGGCAAGCCAGAAAATAAGCAGACTGCCATCTGCAAAATGAGGCCCCCAGAGGGTGAATTTAGCGATGCTACCCTGCACAGCAGGGTAGCATCACTAAATTTACCCTCTGTGAACCTCAGTCTGAATCAGGGTCTCAAAACTAAACAGAAAGAGGTACCCGGGGATAAATTGTCCCACTGTATGGGATAGCATCTGGGGACCTCATTCTGCAAATATCAGACTGCTTATTTTTAGGCCTGCTGCCAGGGGTAACTGCGATGTGTCCTTAGGGAATACACTTCATCTCAATTGCCCATGTGGAGGTGCTGTGTACTACGGCATACTGCACTTGTCTTCAACCAGTGCTAAACCTGCTTGTGTGGAGTTGGTATGTTGGGGAATCTGACAGTTGCTCGCAATTGTGCAGTGGTTCTCTCTGGGTACTCTGGCTTCCTCCACCCATAAAAGTGTCCGACATGAGATGACCCTGACTGTTGAAAGTGTCATTAAACCCCAATAAATAACTTTGTAACAGATATAACCAGCCAGTGCAATTCACAAAAACTGCCATTGAAATATTTTTTGGATAATTCTGCCTCCTAACTACAGACTCAGCCAATAGGTAAAAGATTTATGTCTTGTTAAACTTCCTAAGGTGTTATAAGTGAAAATATTGAACTTTATTAGGTTATGTGAGACTATGTAGAGGATTTATCAAAAGGAGTCATTTTAAATCTATATGTTCTGGTGTTCCATTTCAAGTTGTCAATGTCAGAAAAGTCTTCAACTGTTCGTTCTGTGTAAACACAATTCCATTCTGCATCTACCAGCAACACTGTATTAGTTCTGTAAAGATAAGAATGTATAAAGCATGCTTTTAAATGATTTTGAACCTTTCATCCTAAAGAAAATAAATATTTTTTGCATAAAAGAAATTGTGGGATGCAGCAGAAAATGCAATGAATAATGAAACTGCCAATGACACTGAAGCTAAACTTGACAAACTTGAACTTGGTAAGTTGTAAGTGAAATGGCAAAATTGAAGATAATTGATTCCAATGTTATTTGGTGAAACTTAACATAACAGCATGCACAACGTCAGAGCAATCCATGCATTTTTAATGTAAACTGTAAGGCTTACTAATGGAAGAATGGTGATACACAAATGCAGTAAGTTTAAAGGTCATTGTAAGCAGCAACTTTTTTTCACAGAAATGAATGCTAATCTAGAGGTCTCTCCTAATGAGCATACCAAGTTCAAAAACAATCCTATGATAAATGCACCCTGTAGGTCATGTCAAAGAAGAATGTTGATGAACAAATGCAATAAATTGAAAGGTTGTTGCTAACAGCAACAGTTTTTGATGGAAATGAAATGAAAATCGATAGCTCCTATCCTGGTCACCCTGAATATGCATACCAAGTTTCATAACAACCTGTTAATGAATGCACCCTCTGAGGCGTGCCAAAGGAAGATGTTAATGCACAAATGCATAAGTTTGAAGGTCATTGCTAGTGGCAATGTTTTTTTTCTCTTTTTTATGGAAATTCATAAATATGCCCTGTAGAGGGTGCAAAAAAGATAAATTCCTGCACATATGCACTAAGTTCAAAGGCTGGTGCTAACAACAATAATTTTGTATGGAAATGGAAGAGAATCGATAGTTCTCATCTAGAGATCACCCCAAACAAGCATACCAAGTTTCAAAGTGATCCAATCATAAACGTGCCCTATAGTGCATGCCAAAAGAATATATTGATGCCTGACTAAACTAAATTCAAAGGTTGTTTCCAGTAGCAATATTTTTTTATGGAAAAGGAAGAAAATCGATAGCTCCCATCTGGAGGTCACCCAAACAAGCATACCAGGTTTCAAAGCAATCCAATTATAAATGTGCCCTGTAAGATGTTCCAAACTGTAGGTTGTGACTAAACTAAGTTCAAAGGGCGTTGAAAGCGGCAACATTTTTTTCGAAAATGGAAGAAAGTCAATAGCTGCTATCTTGAGGTCACCCCAAACAAGCACACTTAATTTCAAAGCGATCCAATTATAAATGTGCCCTGCAGGGTGTGCCAAAGGAAAATATTGATACATAACTGCGCTAAGTTCATTGAAGGCTGTTGCCAGTGGAAACATTTTCTGATGGAAATAGAAGAAAATTGATAGCTCCCATCTAAAGGTCACCCCAAACAAGTATAACAAGTTTCAAAATGATCCAATCATAAGTGTGCCCTGTAGGACGTGCCAAAGGAATATATTGATCCCTGACTCAACTAAGTGCAACATTTTTAAATGGAAATGGAAGAAAATCGATAGCTCCCATCTAGGTGTCACCACAAACAAGCATACCAGGTTTCAAAGCAATCTGATCATAAATGGGAAATATTGAGGCCTGATGAAACTAAGTTCAAAGGTTGTTGCCAGCGGCAACATTTTTTGATGGAAATAGAAGAAAATCGATAGCTCCGATCTAGAGGTCACCCCAAACAAGCATTGTGATAATTGAGAATATGTTAATTTCTGTTCCCTGTATGCTATGTTTTCAATAAAAATAATTTGAGGTGTGGACTGAACTAAAGAAGTGAGGGGTGGGTTAATGTGGCTCTCACAGTTAACGTATGTCAACCAAAGTTACCAAGTTACAGTGAAATTGTTGTTTTCAGGTCACATACTTATGCACAATGGCTAATCGTGACCGTGACAGTTTTACGGGTGGAGGAAGCCGAAGAGAACCACCGAGCAGCGATGAGCAACTGTCAGCTCCTCAACATTCTAACTCTGTTCAAGCTTCGCTCAAGCAGGGTTACAGCGGTTGAAGACATGTACACCATCGACGTGCAGTATGCTTAGTACACGGCGTCATCGTGCCCCCATGTAGGCAACCGGGATAAAGTGCCTTGCCCAAGGACACAACGCAGGTCGTCCCAGGCAGGGATCGAACTCGGAACCTCTAGCATAGAAGTCCAACAGTCTACCACTGAGCTACCCCGCTCCCAGTGAAATTATTCCAAAACGAGTTATTCTATCAAGTTACAATGAAATCCCTTCATAAATATGGCCTGTAGACTGTGCTAAAGGTTTTTGGGCTTCGGGCCTGTGTAGCCATCACGGCTGACCCATCCCACCCAAAAGGGGATGTCCTCATCTAGACATTATACTGAGTCATCCTACAAAGTTACAATGAAATCATTTCATAAATACGACCTGTAGTCTGTGCTAAAGGTTTTTGGGTTTTGGGCTCGGGCAGCCATCATGGCTGAATGATCGTGACCAAAAGGGGACGTTCTCATCTAGACATTATCTGGAGTCATCCTACCAAGTTACAATGAAATCCCTTCAAAAATATGACCTGTAGACTGTGCTAAAGGTTTTCGGACTTCTGGCCCCTGTAGCTGTCACAGTTGACCGATCGCGACCAAAAGGGGACGTTCTCATCTAGACATTATATATGGAGTCATCCTACCAAGTTACAATGAAATCCCTCCATAAATATGACCTGTAAACTGTGTTAAAGGTTTGCAGGTTTTGGGCTCGGATATCACCACTGTTGACAGTTTGCGACCAATTGGGGAAGTTCTCATCTAGACATCATACAGAGTCATCCTACCAATTTACAATGAAATCATTCCATATTAAATATGACCTGTAGACTGTGCTAAAAGTTTTGGGGTTTCCGGCTTGGGCAGCCATCACGGTTGACAGATCATGACCAAAAGGGGACGTTCTCATCTAGATATTATACAGAGTCATCCTACCAGGTTACCATGAAATCCCTTCATAAATACGACCTGTAGACTGTGCTAAAGGTTTTTGGATTTTGAACTCTGGCAGCCATCTTGGTTGACTGATCATGACCAAAAGGGGACATTCTCATCTAGACATGGCCTCAAACCTGCATATGAAATTTCATGATGATCAGACAAGGTTTTGGGCTCGGGCAGCCATACCAGTCGACCGATCGAGACCAAAAGGGGACGTTCTCATCTAGACATGACCCCAAACCTGCATATGAAATTTCATGACAATCAGACAAGAACTACAGGGTGTAGCCTGTGCTAAAGGAAAATGTGAACAGACTCAGACTAACAGACTCACAGACTAACAGACTTCTGCGCACGTGATGGCAATAGCTTACCTTGACTTTGTTAAGTTAAGCTAAAAATACTGCCCTATAAGGCTGAACCATTAGAGATTCTCCCAAGCAATCAAAATAATATAGTACTGGTAATTTGCATTGAATAAAAGTGCTTCATTTCTATTGATATGGCAGCAGGAAATCTTTTGGGGGTCTATAGGGGTCGAATATTGGACATTTGGACATGACTTTTCCCAATTCCCAACCCCAAATTTCCCAATCTTAGTCCCCACTTGAACAAAAATTGAAAGGACAATTGGTGTCCTGAACTGGGGAGTCATAAGGCCTCAGAAAACCAATGGTTTTCTGAAGCCTTATGACTATCCAGTTCAGGACACCAATTGTGCATTAAATTTAATTTGCTTACCTGAGGAAGCTCATAGTTGCTTATCATAGTATAAGAACAGTTTAACAGAAACTGGGGGTGAACATGATTCCATGTGACTTCTTGTTATAAAACTTACTTGTAGTATACATGCAGTTGCTTAGGTATAGGTCTTATGTTTTCTGTTCAATTCAAATGTAAAATTTCTTAGTCTTTCTTTGACTTTGTATGTTCCTTCCCCTCCAAACAAATTCCCAATTGGAGACTCCATGATAAAAATTTTCCCAATGGCATGGGCCCCTGGACCCTTTCCCAAACAGTGCAGAAGAATCACAGAGCAGGTGTGTTAAAGTGCACCTCAATTTGTTAGGAAGGAGGGTTGTTGTGATGAGCTAAAAATAATGCACAGCAAATGTTCAAGGATAGTAATTTTTAAAAACTGAAGGCATGTTTCTTTGCAGCAGTAACTGGAAAGTGGTGTACTTACTGAGTAGAATTGGAACCATACAGTAACTCATAATTTTTGTAGAAAACAGAAGCAAATGGCAGGATTCAGCTCATGAACCTCTGAGTTGAACATCAAGGTTCACTGGCTGAAACTTTGCCTGTGTTCTTATGCAATACTCCAATTTTCAAGAACCTGATTTTTTCTAGTAAAAATCCACTCAAGTGTGTTTTCACAATCATTTAAAGTGTTCCAGATGTATATACCAAGGACAGTGGTTTGACTACAAGTGCAAAACTATGGGATGGACAATCCTGTGTCACCGAAGTCCAACAAGAGCAATAACTCTCAAAGAAATCCTAGGACACAGCTGAATCACAATCCTATTCATGATGTTATCACAAAAAAGGATAGAAGGATGAAAAGATGGAAGGACAGATGGAACCCATTCCTATTTCCTCCCGCTACCTGGTGGAGGATAATAACTGTCCTCCTGAACACTTTCTACACTTATTCAATTGAAAAGGATTGGCACAGTCAACAGAGTGTTGCCAGCATACATCATTCCCTTGATATTTTTGGCAATGAAAACGTGCAGGTCGAATAGAAATAAGGCAAGCTGTAGGTCCCAACAGAAATGAAGCCAAGGAATAAGACAAAAAGGTAAACAAGAGGCCCCCTGGTCACCTGACCATAGTTGTTTAAAGAAGGATTTAATTAGCATCTATGGCTAGTTAACACTACAGAGGAATGAAGTTATATAATTATTTAAAACTCTGTTGTCCATGCCAGATGATTTTTTTCTAGTATCGGGATACTACCACTGAAATAATGCCAAGATTTTCAGTAATGCAAAACTAGGGAGTCTAAATATCAACCTAGGGACTTAACTTGAACAAACTTGAAGGATGTTGAAAACGAAATATCAAAAGATTCCGACTGGTGGTTCAGGAGAAGAAGATTTGACAATATTACCAATTTTGCATTGTATTAAAATTTGTCCCCTCCTTCCCATAGGGAACACACATATCAACCCTGGGACTTTATTTGAACAAACTGAATCTGAACCCTCTAAGGATGATGTTTACCAAATATAAAAGATTCAAATTGTATCTCAAAAATCAGATTTTTAAAGATTATTCCTCATACTGGACTAAGTTAAAATTTGGTCTCTAATAGGAAGCCCAAATATTAACCCAAAGATTTGAACAAACTTAGATCTGACTTCCCTAAGGATGCTGTATACCAGATATCAAAAGATTCTGAATGGTGGATCTGAAGAAGAAGATTTTCAAAGATTATTCCTCGTATTACACCAAGTTGAAATTTGGGCTCCTTATGAGAGCCCAATTATCAACCGATGGACTTGAGTTGAATAAACTGAATCCAACCTCTGCAAAGATTCTGTACGCCATATATTAAATGATTCAGACCAGTGTTTCTGGACAAGAACAGTTTTAAAGAATATTCCCCATTTTAGACTAAGTTAAAATTCGGGCTCAACAGGGAGCCCAAATATAAACCCATTGACTTGGCTTGAACAAAATGAGATCTAACTTCCCTAAGGATGCTGTATACCAAATATCAAAAGATTTTGACTGGTGGATCTGAAGAATTTCAAAGATTATCCCCCATATTCCACTTAGTTAAAATCCGAGCCACCATAGGAAGCCCAACTATTAACCAAGGGACTTTATTTGAACAATCTTGAATCTGACCCTCATAACAATGATATATACCAAACATTAAAATACTCTGACTGGAGATTCTGAATAGGGATGCACAGTATTCAAATTTCAATATCGATATTGAAAAAAATAATGCGATATACTGGTAAATCAAAGACTAGTTCAGAATCTGAAGATAGTTATCAGTACCTATGACTAATAGTCACTGATACTGATGATTACGTTCAGATTGCTGAACTAATTAACAAATTACTTTAATTCAAGTGTTTTACAGTTCAAACAAATTTTTTCGTGTTTTCATACAAGATATTTTAATGCAGTTCTCCTGAGTACCATATTTAAATATCTTGCACGAAAATACAAAATAAATATTGTTCCTTTTGGGTACACTTTAATGAAGCTTCATAAATAAATTTATGTACAATCAGATTAAAATTTCTTGTAATCAACATCTGGGGCGATTATTATTATTATTCTCATAACACACATACAAGCCTCACATGAAACTCGTGCTGCTGTGCAGTCTAAAAAAACAAACCTCTCTCTCTCTACCTGTATATGCTGGCTGAAGCTAAGAAACATCCATCAACTGCGCCAAAAGTTTAGTTCAAGCTGTATTCTCATTGGTAACTCTAATGAGTGATTGACAGCAATTCAAGACAATAGTTGTACATTTGGGCAGCATTTGGACTACGAAGAAAATATTCTGTACTTCACTTACAATAAATAATTAACAACTTTTAGTAGTTTTGTGTCAGATTTTTGAATACAATACTCACATACTTTTGAGTATTGCATTCGAAGAAGATCTTTCACGAAATTACGAAAAGAAAATTGCACTTTCGATGGCGCAAGTGGCTGGAACTTGGGGGGCTATCTGAACCAACACAGGGAGTTTACACAGGGAAGTTTTCTGCATCTTGAAGGAGTTTCAAGTAGTATTCATCTGTTTTCTATGATTGACATTTGGGGAATGACACACATGATAGAATACAATAGATAGGGTGGAGGAAGCCGGAGTACCCGGAGAAAACCACCGAGCAACGATGAGCAACTGTCTGCTCCTCAACATTCTAACTCTGTTCAAGCTCCATTCAAGCAGGGTTACAGCAGTTGAAGACATGTGCACCATCGACGTGCAGTATGCCTTAGTATGTGGCGTCATTGTGCCACCATGTAGGCAACTGGGATAAAGTGCCTTGCCCAAAGACACAACATGGGTCGTCCCTTGCAATGAGATTGTGACATGGTCATGATCCAGTGAAATCTCTTTGTCCACTTACCACACTATAGAATCTCATCTATAAAAAAAAATATGAGAACACTGAATCTTAAATGTTGTTTTTTTTCTGTGCATTCTTTATTAGCACACCTGAGCAAAGCTCAAGGGGTACTTAAGTGTTCACTTTCCATCCATCATCCATTCATCGTCCATCCATCCAGTGTGAAATTTACATTATCGATTTCTCTTTAAAAACCACTATGCCGAAATGAAACAAATTTGATATGCATATTCCTTATCATATGCCAATTCATGCTTGTTCAAACAAAGTTGCCACACCAACAGGGGACACCACAAAGGGCATAATTCTATTAGCACCCCACAAAATTTTTTTTTAAATTAAAAAATCTTCTCCAAAACTACCAATCAGAATCTTTTGATACTTGGTATACAACATCCTTGAAGGTGTCACATTCAGGTTTTCTGGTAACAAATCCCTTGGTTCATATTTGAGCTCCCTATGGGAACACAAATTTTAACTTGGTACAATATGTGGAAACTGATTTAAAAATCTTCTTCAGCTCTACCTGTCAAAATCTTTTGATATTTGGTATACTACATCTTATGGGGGTCAGCTTGAAGTTTGTTCAAATCAAGTCTCTGGAGTTATGTTTGGGCTCCGAATGGGAACCCAAATTTCAACTCGGTCCAACATGAGGAAAATTATTTTAAATCTTCTTCTTCAGATCCATCAGTAAGAATCTTTAATTCTTCTTCAAACAATTTTATCAGGCGAGGAATTAAGGTCCCTTTGGGCCTTTTTTTTTTTGCAGTATTTTATTTACATCTTGACCCATAGTATAGGTGTGTTGTGATCTGATGGTGAAAAAGACTGCTCTGGTGATCATAGGACTGTACTGTGTCATCACTTTTTGCTCACTGATTGTCAAACAAGAGTGAATTGGTTAAATTCCTAGTTGCATTATCTCAAAAATATTCTACATGAAGTTTTGATATTTGACCTCAGTGTGAAGAGGGTTAATCAACAACCACATTGTACGCACGGTTCTGCTGCAATGATCTCTACTATCCATCTGTTGTTAACCCTTTCATTACTTATACTTCAGAATGGTATCTTCTTTCTCTTTTTAACATCCACCCACATTGTTTACAAACTAAAAACAATGTATAGCTTGTTTAAATAAGGGGTCATATGTCATGGTCTTGATGAAATTTTTTTTAAAATTTTAAAAAACAATAAATAAAATAATAAATTTTGATAACATAAGCATTGGGTAAAGGGTTAAGGAAATATATTGGAATAACTAGGATTTGAGCCCCTGACAAGTTAACTACAGCACTATCTGCTGAGCAAAATTATTCTTAAACACATGACAATTCGGTCATCTGCAGAATCTATGCTAAGAGTTTCCCTTGACAGTAAAGGCATCACTGAACCACATGGACTGCTTAGCCACTAGCATGGTCACTGGTGCCAAAAGAAACTTTTACTGAAGGGCTTTGAACTGAGGCCATCCATCAGTGATCAAATCGGTATCATTTTTTGACCCAGCAGCACTCATGAGATCTGTGAGATATGAATAAGAGATGTTTTCATTGATTGCTAATGAAGTGCACTGCAGAGTTTCAAATTTGTAGATTAATTAATATCTTCAGTTTAATTTGTGTGATGCATCAATTTCTGTTTTGAATATCGTAACTTGTTTCCTGTAATAACTGATTAGGTATCATTGTAAAATATTAACCTGCCTCTCTGCAAAACAAAACTTGTAGTGTTGAAAAAGTTAATTACATGCTTTCTAGTGTTAAATAGGGGACCTCCAAACGGTCTTCAGGTTTGTACAATGAAATTTAGGGAGCCTGGTGGCACAGTAGGCAGAGATGCTGACTGCAAGCTGAGAGGTCCTCAGTTCGAATCCCACCTGCGGCAACTGCATTGTATCCTTGGGCAAGACACTTGATCCCAATTTCCCACGTGGGGGCATGCTGACGTTGTGTATTAAGGCATAATGCACAGCAATGGTGCACTTGTCTTCAACCAAGGCTAACCCTGCTTATGTGGAGCTAATGCGTTGGGGAGTCTGATAGCTGCTCGCCATTGCTTGGTGTTCTCTCTGGGTACTCCGGCTTCCTCCACCCACAAAACCTTCTGACACGAGGTGACCCTGTCTGTCAAAAGTGTCATTAAATCCCAATAAATAAATAAATAATGAAATTTACAAAATGATTCCAGTATATCATTTGAAAAAATATTTTACTTACAAGTTTTTATACTTAACATAATTACAGGAGGCACTTTAACCCATTACCCAATGCCGACGATATCAAAATTTATTATTTTAAATATTATTTTTCAAAATATTTCAAGAAAACCATATCATGTGACCAAGCCTGGAAATAAGCAGACTGTTGTCTGCAGATTGAGGTCCCCAGTGGGTGAATTTGGTGATGCTGCCTTGCAGAGCAGGTTAGTATCACCACATTTACCCTCTAGGAACCTGAGTCTGAATCAAGGTCTCAAGTCTAAACAGAGATGTACTCAGAGGATAAACTGGCCCACTGTATCTGATAGCATCAGCAAATTCACCCTTTGGGGACCTCATTCTACAAATAACAGATTGCTTATTTTCAGACTTGCATGTGACCCCCTCATTGGAAATGACCTTGACAAGCTCGTTCCAATGTGGGGGTCACATAATTTGGTTTTGTTGATTTTGTTGAAAGTTGTTGAAGCTTATTTAGTATATTTAGTCTGGAATGAGACATTGGTAAGGTTCAGGCCAAATTAACTAAGAAGTAATATCAATTCCGCTATAAACTAGGGAAGAGTTGAAGTTTATTTATTTATTTATTTATTTATTTATGGTCACATACTTCTGCACAATGGCTAATCGTGACCGCAACATGGCGATAAAATAAAGAAAATCAATCCTATCGTTTATAGCCATGTAGCTCATTTTAAAGGACTTCCACCGCAGGCGTTGGTGACTAGGTCCTATTTTACCAGTAAAATGGAGCTTGTTTACCACAGTAAACAAGCACTGCTTCACTTCCATGGATTCCTAGGGGAGAAAATTCTGTTTATCACTTGATCCAAAATATTATAAATGAAAGTGTCAATGACACTGCAGCTCAATTTGATCAAAATAGAAAATTCCAGTAATGCCAAGTTATTCACTCAAGTTTCTACAGAAAACAACCCATCCCAATAGCTCATGCCTGATATTGTTAAATTGAGCAAGAAGAGGTCAACCCCAAAACCATACCAAGTTTCAAAGCAATCCATTCATGAATGTACCTTGTAGGGCGTGCCAAAGGAAAATGCTGATGCACAAATGCTAACGGCAACTTATTTTATGAAAATGGAAGAAAATCGATAGCACCCATCTAGACGTCACCTCGAATAAGCATACCAAGATTCAAAGCGATTCGATGATAAATACGACCAGTGCTGTGTGCCGAACGAAATTGTCGACGTCCAAACAGATAAGTTGAATGCCGGTGCTAACGGCAACATTTCTCAGCAGAAATGGAATAAAATCAAAAGCTCCCATCTAAAGGTCAGCCCAAACAAGCATACTTAGTTTCAAAGTGATCCATTCATAAATGTACCCTGCATGGCATGCCATAGGAAAATATTCATGCACAAATCCACAAAGATCAAAGGTCAAGGTAACAGAAATATTTTTCAACGGTAATGAAAGAAAATTGATAGCTCCTATCTAGAGGTCATCCCGAATAAGCATACCAAGATTCAAAGCGATTCGATGATAAATGCGGCCTGTGCAACACAGTGTTACAAAGGAAAATGTTGACGTCCAAGCCGATAATTTGAATGTCGTTGCTAACAGCAACGTTACTCAATGGAAATGGAATAAAATCAAAAGTTCCCATCTAGAGGTCATCCCAAATAAGCATACTTAGTTTCAATGTGATCCATTCATGAATGCAACCTACCAAAGGAAAATATTGATGCACAAAGTTCAAAGGTCAAGGTAACAGCAATATTTTTAAACTGAAATTAAAGAAAATTGATAGCTTCAATCTAGAGGTCACTCCAATCTAGAGGTCACCCCAAACATGCATACCAAGTTTCAAAGTGATCCAATGAAAATGAGACCTGAGCAGTGTGCCAAAGGAAATTGTTGATGTACAAAATGGATAAGTTAAACATCATTGTTAATGGCAATGTTCTCAAATGAAATGAAAGAAAATCAATAGCTCCCATCTAGAGGTCACCCTAAAACAAGCATACCAAGTTTCAAAGAAATGCATTCATGAATGTGTCAAAGGAATATATTGATGCACAAATGCACTAAGTTCAAAGGTCGTTGCTAACGGAAACGTTTTTTGTTGGAAATGAAGAAAAATCAATAGCTCCCATCTAGAGGTTACTCCGAACACGCATACCAAGTTTCAAAGTGATCTGATGACAAATGCGGCCTGTGTGGTGTGCCAAAGGTAATAGTGGACATACATACGTATCCTGACGCAATGGAAGTGATGGCAATATAGCACAGCTTGACTTTGTCAAGTTGAGCTAAAAATGACTAAATGGATCGAGAAACAAACCGCAATTTCCACATGACCATGAATTTCATTGTTTAAAACAATGGACTGTCTAGCAGAGTTCCGAGTTCCAAAAATGGATCCCAATGACATAGATAATTTGAAGAATTCAGTAATAGAACAATGCGCAATATAATTCTCACACAGATACATTGTTTCTAAAAGATAAAAATTTAAAGGTTAGTGATCTTTTTGTGCTCCATAAGTCTCTCTGTTTCTATCTGACTAGAGAAATAATAATTTCCCCAGATCTTTCAATGATTATCTTAGTGTTGTAGAAAATATAAGTGTAAGATCCACCAGACAATCTGGCATGTTTCTTGAAGAAAGATCTCGAACAAAGTCACTAGATGCCCTCCCAACATTTGCTTACCTGAAAATTTGGAAAACACTGGATGAAAGATGGCGCATTATCCCACTTAGGGGCACATTTAGAAAGGAACTGATAAAAAAAAAACTGCTAAGATTGTATGCTAATAATGTGAATTGTAATAACCCATATTGCATAGATTGTTTGGGTACTTAACATCTATCAGGGTAATTAGCAGTTTCAGAATTTGGCTTTTTTAACGTATTCATACATTTTAACCTGGTAGAGTGCAAAATTATTTTTGGTTGCTAAAATCTGTTCGCATGTCTTTGCCTTGTTAACAAATCATATCCAAAATGACTAAATAATTTCACTTCAAAGATAATATTTTTTTATTTATTTATTGGTGTTTAACCAATAGGTGTAGAGTGCTGAATTATTTTTGGCCATCAAAATTTGTTCACATATCTTTGCCTTGTTACAATTTATGGAGAGTGCCTACAGGCACTCTCCCATAAATTGTAACAAGACATGTCCTTACAGACTAAATAATATTACTTTAAAGATAATACGAAGCACATCCACTAAGTATGAAGCCTTCAAGTTGCAGTACCTTCACCTCGGAGTAAAGCCCAAATATGGGCTTCCAGCACTCAACCAGTTAAGGTCACATATTTTTGCACAAATGGCTAATCTAACCAGGGGGTGAGCATTAATAAGCCATGTTGCTCATTTTAGGGAGGGTTTGCACCTCCCAAGCATTGGTGACTGGGACCTATTTTACCAGTAAACAGAGCCTGTTGACTGCAGTGAACAGGCACTGCTTCACTTCCCGGGTTCCCACAGGGAAAGGATAATATAAAGCAGATCCACTGAATATGAAGCCTTCATGATACAGGATGTACACTTCACAGTAAGGCCCAAATATGGGCTTCCAGCACCCTACCAGTCAACCGATTAAGTGCTGGAAGTCACCACAGTGGCTTATGTTCTGAGAAGTAGCTTCACAAATGATTCAGTGCTGTAAATGCATGTTTTTATAAGTATAAAAAAATTTTGGTTCAATAGAGAAAGATTATGGGCATTCTCCAGTGAACCTAAATAATTTAACATTTATGAACAATAAGCCTTATAATTTACAGATCTTGTTAAAGAGGAAAAATAATTCAGCACTTCACCAGTTGATCATCAAGTTTTCTCCAACTTATATATACAGTGGAACCCTGTTAATTGAAAAGCCAATGAAAATTATTCAATTAACAGAAGTATTCAATTAACAAGGATTATGTGACTTACTTGTGTCCTTGAGATAACCTTAGCATTTATTCTATTATATTTTGTTTGACAGAGCTCCATGAGCTCTGTCAAACAAGATATAATAAATTCAATGCCTGTATTGGATGTACCAAGGCCAAATAGGTCTATAAACAAAGGAAAACTGGGGAGAGTCTCAGTAATTTCTTGACAGGTTAGAAGATTTTTTATTCAATTAACAGGAGATTACTCTATAACCTATTTTCAATTAACAGGTCAAATTTGTACTGTAGGTATGGTAAACGGTTTTCTGTTGGGAAATTATATTCAATTAACAGGGTTATTCAGTTAAGAGATATCCAATTAAGTGGGCTACACTGTATACAGATTATCGTGATTATGTGCATGTCCTGTGATTTGTATCAGATTTGAGGTGGTGTCCAGAATGGGATCTCAACGAGCCGGCTTTGCCAGTGAGTTGTGATCCCATTTTTGGATACCACCGACAATCTGATGCAAATCACAGGGCATGCACACTATCATGATAATTCATTTATCTAACAATTCTGCCACATAAAACAATTAAATCTTAAATTATTAATACAGTTTTGGGACATAATTTTGGGAAAGAAAATGTTTTTTAAAAAAACATATTTTATGGAACTAGATTGTTGTGCACTCTGACAAACAATGAGTAATTCAGTCACCACAATTTTCAAAGTTGTGTTGTCAAATTATTCACTCTCAGTGTCACTTCCTATGATGATCCGCTTGAATCTACGAGTTTGCGATGTGGGCACATCCTCAGGAACTGGGTAGGTGTAATATTGAATTGTGCAGTTTCTATTTATTGTAAAATGTTTAGCCAAACTCCCGTAACTGTCGCTGTTGCATTACTGGAAACAAGTCATCTATATGATATGGAATCAGGGTGAGTCATCTATATGATACAGAATCGGAACACATTTTGTGATACATACTGTTTCTTGTGGTTTTCAGGCCAAAATCTGTATGATTGTTAGATAAAACATAATATCATATAATAGGATACCTCATTTTTTCTAACGGTTTTTGCTCTCTGACTCTGGGTCCCGTCATCAGTTTCTGATATAGGCTACTACACAGGATTGTATTTACTACTATCACAATTTCAATGCCTATATTGGAAGCAACCATGAAATAATCAACAGGATAACTCGAGAGATATATGTGCGTACATTGTGTTTGCAAAAAACAATCTTGGTGTTTATACTTCTTATTGTTGATCTGACACAAGCTGAAGCTGTACAGTTAGGGCAATGACAGGTAGACAGCCAATCTGACTATGCCATCTCCCTACGGTACATGCTATTACAGTGGAACCCTGTTAATTGAGTAGCCATTTTGCTAATGAAAGTTAAAAAATTTATAGTAATTTATATATTTTTTATACTTACCAATGACCCAGACTTAGCTGGTGCTAACTCTTAAAATTCTAGGGCCAAACACAAATTTTGCACCCCCCCCAATCCCCAAAATTTGCATCAAAATCCCAAAAATAAATGTCCTATGTGGTCCTCCATATTTTTGTCCACTGCGCATGCGCAGTATCAAGGAAGTACCGAAATTGGCGCCAAATCTTCATTCTTACAACTAGTGCCTGGTAAGTGTTATGTAATCAGCAGGGAGGTATGAGTTCACAACTCATAGGAGGGCCATCCCCGTCTGGGTCATTGGTTAGTATAAAAAATATATAAATTACTATAAATGTTTTAACATTTTTATACTGTTCCAATGACCCAGACTTAGCTGAATAGAAAAAAGGCTGGAGGGCCCAGGACATAAAGGAAAATCCAAAAAGCTCAATTACATGTAAACAGAATTATGCAATCAAGGAGAAAAGGAGAAACAGGATTTACATGTATCTTTCTTGTTTATACAAAAAAAGAAAGACACAATACCATTCCGTAATTGAGCACAATAACATCAATGATCTCTATTAACATCCAGTATAACCCATTATACTAATTTTTTTAAAGGAAAGCCAATAAATAAAGATAGTCCAGAGAATGAGACTCTTTATACTCATTTAAAAGTGTCTGAGGATTGTATATTAACGCTCGTATGACACGTGACATATACAAATGCTTCACACCGAGCTACACTTTAAAAATATTACATAAATGAGATAGACTTTAGCTTTACACTTTAAAACCATCCCAGCACCGACTCGGAATTACTGATTCCAGAAGAGGTATTCCCTTGCTTTTCACTATAAAGCATGTGATATAAGGGAACACCATCCCCCCCCCCCCCCCCCCCCCCCCCATTCCCCTTGCTCTGGGTCAATCACCCCAGAACGAAGAGGGCAGCAGGACAGAGTCACTGCTGGAACAGAAACTATAGTTGCAACTGTTTAGTGGACGACATTCTGAGCAACAGATAACGGACCTAAACAACGCAGGTCGCCAGAAATAAACTCAATATTTCTAAGGTAAAAATTTGTGAACATGGAAGGCTGAGACCAGTATGCAGCCTTCATCAAATCGGTAATAGCAATAATATTAGCATAAGCCCAAGATGTAGATAGCGCCCTTACTTCATGTGCCAAAATCTTAAGCACAGACTGCTGAATTGAAGATAATTTTTCATAAGCAGTACGAATAGTTTATTGAATCCACCTTGCAATAGAATGGACCGTAATGTCCTTTCTATTAGGAAGCAGAGACAGAAAGAAACATTTACGACGTCCCTTTCTGACAAACTCAGATCTACGTTTGTAAATATGCATAGCTCTAACTGGACATAGCAAAGGCCTATGACCGTCTGAAGACGGAAGAGCCTTAGTAACAATAGGTTCAGGGTACTTATTAGGAGCTTGATTCTTACCCAAAAATACAACATTAGTAGCCAATGTAATAGTATTACCAACACTACGATAGTGAGAATCATCAACAGATAGTACATGAAGCTCACTAACTCTTCTAGCAGAAGAGAAGGCTAAGAGAAAAGCTGTCTTATAAGACAGTAAGTATTTGAAGTCTACTGTGTCAAGGGGTTCAAATGGCACTTCTTTTAGCTTCAGAAGAATCCAAGCTAAATTCCACTTAGGAATTAACCTAAGGGTTCTAGGTCTATTTATCGAAAAGTTTTTAACTAACTTAGATAAAGAGACATTAGATCCAATTTGTAAGCTATCATGATGAGCATAAGTACCCGATAGCATAGACCTATAACCCTTAATAGTTATTGGCTGCAGTTTGATGTCGTCAAACAAGTTGACCAGAAAATTAGCAATGTCTGGAATGGAGGGATCATAAATATCAACAGAATGATCCCTACACCAACGAGAGAAAACCTTCCACTTAGCAGCATAATTCAGCGAAGAGGAGGTCCTCCTACAGAAAAAAATTGCGTCCACTGCTCGTCTTGTAAAATGCTTGCCGTGCAAGAAGGACCGCACATGTACAACGGAAACACGTGAAGGTTGACACCTTGTGGGTTGTAATGCAGTGTGCGTGATTTCCCCTGAGAAAGAAGGTCCTCCCATGGAGGAAGCTTCCATGGAATATCCCACAACAGACACCTGAGTAGATTTATCCATGGTCTCTGGGGTGACAGAGATGCTACCAACAGAATCTTGCAGTGAGATTGCTTGATTTTTAGCAATATCTGTTGAATTAACGGAGCTGGAGGATAAGCATATCCTATCAGTCCGTCCCAAGAGATCGAGAGAGCATCTACTGCAAACGCCTGAGGATCTGGGCATGGCGACACATACGTCTGCAACTGATTGTTGAGATGCATCGCAAACAAGTCTATCATAGGACGATCCCATTGGTAGCAAATCTGATTGAATACTCGTTTGTTGAGAGTCCATTCAGAAGGCCACATACGACCTTTCCGAGAAAGGGAGTCCGCTAGAACGTTCAGACGACCCAGAATATGACGGACCGACAGAAAAACCTGATGCTCTAGGACAAACAGAAGAATTCTTTCCGTTAAGTTGAACAACTGAATGGAATGAGTGCCTCCCTGGTTCCGAATATACGCTACTACTGTCGAATTGTCATACAGAATTTGAACATGTGAATTCTGAATAATGTTCATCCAATGACGTAGAGCAAGCCAAATTGACATCATCTTTTGATGTTTATGTGCTTGTTTAGGAACTGCAGATCCCAAAGACCCTGGCACCTCAAATCTGTTGGGCTCAAAGTTGCGCCCCAACCTGTTTGACTCGCATCCGTCAGTTGCAGTGGCACTCCCTGAGTTAACCACTGAATATCTGCCCAAGTCTGAATCTCTTGTTTCACTTGTTTCGACAAGACGATGAGCGTTTCGAGCGAATGAATCTTCACATTCCAATTCTGAGTAAAAAATATCTGGAGTGGATGAGTGCGTAGTCGCCCCATCGGAATAAGACCCACGGCGGCTCCCCACAAACCTATCAGTCGCATGAATTCTCTCGCTGTTACATCTGAGTGAAGACAAAAGCGAGCGTAACAACTGACTAATTTCGCTCTGGGTAACGGCAGACGAACCAGATTGTTGTGCGTCTCGAAGCGGCGCGGAACCAGATCCAACTTCTTTTCGTTTATTATGAAACCGAGACATCGGAGCAGTTGAAGCAGACTCTGAACATCATTCTGAAGTGTTAACCTGTTGCCGTACCTCTGAAGAATGTCGTCCAAGTAGGCTGACGTTACCGCAGACGAATGAGCTGATAAACGACTCCTAGGACAGCGAAGCGAAGATACTTTCTGAACGCCGGATGTACCATGACGTGAAAGTACGCATCCTTGAGATCTATGCTCGCAGCATAATCGTTCACTCAAATGCTCGCCCTGACCGATCGGATGGCCTCCATATAAAATTTCGGAGCCACGATCAGCTTGTTTATCCAGCTCAGATCTATAACTGGATGGAACGAGCCGTCTGGTTTTCTACGGCCTCTACTGCGTTCTTCTCCAGAAGAGATTGGACTTCTGATAGAAGCGAATCTCTTTTCTGAATGTTTGACGGAAGCTGAGTCCAACGTGGACTTCAAGTTAACGGAGGTTTTTCCTTGAAGGACAGTTTTAGGCTTTCGGAAATAACCCCTTGCACCCATGGGTCATCCGTAATTGACAACCAATTGGTTAAGAATCTCGACAGCCTTCCACCCACTGGAGTGCAATAGAGGTTTAGACCATCACCTCCTGGACCTGCGAGGCTTGCGGGAGGAGAAACTATATCCTCCCCGACCCGCACCTCGACCAGTCGACCTAGGGGCGTCTGACCAGTTGTCTCGGCCAGCATTATGACCCCTACCTGAGTCGCTACTCTGACGGTCTCTATAGTAAGACGTAGAGGCTTTCTTAGATCCTCAAAAGGAACTTCCCTTGGACGTACTCGCCCCAGAAGTCTGTGCCTTACTCCTCTCTGTTGAGTCCGTTTTTTTCGAAGCGGACTTAAGAAGCAGAGAGTCCGAAGCTTTCTTAGTAATCTGATCATAGATTAGCGAAAGCTTACCGAAGAAGAGAAGAGAAGCTCTACTGAGACCGGAGCGACTCAAAGAGAGTTTTTCACCTTAGTATCCACTCTTGTGAATGCAGCCAGGGCAGCATCACGTCTGACTAACTCCAGATTTGCCACTGAAAGGGCGGAGTTATGCGTGGAAAATGCTATGGTCCTCGAAAGAACTCTCAAGGAAGTTTGTACATCCTGGAATTCTTTTCCATTGAGACGTTGTGATAACGCTTTGGTAAGGTGATCTGCATAAAATAAGGTGTCTAAACTGGCTCTGTTAGATGAGATTGTCATCTCCAACGTACTGGAGAGAATCGACATAGATGCCGGCAATGACAACTCTAAGTCTTCTGCCTGGTCGTCTAAACGCAGAGGAACTCTCAGCACACCCTGTCCTGCCGTTTCAAATCATTTTCTGTTGTTGATGAACGGCAGCTGTACACGTAGAGCATGGGACGATAAGAAACTGGATTTGCCAGTCTTAGAGGCTAGCTTGAATATAGTGTCATTGAGAAGTTTAAATGTCCGTGTGACATTTCCGGACTGGGTCGGAAACTCAGGCGCAATGTCCTTATTCCGGCCAGAAAATTCTGTGTCCAGTGACGCTATCAGTCTCTTATCAGGTAACACAGCACTATGGTCTGGAGAAACAACTTCTGGAAGGTGTTGCCGGATGAAATCTATGGCCACCTTATGTTGTTCGGAAAGGGAACATTCCAGCTCCGCTGATTCCCTTTCACCATCCGACTGAACCACATGTGAATCTTGGTCGGCCCTTTCTGACTCTGCAGGGGAGTGAACTGATCCAGCTTCCTCAGACAGTTTCTGTTCTGAAAAAGTTTCTGAAGGCTGCTGGGATGCTGCGATGAGTTGAGCTATCTGTGATAGCAAGTCCGTCACGGAGGCCTGTGGAGCCGCGGTCTTACGTAGTTTAGCCGCTGGAAGCTCCTGGGACGTTAATTCCTGCATACTTCTCTTATGTGAATGTCCCGACTGGTAAGGCCTCGTGTCCTTGGCTACCGGATGGCGTGACCTGGTCGACGTGGAATCCCTGGTCGGCGAAGCAGGCTGGATATCACGTAGCCAAGGTGCAGTTGTGTGTGCTGACGTGAGGATGAGGAAGCCATTAGACTAGCCGCACCAGACTGTCTATGCAACAGAGTATCCCGAGCAGGAGGAGTGAACGTTACGTACAACAACATCTGGGCCCAGATGTTGCTGTAAGTGAGAGGTACTTCTCTCGCGGTCCGGGTAGACCTGGACGAGCTAGCTACAGGACTGACTGGCTTCCTCCGTTCCATCCTCCGATCCGTCGTTGCCGGGTGTGCATGATCCGAGTTTATAGTGCTAGCAACACCCGATCTCCTTTCCTGGACCGCAACGGACGAACCCGGCATCACAACCATTTCTCGAATGATTGCTTCACCAGGCGAGCTAGCGGGTGACAAAGCCGTCGATCCAACTAGGGACCTCTTAGGCACTTGCCGAATTTCATTGAGCACTTTTGCCGCTAGCTCTTCATTTGACTGCGACGACGAAGGCACACTTCTTGAAGACATCACGGAAACATCACCCTGTTCTTGTTCCTCTGAAAAAGAGACTGAAAAACTAGAGTGACCCTGTGGCGAGAGGACCGGCATGGACCTCTCACCACTAACAATATACCGTGACACACGTCTCCCAACGTTTGTCATCCCAATTGGCACACATTGAACAAGAATTAGTGCGAGTACACTGACTACAGGAAATACAATAAACATGAGAATCAGAGGAAGACTTTCACGATTTACAATTTGAACAATATTCTGTCATTTTGAAAAAATATTAAACAGTCATCGTACTCGCACTAACCCTTGAAAAACAAAGATACATAATAATAATATAATCCATTACAAACATTTAAAAAAAATAATTCAAAAGAAAAATTTTTTCGAAAAATTTCAAGATGAGCCCAAGTTCCCAAAGGAAACGATGAGCCCAAATGGATCCAAAAAAAGCCTAAGTGTGGAAATTTTTTTTAATACATATCTAAAAATTAATGTTACACTTACGGACAATATTAATGTATCTGGCTATGAGCAGAACTAAATAGAAGACAAGGAATCACTGTCAGAAGTAACCGTTGTCAACGCAAACAAAAGTGAATAAAAACCGGAAACAAGACTCCAGGCACTGAAAATATGGCCCGAAATCAGTAACCAATTTTAAACACTATTCGATGTAAAACAGAAACTTCCACAGAAGAAACTGCAGTACATCGGATGGTAGATGCATGACCAAAATGCCTAACCACCCCTAGGGTGAGGACATAACCATGGGGAACAAGAGCACCGCATAGCGGGACAATATATGCCCGTTTTGTATTTTTGAAGGGTTGGGGTAAGGATGAGGGTGAGGGTGAAAATTGTTTGGACCAACCCCATATTCGAACTTGACTTGTATTTTGTTGTGATTAAACAACATACCAAGTTTGGAACCAATCGGAAAACAAATAATAAAAGTTATCATCCGGAAACCAAATATTTGATGCATTCTATGTCCAACAAGGTCCATAAATCAGGGGAACTTCGAAGTTCGAACTGACCCCATATTCGAACTTGACCTGTCTTTTGTTTTGATTAAACCACACAAAAGATTGACCAAGTTTAGGAGTCAATCGAAAAAAAAATACTAAAGTTATCATCTGGAAACCAAATGTTGACGAACAGACAGACCGACGGATGGACAAATGGATGGACAAATGGATGGACAAATGGACAGACAGACAGACTGATTCCATAATTCGACGGTTTTTCAACAGGCATATAAAAAATCAGTTTGGCCATACTAAAGTTATAATCCGGAAAACACAAAATGCACAAATTCAAGAGGAATAACTCTGGAAAGGAACATGCAATTTTGGCCGAAAGTGAACTTGAGCTGTGCTTTGTGATCATAAACAAAATCTGAGAATTTGAAACAAATTTGTCAAGGCAAACTAAAGTTATCATCCGGAAACCACATAATTCACAAATTTGCAATCATTCAAGGGGAATAACTATGGAATGGTAAATGCGATTATGGCCAAAGGTGACCTTTAAGTGTGCTTTGTGGTCAAAAACAAAATCTGAGAATTTGAAAAAAATCGGTCAAGGCAAACTAAAGTTATCATCTGGAAACCACAAAATCCACAAATTTGCAATCATTCAAGGGGAATAACTCTGGAAAGGTATATGCGATTGTGGTCAAAAGTGAACTTGAGCTGTATTTTGTGGTCAAAAACAAAAAACTTAAAATTTGAAAAAAAACGGTCAAGGCAAACTAAAGTTATCTCCTGGAAACGAAAAACTGGGCTAAATTCCCATGAATAAAGGGCCATAACTCTACTGCAAATGGGCCGCTAGAAACGGAAATCGAACCCATCCTGTATTTTGTCATACTAAATCCACATGCCAAATTTAACTCAACTCAAACCATTACAACTAAAGTTATCGTCCGGAAACGGAATGTGTCCATGGATGGACAGACAGACTGACAGGTGGAGAGACTATTCACATAATATGTCCCGTTTTTCAAACGGGTGTATAAAATCAACATCTGAAAAATTTGGTGTCAATCCGTCAAGACGTTTGGCTTTAAATGAATGGAAACCAATTTTTTTTCAAAAATTGTTTTTTCAAAGGGCCATAACTCTGCTGCGGATGGACTGAGAAACACCAATATCGAACCTGACCTGTATTTTATTGCTACAAACAACGTCTGAAAGTTTGATGCCGATCCGTCAAGGCGTTCGACTTTAAATGAAGGGAAACCAATTTTTTTCGAAAGATTGTGTTTTCAAAGAGCCATAACTCTGCAGTGGATGGATTGAGAAACACCAATATCGAACTTGGCCTGTATTTCATTGCTAAAAACAACATCTGCAAAATTTGGTGTCAATCCGTCAAGGCGTTCAGCTTTAAATGAACGGAAACCAATTTTTTTAGAAAAATTGTGTTTTCAAAGGGCCATATCTCTGCAGCAGATGGACTGAGAAACACCAGTATCAAACTTGACCTGTATTTTAATACTAAAAACAACTTCTGAAAGTTTGATATCGATCCGTCAAGGCGTTCGACTTTAAATGAACGGAAAGGGAAATTGTTTATGGACAGACAGATGGACAGATGGACAGACAGACAGAAGACAGACAGACAGACAGACAGACAGACAGACAGACAGACAGACAGACAGACTGATAACATAATATGACCGTTTTTTAAACGGGCGTATAAAAACAGAATAAACATTCTGTTACCATGCCAAAAACTCCCAAGAAATTTCAGTAAAAAAATTAAAAAAATTATGCCAAAAGCATGGGAGAATAGCAAAGGGGGGGGGGGGGGGGGGGGGGGGGGGGGGGGACACTGAACAAACAGTGGAAATTTCATAGCAAGAATGAAAACATCAGGCCCATGCCCCGAAATTAGGGAACATGAAATAATTTTGCGTAAAAATTATAAGTTACAGCCCTGAACACATCCTTCCACTGTTTCTTCCTCTCATCCTCTTATTTCATCCTTAGATCCACCATTTCTTTCATGATTTTGTGTCTGGCATCATTTTAACTGAGATTATAAGCACAGATATCAGTGAGATGTTACTGATTGAAGGGCCAAACAAAGAATGAAGATTTGGCGCCAATTTCGGTACTTCCTTGACACTGCGCATGCGCAGTGGACAAAAGTATGGAGGACCACATGGGACATTTTTTGGGATTTTGATGCAAATTTTGGGGATTGGGGGGCAAAATTTGTGTTTGACCCTAGAATTTTAAGAGATAGCACCAGCTAAGTCTGGGTGATTGGTACAGTATAAAAATATTATTTCATTAACAGGAGTATTCAATTAACAGGGATTGTGTCACTTTCCTGTATTCTAGAGATAAACTTAGCATTTATTCTATTATATCTTGTTTGACAGAGCTCCATGATATTGGATGTACTGGGTGAACTGAGGCCAAATAGGTCTATAAACAAAGGAAAACTGGGGAGAGTCAAGGTAATTTCTCGACAAGTTACAAGATTTTTTATTCAATTAACAGGAGTTTACTCTATAACCTATATTCAATTAACAGGTCAGATTTGTGCTGGAGGTATGATAAATGGTTTTGTTGGGAAATTATCTTCAATTAACAGGGTTATTCAGTTAAGAGATATCCAATTAAGTGGACTCCACTGTATTATGTATACCATAAATTATATGAATAAATCAAATCAAATAAATAAATAATAGAATTTCTTGGAAACAAAAGTTTAGCCTTTTACCCAACATGAAAGATAGACGACACTTGCAAACAAAATGGTTAAATAACTAAATTTTTAAATTTTTTTGCATTAAAAACATAACCATGTTGTTGAGACAAAAAAGGAAAAAATACCGAAAGTTAAAAAATTTATAGTAATTTATATATTTTTTATACTTACCAATGACCCAGACTTAACTGGTGCTAACTCAAACAAAACCAGGGCCAAACACAAATTTTGCCCCCCAATCCCCAAAATTTGCATCCAAAACAAAAAGAAATCATGTCCTAAAGGACCTCCATAGTACGCCTCTACTGCGCATCGCGCAGTGACGCAGTCGTCCCGAAATTGGCGCCAATTATCATTCTTACTGGCAGTGCCTGGTCAGCGCTATGTACTCAGCGGGGAGGCAAGAGTTCCCAACTCCAGGGAGGACCATCCCCGTCTGGGTCATTGGTAAGTATAAAAAATATATAAATTACTATAAATTTTTTAACATTTTTATACTGTACCAATGACCCAGACTTAGCTGAATAGTAAACAGGCTGGAGGGCCTAGGACATAGAGGAAAATCCAATAAGCTCAATTATATAGTAAAGAGGTAACCCCTTAAGAAGAAAAGGAGTATTAGGCTTTACATGTATCTTTCTTATTTAATATTAAATTAGAAAGATACACTACCCTTAATAATTGAGCACAATAACATTCATGTTCTCTATTAACATCCAGTATAACCCTTATACTAATTATTTTTAAAGCAAGCCAATAAATAAAGTAGTCCAGAGAATTGAGACTCTTTATAATCATTTAAAAGTGTCCGAGTATTGTATATTAAAGCCCGTTTGACACTTGACATATACAAATGCTTCACACCGAGCTACACTTTAAAAATAAGACATGAATGAATTTAAACATTAATATTACACTTTAAAACCATCCCGGAAGCGACTCAGAAATACTGACTTGGAGGAGGCATTCCCTTGCTTTTCACTATAAAGCAGGTGACCTAAGGGAACACCTGCCCCCCCCCCCCCCTCCCCTTGCCCTGGGTTAAATAGCCCAGAGCGAAGAGGGCAGCCGGACGGAGTCACTGCCGGAACAGAAAGCCTGCATAACTATAGTTGCAACTGTTTAGTGGACGACATTCTGAGCAACAGATAACGGACCTAAACAATGCAGGTCTCCAGAAATGGACTCAATATTTCTGAGATAAAAATTCGTAAATGTGGATGGCTGAGACCAATAAGCAGCCTTCATTAAATCTGTAATAGCAACACTATTAGCATAAGCCCAGGAAGTAGAAAGAGCTCTTACTTCATGAGCAGAAATCTTAAGCACAGACTGCTGAGAAGAAGATAAATCTTCATAAGCAGTACGGATAGTTAACTGAATCCATCTAGCAATAGAATGGACTGAAATGTCCTTTCTATTAGGCATCAAAGACAGAAAGAAACGTTTCCGTCCCTTTCTGATAAACTGAGATCTCTGTTTATAGATACGTAGTGCTCTAACAGGACAGAGTAAAGGCCTACGCCCGTCTGAAGACGGAAGAGCCTTAATAACAATAGGTTCCGGATATTTATTAGGAGCCTGATTCTTAGCTAAAAAACCCACATTAGTAGTGAAGGTGATAGTGTTCCCAACACTACGATAATGAGAATCATCCACCGATAGTGCATGAAGCTCACTGACTCTTCTGGCAGAAGAGAAAGCTAAGAGAAAAGCTGTCTTATAAGATAAGAATTTGAAATCTACTGTCCCAAGAGGTTCAAATGGCTTTTCCTTCAATTTAAGGAGAACCCAAGCTAAATTCCACTTAGGAATTAATCTAAGAGTTCTGGGTCTATTTATCGAAAAGTTTCTAACCAATTTCGATAAAGAGACATTAGATCCAATTTGTAAACTATCATGATGTGCATAGGTATCAGATAACATAGATCTATAACCCTTTATAGTAACAGGCTGCAGTTTGATTTCGTCAAACAAGTATACTAGAAAGTTTGCAATGTCTGGTATAGCGGGATCAAATATATCTACAGAATGATCCCTACACCAACGACGAAAAACCTTCCACTTAGCCGCATAGTTTATCGAAGAGGAGGTCCTCCTACAGTTAGAAATCGCGTCCACTGCTCGTCCTGTAAAGTGCTTGCCATGCAAGAAGGACCGCACAACGGAAAAACGTGAAGGTTGAGACCTTGCGAGTTGTGATGGAGTTGGCGCGATTTCCCCTGCGAAAGAAGATCCTCTCGTGGAGGAAGCTTCCACGGTAGGTCCCACAACAGACACCTGAGTAGATTTATCCACGGTCTCTGTGGCGACAGAGATGCTACCAACAGAATCTTGCATTGAGATTGTTTTATCTTTAGCAATACTTGTTGAATTAACGGCGCTGGAGGATACGCATATCCTATCATTCCGTCCCAAGGGATCGACAGAGCGTCTACTGCAAATGCTCTTGGATCCGGACACGGAGACACATACGTCTGCAACTGATTGTTGAGATGTGTCGCAAATAAGTCTATCATTGGCCGTTCCCATTGGTAGCAAATCTGATTGAATACTTGTTTGTTGAGAGTCCACTCCGACGGCAACAAGCGACCCTTTCGTGAAAGGGAGTCTGCTAGCACATTCAGACGACCCGGTATGTGACGGACCGAAAGAAGAACATGATGTTCTAACGCAAACAGAAGGATTCTTTCCGTTAGATTGAACAACGGAACTGAATGAGTGCCTCCCTGATTCCGTATATACGCCACTACTGTCGTATTGTCGGATAGGATTTGGACATGAGCATCGTGAATAATGTCCATCCAGTGACGTAACGCAAGCCAAATTGACATCATTTCCTTGATGTTTATGTGCTTGCACAGGAATTGCGGATCCCAAAGACCCTGGCATCTCGAATCCGTTGGGATTAATGATGCACCCCAACCTGTTTGACTGGCATCCGTCATAACGGTAAAACTCGGATCCGGCAACTGCAGCGGAACTCCTTGAGTTAACCACTGAATGTTTGCCCAAGTCTGAATCTCTTGTTTCACTTGATCTGACAAGAGAACGTCTACATCGAGCGAATGAATTTTCACACTCCAATTCTGAGTCAGGAAAATTTGAAGAGGACGTGTGCGTAGCCGCCCCATCGGAATGAGATCCGCGGCGGCTCCGCACAGACCTATCAGTCTCATAAATTCTCTCGCCGTGACTTTGTCTGCGTGCAGACAATAGCGAGCGTAACAACTGACTAATTTCGCTCTGGTTAACGGCAGACGAACGAGATTGTTGTGTGTCTCGAAGCTCATTCCCAGATGAGTGAATGACTTGGACGGCACCAGATCCGACTTCTCCTCGTTTACTATAAAACCGAGACGTCGGAGCAATAGAAGAAGATTCTGAACATCGTTCTGAAGCGTTAACTCGTTGCCGTACCTCTGAAGAATGTCGTCCAGGTAGGCCGACGTTACCGCAGACAAATGAGCTCGGAAGTAGATCAATACCGAGTTCATTACCCGAGTGAAAGCCCAGGGTGCTAGATTCAATCCGAAGCACATCGCCCGGAATTGATACACCACTCCTAGGACTGCGAAGCGTAGATACTTTCGGAATGTCGGATGTACCATGACGTGAAAGTACGCATCTTTGAGATCTATGCTCGTTGCATAATCGTTCACCCGAATACTCGCTCTGACCGATCGAATCGTCTCCATATAAAACTTCGGAGCGACGATCAG
The DNA here is from genome assembly GCA_031216915.1 of Pictodentalium vernedei. Classification (NCBI taxonomy): domain Eukaryota; kingdom Metazoa; phylum Mollusca; class Scaphopoda; order Dentaliida; family Dentaliidae; genus Pictodentalium; species Pictodentalium vernedei. The sequence continues at coordinate 199,941,987 of CM062294.1, forward strand.
CTTGTTTATCCAGCTCAAATCTATGACTGGACGGAACGAGCCGTCTGGTTTCGGAACCAGAAACAGATGGCTGTAGAATCCCAGAGATTCCTGGTTTTCTACGACCTCTACCGCGTTCTTCATTAAAAGAGACTGCACCTCTGATAACAGAGCGTCTCTTTTCTGTGGATTTGACGGAAGATGAGTCCACTTTGGACTTCGAGTTAATGGAGGCTTTCGTTTGAAGGATATCTTTAGACCTTCCGAAGTCACTCCTCTCACCCAAGGGTCGTCCGTAATCGACGCCCACTCTTGTGAAAAACTCGACAACCTTCCGCCAACCGGAACGCGATAGAGGTTTAAGCCATCACCTCCTGGACCTGCGAGGCCTGCGGTAGGAGAAACCACGTCTTCCACGACCCGCACCTCGCCTCGTCGACCTCGGGGCGTCCGACCGATTGTCCCGGCCTGAAGGACGTCCCGAACGAGAGTCGCTATCCTGACGGTCTCTCGAATAAGACCAAGAGGACGCACCGGAACCTCTATAGGAACCTCTCTTGGGCGCATTAGACCCAGAAGTGCCTGTCTTATTCGTGTCTGCTGTATCCGACTTTTTAGGAGCCGATCTGAACAACAGAGAATCATTAGCTTTCTTTTTAATTTTATCATAAATAGCGGAAAGCTTGCCGTCAAAGAGAAGTTCTCCTGAGACCGAAGCGACTCTAAGAGAGTTCTTCACCTTAGAATCCACTAGTGTGGATGTAGCTAGGGCTGCGTCACGTCTAACCAACTCCAGATTTGCCACTGAAAGGGCGGAGTTACACGTGGAATAAGCTACTGCCCTTGAAAGAAGTCTTAAAGAGGATTGTATATCCTGAAACTCTTCCCCTTGAAGGCGCAGTGATAACGCCTTAGTAAGGTGATCTGCGTAAGATAAGGCATCTAAATTGGCTCTGTTAGACGCAATAGCTGTTTCCAACACCGCGCTTGGAATAGAAGCTGACGACGGTAATGATAGCTCTAAGTCTTCCGCCTCGTCGTCCATACGCAGAGGAACTCTCGGTATACCCTGTCCTGCCGTATCGAATTTATTCCTTGCATTAATGAAAGGCAGGTTAAGAGTATTCGCGGACAAGAAACCTGCTTTCCCCGTTCTGGAAGCAAGTTTAAAAATAGCGTCATTCAATAATTCAAATGTTCTTGCAACATTATTGGACTGCGACGGAAACTCGGGAGCGATGTCCCTGAACCGCTCAAAAAATTCAGAGTCCAATGACGCTATAATTCTCTTGTCCGGAAGCGCAGCAGTCTGGCCCGACGGAACAACTTGAGGGAGAAAGTGCCGGATGAAGTCCACGGCAGCTTTATGTTGTTCCGAAAGGGATAGCTCCAATTCATCCGTATCCCTTTCACCATCCGGTCGGACCTCCCGATGTTCCCGGTCGTCCGCCCCCGATGCTTCGGCGGAGCGTACCGACCCAGCGCCGTCGGATAATTCTCGATCCGACACCGTTCCTGTCGGCTGCTGGGATGCTGCGATAAGCTGTGCTATCTGCACAAGAATGTCCGACGTCGAGACCTGCGGAGGCGCAGTCTTTCGCTGCTTCGCCGAGGGCAGCTCCGCATCAGATGGCTCCCGCATACTTTTCCTATGCGAACGTCCGGAGTCCATCGGTCTCGAATCCCTGGCTGCCGGATGGTGTGACCTGGTCGCCGAAGAATCCTTCATCGGCGAAGCTGGTAAAATATCGGCGGTCACGCAGCCAAGGTGCGGTCGTGTGCGCTGACGAGAAGAGGAAGCCTTAACAGTCTCTGCGGACTGCTTATACAACGGAGCGTCCCGAGCGACGGACGTATGCTCCGCTAAAGACACATTTTGTACCACAACATCTGGTCCCAGATGTTGTTGTACGAGAGAGGGACCTCTCTCGCTCGCGGCCCGGCTGGACCTGGACGAGCTAGGAACCGGACTAAAAGGCTTCCTCCGTTCTCGTTTACTATCCGCCGTCACTGGGTGTGCATCTATTATGTTTATAGTGCTCGCATCACCCAAAATTTCCTCTTGGACCGCATCGGACGAACCCGGCTGCCGAACCATTCGGTGAATGGACGCTACACCGGGCGAGCTAGCGGACGACATTTGTCTAATCTCCATGAGCACTTTTGCCGCTAGCTCTGAATTCATTTGTGACGACGGACGCACACTTGAAGAAGATAACATGGAAACATCACCCTGTTCTGGTTCCTCTGAAATAGAAACTGAGAGAGTAGAGTGACCTTGTGGAGAAAGAGCCGGCATCGCTCTTTCTCCAGAAACAACATATCGTGACACACGTTTCCAATGTTTCTCATCCCAATGTTCACATATAGGACAGGGATTAATGCGAGAACACTGACTACAATTAATACAATGATCATGAAAGTCAGAGGAAGATTTCTTCCTATTACAATTTGAACAATGTCCCTTCATTGTGAAAGAACAAGAAGAAGTCCTAGTTACTCGCAAAAACCCCTGACACAAAGATACATAATAACATGATCCATTAATAAATGAAAAAACAATTGCAAAACAAAATAATTTTGAAAAAATATTTTTTCAGAAAAGCCCAAGTTGCTGAAAAGTAACGTTGAGCCCCGATGGATCCGATGGCAAAGTGTGGTCAAAAAATTTTAAAATTATATAAAATAATTAATGAGACACTTTCGGATAATATAAATGTATCTTATAATGAGATAAACTACCACAAAGGCAAACAGCCCCCCTCAAAAAAGGCTGTTGCCAATGAAAACAAACAGTGTAAACACACTAGAAAACATGACTCCAGGCACTGAAAAAACTGGCCCGGAATCAGTCATCAATTACACTCTATCTGATGCAAAACAGAGACTCCCAGGGGAGAATCTGAAGAACATCAGATGGAAGATGCAGAACACAAACGTTATACACCCATGGGTGAAAACGTAACTATGGGGAAAATAACAGAAAACATTCTGTAACCAAGCAACTCTCCCAGGAAATTTTAGAAATGAAACTTCTCAAAAATATGCCAAAAGCATGGGAGAATTGCCAGGGGGAACTTTAGAAGGCTAGGGGAGAGGAAACACTGAATAAGCAGTGCAACAATTAGCAAGAATGACAACAAGAGGCCCATGCCTCGAAAATAGGCAACTTAACATAATTTCATCAAAAAATTTTAAGTACAGCCCTGATTATTTTTTGCCACTTCTTTTTCCTCTCCTCCTTCTATCCTCCTTAGAATCACATTTTCTCCAAAAATTACGTGTCTGGCATCCTTTAAACTGAGATTTACAAGCACAAAGATCAGTGAGATGTTGACTGATGAAGGGCCAAACAGAGAATGATAATTGGCGCCAATTTCTGGACGACTGCGTCACTGCGCATGCGCAGTAGAGGCGTACTATGGAGGTCCTTTAGGACATGATTTCTTTTTGTTTTGGATGCAAATTTTGGGGATTGGGGGGCAAAATTTGTGTTTGGCCCTGGTTTTGTTGGAGTTAGCACCAGCTAAGTCTGGGTCATTGGTACAGTATAAAAATATGGAATTGTGATTTTTGTGAATAGCACTGACAGGTTTTGGCTGTTACATTGGGTAATGAGTTAAACCTCATTAAATGACATCATAGGAAATGTTTTTGTTTCATTCCTCATTTTCTACCACTGTCAACGGCTATCATTATCTAGTGATGTTTTATGTAAGAAGACAACTGAGCCTACTTCTGTAATTATTTATTTATTGGGGTTTAATGACACATTCAACAGAAAGGGTCACCTCGTGTCGGACAGTTTTACAGGTGGAGGAAGCTAGAGTACCCGGAGAGAAACACAGTGCAATGGCATGTGCCTACTTCAGGAATGTTATTGAATGATCATGTCTTATAACCTTTAGCCCTTGGGGGCCTATTTCAGACTTGAAAACTTTTTAATGCAAAGGAACAGGTGCCCCAACATGCATTGTTTGGGTAAACTTAAAATTTGTTTTCTAAGTACCTTGTCAGTTGTTTCTTGGCAAGTCTTGGCTGCCTCTGTAGGCAGCCAAGACTAGACTAGAAACAACTGCAAAGCCATGGGAGGTAGACTTTCAAAATAGAGCGAAAATGTGTAAAAAATCTCCAGGGTTAAGGGTTAAGGTACAAGTTTAATGTCAGATCATGTAAGAATTACAAAGGAAGTGTGGCAGCGCTGAATATTTGAGAATAGAGTTTGCCAGGGTTCCCACATAAAGCTCTAAAAGAATTTCCATTACTTATCCCACGTTATGGTGATCATACACCCATTTTATATCACTTAGTGGGAGGAACTGGATATGTTGATGAGCATGCTGATTCCAGGTGTTGAATTCTATCTCTGATGTCAACCTTGGTGGGTTGGTCACAAACTTTATACTAAGCACACCACCTAGTGGTGGTCTATAGGTTGTGTCAATTTTCTTGTAATGTCTCTGTCAAATAAAAAGTTATGGCAGTCACAAAAGGTTGATGCGCATTCTGATTCCATCTGTTCACACCTATTTGTGACCTTAAACCTGCGGGTTCATTCGGACTCTGAAAAGTTAATGTTCATGCTGAATCCTCACAAGAGATATCAAAATCAAGGAAACATTGAACCTTCAGTGGGTACAGCATTTTATATTCAATATTTTAAATTAAATATAATGTCGTAACTTGTAGGTTGTAAATTATTTTTGGTCATTAAAAGTTGTTCACATGTCTTTGCCTTGTTACAATTTAGGTATTCTCCCGAAATGTAACAAGGCAAGACTAAATAATTTCACTCAAATTAGATATGAAACACATCCATAGACTATATAGCTTTTACTTTGCAGACACTGCAATTCAGCATAAAGTTCAAATATGGGCTTTCATCATACTTCCAGGTGAGAAAAGATGTCTTTCCACAAAGATTGATTTTTTTTATTTAACCCTTTCACCAACGTAACGACCAAAACTGGCCAGTGCTATTCTAAAAAATCGCCAATTTTCATTATTTTTTCATTTTTTGTCTCAAAAACATAGGTTATAACCCCTCAATGGAACAAGCTCATCGAGCTCATTCCAACGAGGGGTCATAACCTATGTTTTTGAGACAAAAAATGAAAAAAATTAGTTATTCAAGACTTTTTTTTTGCAAGTGTTGCCTGCTTTTCATGTTAGGTAAAGGGTTAAATTCAGTGTTTGGAAGACACTATCTCCTCAATTCTGTCTGACAAACAATATAATAATAATATATAATAATAATATAATAATAATAATTAGCAGTTTCCGTAACCCTTTAACCAACACACGATATCAAAATTTATTATCTGAATTACTGTTTTCTAAAATTTTTCAAAAGATTTCAACAAAACTATATCATCTGACCTCCCTTGTTCCAATGAGGGAGCGCATGATATGGCTTTGTTGAAAATTAGTGCCAGTTAGTTTGGTAAAGGCTTAAGAGTGAACTGAGAGTTATTACAGAAAAAATTTCACCACAACTAAAGATGTCTGAAAAAAGTCCTAGGGGAATTGAAGCGACAGTCAACTCCATTATATATTAGGAATGAATTTATCAGTGATCAAGTTGAATGATGTGGGTATATCTGTTGTTGTCTTAAATATCAAGATATTAATTAACTACTGTACAGATCTGGAAATAAACACATTGTCAAAAATAAGCCCACCTACCAAGGTTTCAGTTTCAGGGCCCCCTTCTTTGAAAGAAAGCCGAGCCCCTAACTTTGGAAAAACAACATCGACGAAAATCATGTGGTAAGTTGTTACAATGAAAAAGAACCTCTACCCATGCACATGGTATCAAAATTTGTTATTCTCATTACCATTTTTTCAAATGTTTTACAAAATTCACCAAAACCACACCATGTGACCTCCTCATTGGAACGAGCGTGTTCCAGTGAAGAGGGGGGGTCACATGATATGGTTTTGTTGAAATTTTTATAAATTAGTTTTTTTCAACTGTTCAATTTGAAAATTATGTGAGCGAGTGTATGTGGCTGATTCGGCAGGTAAAGAATTAATACATCTTTGTTATGGGATTGACTGCGACACCTAACTTTGTGCCACTTTGCATCCAAATTCTCCTGCAGGCTTGGATCTCCAGAAAATATGCCCACCCATACACTTTTGCCCTCTATTACTCTACTCACCCCCTGGGCTTATTCACAGATTAACAGAGTAATTACCAATAATCCACTGGATTTAGCAAGGAGGTGGTGTGAAGCTTTTACGTTATAAGTTATTGTGATGAATTGACGGTAACATGGTCTGAGGTTTGCGGCTCGGAGTTTATGCACATGTGAAATATCAAAAAAAAATGAAGCGGCTTGCTAGTCACTCCATTGATGAAGCAGTTACGAAACGGGCGACGTCATTGCAAATGTTTTTCGCGTTGTGACGTCAGACGGTAGCATTTGCCACTTGAGCCGTAAACATAGAATATACTAAGTGAGCCCTCGTCCAATAAGAGAAGGAGGATTTTAGTCTTATTGGAACATAATTAAATGTTGCCTTTTGTATAAGCTGTAGTTTATTATCGTGGAAAGAACAAAGCTTCATAACCACTCTGACACTGATGAAGAAGAAACAACAAAGTATAGTTGTTCCAACACTGTTTAAGACACTTGAGTCTGTTCATCTGAAATCATGCCGACCTACCACTTCTACCTTATTGATGCAAACAATTGAGTGACTGCATTAAAATCAGTAATTGTCTCTACCTAATATGCCAGATGATGACTTCATTTTACTGAAAGAAACAAAACACTCTAATTGTTTGGTTTTGTCATTTATGGTGCTCTCCACTGCTGCAATGGCATTTCTTCACAAGTTTGGGGCAATTTTTTTTGGTGTCAAAATTTCAGCTGGTGCCAAATAACATTTTTTAGCACAAAACTTGACTAAATTGGCACATGACAGTGTGAACACTGTAAGTTTCATTGTGATATCTCCTTCCACTAAACTGGAACCTATATTCAAATCTGGCCTGTATTACTAGCTGGAAAATACACATATCAACTTTGGTTGAAATCAAATAATCCAAACTGGAGTTATCACCTTATTGGTCGGAAACCAATTGTTTACAGACAGATGGACAGACAAACCAATGGATGGACAGATGACAGACCTGATTATAGCCCTGACTGTAAACAGTCAGCCTAATAATGCATTTTGTACCAAAGAAAAAATATTGCTTAAATGGCCCTGGGTGAGGAGGAGGTGAAAGGAGGGGGGGGGGGGGGGTTAGGGGAGTCCATTCAGAATGCATTTTGAGCAAAGAGAAAAAAAAGCCTAACTGACAGATGGACAGACAGAAAGACGGACTGACGGATAAAAGTCATGACTATAGTCCTCACTGTAAACAGTCAGGCTAAAAATGTTTGGTTCTGGACACAAAATAGTTGATTTGCTTGATGATTCTATGTGTGCTGACCTCTATCTGTGACCTGGATCGTGGTGGGCCGGTCAAGAATTTGTGCACGATGGTCTGGTAGTAGTACATATATTGTGTAAGTTTCATCAAGATATCTTTTCCTATTGAACAGTTATGACTGGATACAAAAAAGTCATCTTTGGTGGGTCGTTTGTGAATTTTGTATGCAACACACCACCTAGTGGCAGTACATATGTTGTTGAAGTTTCATTTTGATATCTCTTTCCAGTTATGGCCAGACACAAAAATGTTGATGTGCAAGCTGATTCCATCTGTTGACATCTATTTGAGACACTGAACTTGGGGCTTCATTGTGAATTTTGTATGAGACAAATCATCTAGTGGTGGTACTTATGCTATATGAGTTTCATTGTGATATCTCCTTCCACTAAAAAGTCATGGACAGGACACAAAATGTTGACGTGCATGCTGATTCCATGTGTAACCCTCTATCTGTGACCTTGACTTTAGTGGGTCAGTAGAACATTCGGTATGTGACACACCATCTAGTATTGGTCCATATACTGTGTTAGTTCCATTGTGATATCTCATTCCACTAAAACAGTATGGCCTGGACATGAAAGTGGATGTGCATGGCAATTCTATGTGTTGATCTCTGTTTGTGACCTTGACCTCACTTGTGCTGTATGAGTTTCATTGTGATATCTCCTCCTACTAAACACTTATGGCCTGGACACAAAGCAATGACGTGCATGCTAATTCCATGTGTTGCTCTGTATTTGTGACCTTAACCTTGGTTAGTCGGTCATAAATTTGTATGTGACACACCATCTAGTGTTGTCCATATGCTGTCATTCCAATGTGATATCTCCTTCACAAAACATGTGAAAAAAACATGAAAAGGTTGATTTGGATGCTGATTCCATGCATTGACCTCTACCAGTGACCTTGACCTTGCAGGACTGGATATAACACACCATCTACTGGTTGTCCATATGTTGTGTATGTTTCATTGTGATCCCTCCTTCCACTAAAATGTAATGTCCCAGACACAAAAAATTGATGTGCATTCTGATTCCATGTGCTGACATCTATCTGTGAGCTTGACCTTGATGGGCCATAATTGTGTACATGACACACCTTCCAGCAAAGATGCATATGTTGTGTAAGTTCCTTTGTGATATCTCTTTTCATTAAAAAGTTGTTGTGTTGACCTCTATCTGTGACCTTGGCCTTGGTGGGCTGGTCATGAATTTTGTATGCAATGCATGCTGGTGGTGGTACATATGTATGGAAAGTTAAAAAATTTATAGTAATTTATATATTTTTTATACTTACCAATGACCCAGACTTAGCTGGTGCTAACTCTAATATTCTAGGGCCAAACACAAAATTTGCCCCCAATCCCCACAATTTGCATCAAAATCCCAAAATTAGATGTCCTATGTGGTCCTCCATATTTTTATCCACTGCGCATGCGCAGTAGTCAAGGAAGTCCAAAATTGGAGCCAAATCCTCATTCTTACAACCAGTGCCTTGTAAGTGTTATGTAATCAGCGGGGAGGTATGAGTTCCCAACTCATGGGAGGGCCATCCCCGTCTGGGTCATTGGTAAGTATAAAAAATATATAAATTACTATAAATTTTTTAACATTTTTATACTGTACCAATGACCCAGACTTAGCTGAATAGAAAAAAGGCTGGAGGGCCTAGGACATAAAGGAAAATCCAATAGGCTCAATTACATGTAAACAGAATTATCCCCTCAAGGAGAAGAGCAGAACAGGTTTTACATATATCTTTCTTGTTTGTATCAAAAAAGAAAGACACAATACCATTCTGTAATTGAGCACAATAACATCAATGATCTCTATTAACATCCAGTATAACCCATTATACTAATCTTTTAAAGGAAAGCCAATAAATAAAGATAGTCCAGAGAATGAGACTCTTTATACTCATTTAAAAGCGTCCGAGGATCGTATATTAGCGCTCGTATGACACGTGACACATACAAATGCTTCACACCGAGCTACACTTTAAAAATATTACATAAATGAGATAGACATTAGCTTTTACACTTTAAAACCATCCCGGCACCGACTTGGAATTACTGATTCCAGAGGAGGTATTCCCTTGTTTTCACTATAAAGCAGGTGATATAAGGGAACACCATCCATCCCCACCCCCCTTCCCCTTGCTCTGGGTGAAATACCCCAGAACGAAGAGGGCAGCAGGACAGAGTCACTACCGGAACAGAAAGCCTGCATAACTATAGTTGCAACTGTTTAGTGGATGACATTCTGAGCAACAGATAACGGACCTAAACATCGAAGGTCGCCAGAAATGGACTCAATATTTCTAAGATAAAAATTTGTGAACGTGGAAGGCTGAGACCAATATGCAGCCTTCATCAAAGCGGTAATAGCAACACGTCCAAGATGTAGACAGCGCTCTTACTTCATGCGCCAAAATCTTAAGCACAGACTGCTGAGTTGAAGATAATTTCTCATAAGCAGTACGGATAGTTAATTGAATCCATCTTGCAATAGAATGGACTGTAATGTCCTTTCTATTAGGCAGCAGAGACAGAAAGAAACGCTTACATCCCTTTCTGATAAACTCCAATCTACATTTGTAAATACGCATGGCTCTAACTGGACAGAGCAAAGGCCCATGACCATCTGAAGACGGAAGAGCCTTAATAACAATAGGTTCAAGATACTTATTAGGAGCCTGATTCTTAGCCAAAAATCCAACATTAGTAGTTAAAGTAATAGTATTACCAACACTACGATAGTGAGAATCATCAACTGATAGTGCATGAAGCTCACTAACTCTTCTGGCAGAAGAGAAGGCTTAGAGAAAAGCTGTCTTATAAGATAAGAATTTGAAGTCCACTGTATCAAGAGGCTCAAATGGTGCTTCTTTTTGCTTCAGAAGAACCCAAGCTAAATTCCACTTAGGAATTAACCTAAGGGTTCTAGGTCTATTTATCGAAAAGTTTTTCACTAACTTAGATAAAGAGACATTAGATCCAATCTGTAACCTATCATGATGAGCATAGGTATCCGATAGCATAGACCTACAACCCATAATGGTTATTGGCTGCAGTTTGATCTCGTCAAACTAGTAGACTAGAAAATTAGCAATGTCTGGAATGGAGGGATCATAAATATCAATAGAATGATCCCTACACCACCTATAGAAAACCTTCCACTTAGCAGCATAATTTAGCGAAGAGGAGGTCCTCCTACAATTAGAAATTGCGTCCACTGCTCGTCCTGTAAAATGCTTGCCGTGCAAGAAGGACCGTACAATGGAAATACGTGAAGGTTGAGACCTTGAGGGTTGTGATGCAGTGTGCGCGATTTCCCCTGCGAAAGAAGGTCCACCCGTGGAGGAAGCTTCGGCAGAATGTCCCAAGACAGACACCTGAATAGATTTATCCATGGTCTCTGGGGTGACAGAGATGCTACCAACAGAATCTTGCAGTGAAATTGCCTGATTTTTAGCAATATCTGCTGAATCAATGGAGCTGGAGGATACGCGTATCCTATCATTCCGTCCCAAGAGATCGAGAGAGCATCTACTGAAAATGCTCGAGGATCTGGGCAAGGCGACACATACGTCTGCAACTGATTGTTGAGATGTGTCGCAAATAAGTCTATCATTGGACGATCCCATTGGTAGCAAATCTGATTGAATACTCGTTTGTTGAGAGTCCATTCTGATGGCAACATGCGACCTTTCCGAGAAAGGGAGTCCGCTAGAACGTTCAGATGACCCGGTATATGATAGACTGATAGAAGAACTTGATGCTCTAGGACAAACAGAAGGATCCTTTCTGTTAAATTGAATAACGGAATGGAGTGAGTGCCTCCCTGGTTCCGAATGTACGATACTACTGTCGAATTGTCGGACAGAATTTGAACATGCGAATTCTGAAGAATGTTCATCCATTGACGTAGCGCAAGCCATATTGACATCATCTCTTTGATGTTTATATGCTTGTTTAGGAACTGCGGATCCCAAAGACCCTGGCACCTCGAATCCGTTGAGCTCAGAGTTGCGCCCCAACCTGTTTGATTCGCATCCGTCATTATCGTAAAACTCGGATCCGGCAGTTGCAGTGGTACTCCTTGAGTTAACCACTGAATATCTGCCCAAGTCTGAATCTCTTGTTTCACTTGATTCGACAAGACGATGTTCGATTCGAGCGAATGAGTCTTCACACTCCAATTCTGAGTCAAAAATATCTGGAGTGGACGAGTGCGTAGCCGCCCCATCAGAATAAGATCTGTGGCGGCTCCGTACAAATCTGTCAGTCTCATGAATTCTCTCGCTGTTACTACATCTGAGTGAAGACAAAAGCGAGCGTAACAACTGACTAATTTCGCTCTGGTTAACGGCAGACGAACGAGATTGTTGTGCATCTCGAAGCTCATTCCCAGGTGGGTGAATGACTTGGACGGCACTAGATCCAACTTCTTTTCGTTTACTATGAAACCGAAATGTCGGAGAAGTTGAAGCAGACTCTGAACATCATTCTGAAGCGTTAACTCGTTGCCGTACCTCTGAAGAATGTCGTCCAGGTAGGCCGATGTTACTACAGACGAATGAGCTCGGAAATGAGTCATTATCGGGTTCATTATTCGAGTGAATGCCCAGGGCGCTAGATTTAGACCGAAGCACATCATTTGGAACTGATAAATGACTCCTAAGACAGCGAAGCGAAGAGACTTTTGGAACGCCGGATGTACCATGACGTGAAAGTATGCATCTTTGAGATCTATGCTCGCAGCATAATCGTTAACGCGAATGCTCACTCTGACCGATCAAATGGTCTCCATATAAAATTTTGGAGCCACGATCAGCTTGTTTATCCAGCTCAGATCTATGACTGGACGAAACGACCATCTGGTTTTGGAACCCGAAACAGGTGTCTGTAGAAACCTGGAGATTCCTGGTTTTCTACGACCTCTATAGCATTCTTGTCCAGAAGAGATTGAACTTCTGATAGAAGCGATTCTCTCTTCTGAACATTTGACGGAAGCCGAGTCCAACGTGGACTTCGAGTTAACAGAGGTTTTTCCTTGAAGGACAGTTTCAGACCTTCGGAAATCACCCCTTGCACCCATGTGTCGTCCATTATTGACAACCAATTGGTTAAGAATCTTGACAGCCTTCCGCCGACATGAACGCAAGAGGTTTACATCATCACCTCCTGGCCCTGCGAGGCCTGCGGGAGGAGAAACCACGTCCTCCATGACCCGCACCTAGTCCCGTCAATCTAGGGGCGTCTGATCGGTTATCTTGGCCAGTATAACGGCCCTTACCTGAGTTCCTACTCTGACGGTCTCTGGAGTAAGACGTAAAGGCTTTCTTAGATCCTCAAAAGGAACTTCCCTTGGACATATTCGCCCCCGAAGTACCTGCCTTACTCTTCTGTGCTGAGTTCGACTTTTTTGAAGCGGATTTAAAAAGCAGAGAGTCCGAAGCCTTCTTAGTAATCTGATCATAGATAATAGAAAGCTTTCCGTCGAAGAGAAGCTCTCCGGAGACTGGAGCGACTCGAAGAGAGTTTTTCACCTTATTGTCCACTCTTGTGGACGCAGCCAGGGCAGCATCACGTCTGACTAACTCCAGATTTGCCACTGAAAGGGCGGAGTTATATGTAGAACATGCTATAGCCCGCGAAAGAACTCTTAAAGAAGTTTGAACATCCTGGAATTTTTTCCATTCGAGACGTAATGATAACGCTCTGGTAAGGTGATCTGCGTAAGATAATGCGTCTAAATTAATTCTATTAGACGAGATTGTCGTCTCCAGTATACTGGAGTTAATAGACATGGACGCCGGCAATGACAACTCCAAGTCTTCAGCCTGGTCGTCCAAACACAGAGGAACTCTCGGCACGCCTTCTCCTGCCGTTTCAAATCTATGTCTTGCATTGATGAAAGGCAGCTGTATAGTGCTAGGCGATAAGAAACTGGATTTGCCAGTCTTAGAGGATAGCTTGAATATAGCGTCATTCAAAAGGTCAAATGTCCGTGTGACATTTCTGGACTGGGTCGGAAACTCAGGGACAGTGTCCCTAATCCGGCCGAAAAAGTCTGTGTCCAGTGACGCTATCAGTCTCTTATCCGGTAATGCAGCATTTTGGTCCAGAGGAACAACATCTGGAAGGTGTCGCCGGATGAAATCTACGGCCACCTTATGTTGTTCAGAAAGGGAACATTCCAGCTCCGCTGATTCCCTTTCATCATCCGACTGGACCATATGAGATTCTCGGTCGTCCCTTTCTGACTCTGCAGGGGAGCGAACTGACCCAGCTTCCTCAGACAATTCCTCTTCTGGAAAAGTTTCTGATGGCAGCTGGGATGCTGCAATGAGTTGAGCTATCTGTGATAGCAAGTCTGTCACGGAGGCCTGTGGAGCTGCGGTCTTACGTGATTTAGCCGCTGGGAGCTCCTGGGACGTTACTTCCTGCATACTTCTTTTATGCAAATGTCCCGACTGGTAAGGCCTCGTGTCCTTGGCTACCGGATGGCGTGACCTGATCGATGTGGAATCCCTGGTTGGTGAAGCAGGCTGGATATCAGAAGTCACGTAGCCAAGTTGCAGTCATGTGTGCTGCCGTGAGGATGAGGAAGCCAATAGACTAGTCGCTCCCGGACTGTCATACGACGGAGCGTCCCGAGGAGTGGACGTATGCTCTGGCTGACGAACATTACGTACAACAACATCTGGTCCCAGATGTTGTTGTAAGAGAGAGGGGCCTCTCTCGCTCGCAGTCCGGGCAGACCTGGACGAGCTAGGTGCCGGACTGATTGGCTTCCTCCGTACTATCCTCGGATCCGTCATCGCTGGGTGTGCACGATCTATGTTTATAGTGCTCGTAACACCCGATCTCTTTTCCTGGACCACAACGGACGAACCCGGCTTCACAATCATTTCGTGAATGACTGCTTCACCGGGCGAGCTAGTGGGCGACAATGCCGTCGATCCTACTTGGGACCTCTTAGGCATTTGCCGAATTTCATTGAGCACTTTTTCCGCTAGCTCTTCATTTATCTGCAACAACGGCGGCACACTTAGTGAAGACATTACGGAAACATCACCCTGTTCTTGTTCCACTGAAAAAGAGACTGAAAAACTAAAGTGACCCTGTGGCGAGAGGACCAGCATGGACCTCTCAACACTAACAATATACCGTGACACACGTCTCCAACGTTTGTCATTCCAATTGGCACACACAGAGCAAGAATTAGTGTAAGTACACTGACTACAATTAATACACTGAACATGAGAATCAGAGGAAGACTTCCTCGAATTACAATTTGAACAAACTTCTTTCATTTTGAAAAAAGTTAAACAGTCAACATACTCGCACTAACCCTTGAAAACAAGATACATGATAATAATATAATCTATTACAAACATTTCGAAAGAAAAAATTTTCGAAAAATTTTTCAAATTGAGCCCAAGTTCCCAATGGGAACAATGAGCCCAAATGGATCCCAAAAAAGCCTAAGTGTGGACAAAAATTTTAAATCATGTCTAAAAATTAATGTTACACTTACGGACAATATTATGTATCTGGCTATGAACAGAACTTAATAGATGACAAGGAATCACTGACTGAAGTAACCGTTGTCAATGTAAACAAAAGTGAATAAAACTGGAAACAAGACTTCAGGTACTGAAATATGGCCCGAAATCAGTAACCAATTTTAACACTATACGATGTAAAACAGAAGCTTCCTGAGAAGAAACTGCAGTACATCGGATGGTAGATGCATGACTGAAACGCCTAATCACCCTAGGGTGAGGACGTAACCATGGGGAAAAACAGAATAATCATTCTGTTACCAAGCCAAAACTCCCAAGAAATTTCATTGTAAAATAATTACAAAAATTATGCCAAAAGCATGGGAGAATAGCAAGGGGGGTATTAAGGAAAGGGAGAGAGGAAACACTGAACAAACAATGGAAATTTCATAGCAAGAATGAAAATATCAGGCCCATGCCCCGAAATTAGGGAACCTGAAATAATTTTTCATAAAAATTATAAGTTACAGCCCTGAACACATCCTTCCACTGTTTCTTCCTCTCATCCTTCTATTTCATCCTTATATCCACCATTTCTCTTGTGATTATGTGTCCGCCATCATTTAAACTGAGATTTTAAGCACAGATATCAGAGTGATGTTACTGATTGAAGGGCCAAACAAAGAATGAGGATTTGGCTCCAATTTCAGACTTCCTTGACTACTGCCCATACGCAGTGGATAAAAGTATGGAGGACCACATAGGACATCTAATTTTTGGATTTTGATGCAAATTTGGGGGCATGGGGGGGCAAAATTTGTGTTTGGTCCTAGAATATTAGAGTTAGCACCAGCTAAGTCTAGGTCATTGGTACAGTATAAATATATTTCATCATGATATCATTACCCATTAAAATCTTATTACCCCGACTCAAAAATGTTTACAGATATATGGACACCCAGACAGATGGATGCTCAGACAGTGCTATAATATAATATTCCCACTTTTTAAAACAGGCATGTAAAATAACTTTTCCATGATTGTATTTCATAAGAGAAGGCAGGTACTATATTATGACCAGTAAACATGAATACAATGTTACATATTTAATGTCAAATATGGACCTCTCCTCCCAATTTTTCCAACTGTAAGTCTGCTATTGCCTCAAAAAACCGAACTCAGTTCCCAAAAGTGTAAGGTAAATAAAAGTCCATAAATTTTTAGAAAAGTTACAAAATTTATAGTAATTTATATATTTTTTATACTTACCAATGACCCAGACTTAACTGGTGCTAACTCCTAAAATTCTAGGGCCAAACACAAATTTTGCCCCCCAATCCCCAAAATTTGCTTCAAAATCTAAAAATTCAATGTCCTATGTGGTCCTCCATACTTTTATCCACTGCGCATGCGCAGTGTCAAGGAAGCACCGAAATTGGCGCCAATCCTCATTCTTACAACAAATGCCTGGTAAGTGTTATATAATCAGAGGGGAGGTATGAGTTCCCAACTCATGGGAGGGCCAACCCCGTCTGGGCCATTGGTAAGTATAAAAAATATATAAATTACTATAAATTTTTTAACATTTTTATACTGTACCAATGACCCAGACTTAGCTGAATAGAAAAAAGGCTGGAGAGCCAAGGACATAAAGGAAAATCCAATAGACTCAATTACATGTAAACAGAATTATCCCCTCAAGGAGAAAAGGAGAAGAGGCTTTATATGTATCGTTCTTGTTTATGTCAAAAAAGAAAGACACAATACCATTCCGTAATTGAGCACAATAACATCAATGATCTCTATTAACATCCAGTATAACCCATTATACTAATTTTTTAAAGGAAAGCCAATAAATAAAAATAGTCCAGAGAATGAGACTCTTTATACTCATTTAAAAGTGTCAGAGGATTGTATATTAACGCTCTTATGACACGTGACATATACAAATGCTTCACACCGAGCGACACTTTAAAAATATTACATAAATGAGAAAAACATTAGCTTTACACTTTAAAACCATCCCGGCACCGACTCGGAATTACTGACTCCAGAGGAGGTATTCCCTTGCTTTTCACTATAAAGCATGTGATATAAGGGAACACCATTCCCCCCCCCCCCCCCCCCCTTCCCCTTGCCCTGGGTCAAATATCCCAGAGCGAAGAGGGCAGCAGGACATAGTCACTGCCGGAACAGAAAGCCTGCATAACTATAGTTGCAACTGTTTAGTGGACGGCATTCTGAGCAACAGATAACGAACCTAAACAATGCATGTCGCCAGAAATGGACTCAATATTTCTAAGATAAAAATTTGTGAATGTGGAAGGCTGAGACCAATATGCAGCCTTCATCAAATCGGTAATAGCAACACTATTAGCATAGCCCAAGATGAAGACAGCACTCTTACTTCATGCGCCGAAATCTTAAGCACAGACTGCTGAGTTGAAGATAATTTTTCATAAGCAGTACGGATAGTTAATTGAATCCACCTTGCAATAGAATGGACCGTAATGTCCCTTCTATTAGGCAGGAGAGACAGAAAGAAACGTTTACGTCCCTTTCTGATAAACTCAGATCTACGTTTGTAAATACGTATAGCTCTAACTGGACAGAGCAAAGGCCTGTGACCGTCTGAAGACGGAAGAGCCTTAATTACAATAGGTTCAAGATACTTATTAGGAGCCTGATTCTTAGCCAGAAATCCAACATTCGTAGTCAAAGTAATGGTATTACCAACACTACGATAGTGAGAATCATCAAAAGATAGTGCATGAAGCTCACTAACTCTTCTAGCAGAAGAGAAGGCTAAGAGAAAAGCTGTCTTTTTTTAGACAAGAATTTGAAGTCCACGGTATCAAGAGGCTCAAATGGCGATTCTTTTAGCTTTAGAAGAACCCAAGCTAAATTCCACTTAGGAATTAATCTAAGGGTTCTAGGTCTATTTATCGAAAAGTTTTTCACTAACTTAGATAAAGAGACATTAGATCCAATTTGTAAGCTATCATGATGTGCAGAGGTATCTGATAGCATAGACCTATAACCCTTAATAGTAACTGGCTGCAGTTTGATCTCGTCAAACAAGTAGACCAGAAAATTAGCAATGTCTGGAATGGAGGGATCATAAATATCAACAGAATGATCCCTACACAACCATGAGAAAACCTTCCACTTAGCAGCATAATTTAGTGAAAAGGAGGTCCTCCTACAGTTAGAAATTGCGTCCACTGCTCATCCTGTAAAATGCTTGCTGTGCAAGAAGGACCGAACAATGGAAATACGTGAAGTTTGAGACCTTGCGGGTTGTAATGCAGTGTGCGCGATTTCCCCTGCGAAAGACGATCCTCCTGTGGAGGAAGCTCCCGCGTCATGTCCCACAACAGACACCTGAGTAGATTTATCCATGGTCTCTGGGGTGACAGAGATGCTACCAACAGAATCTTTCAGTGAGATTGCTTTATTTTTAGCAATATCTGCTGAATCAATGGCGCTGGAGGATACGCGTATCCTATCATTCCGTCCCAAGAGATCGAGAGGGCGTCTACTGCAAACGCTCGAGGATCTGGGCATGGTGACACATATGTCTGCAACTGATTGCTGAGATGAGTCGCAAATAAGTCTATCATAGGATGCTCCCTTTGGTAGCAAATCTGATTGAATACTCGTTTGTTGAGAGTCCATTCTGATGGCAACATACGACCTTTCTGAGAAAGAGAGTCTGCTAGAACGTTCAGACGACCCGGAATATGACAGACCAATACGAGAACTAAATGCTCTAGGACAAACAGAAGGATTCTTTCCGTTAAGTTGAACAACGGAATGGAATGAGTGCCTCCCTGGTTCCGAATATACGCTACTACTGTCGAATTGTCGGACAGAATTTGAACATGTGAATTCAGAATAATGTTCATCCAATGATGTAGTGCAAGCCAAATTGACATCATCTCTTTGATGTTTATGTGCTTGTTTAGGAACTGCGGATCCCAAAGACCCTGGCACCTCGAATCTGTTGGGCTCAATGTTGTGCCCCAACCTGTTTGACTATCATCCGTCATAATCGTAAAACTCGGATCCAGAGTTTGCAGTGGAACTCCCTGAGTTAACCACTGAATATCTGCCCAAGTCTGAATCTCTTGTTTCATTTGATTCGACAAGATGATGTTCGTTTTGAGCAAATGAATCTTCACACTCCAATTCTGAGTCAAAAATATTTGGAGTGGCAGAGTGTGTAGCCGCCCCATCGGAATAAGATCCGCGGCGGCTCCACACAAACCTATCAGTCGCATGAATTCTCTCGCTGTTACTACATCTGAGTGAATACAAAAGCGAGCGTAACAACTCATTAATTTCGCTCTAGTTAACGGCAGACGAACGAGATTGTTGTGCGTCTCGAAGCTCATTCCCAGGTCCAGATCCGACTTCTTTTTGTTTACTATGAAACCCGAGATGTCGGAGCAGCTGAAGCAGACTCTGAACATCGTTCTGAAGCGTTAACCCGTTGCCGTACCTCTGAAGAATGTTGTCTAGGTAGGCTGACATTACTGCAGACGAATGAGCTCGGAAATGAGTCATTACCGAGTTCATTATTCAAGTGAAAGCCCAGGGCACTAGATTCAGACCGAAACACATTGCTTGGAACTGATAAATGACTCCTAGGACAGAGAAGCGACGATACTTTCTGAACGCCGGTTGTACCATGACGTGAAAGTATGTATCTTTGAGATCTATGCTCGCAGCATAATCGTTCACTCGAATGCTCGCTCTGACCAATCGAATGGTCTCCATATAAAATTTTGGAGCCACGATCAGCTTGTTTATCCAGCTCAGATCTATGACTGGACGAAACGACCCGTCTGGTTTTGGAACCAGAAACAGGTGACTGTAGAAACCTGGAGATTCCTGGTTTTCTACGACCTCTATCGCGTTCTTCTCCAGAAGAGATTGGACTTCTGATAGAAGCGAATCTCTCTTCTGAGGATTTGACGGAAGCTGAGACCATCGTGGACTTCGAGTTAACGGGGGTTTTCCTTTGAAGGACAGTTTCAGACCTTCGGAAATCACCCCTCGAACCCATGGGTCGTCTGTAATTGACAACCAGTTGGTTAAGAATCTTGATAGCCTTCCGCCCACTGGAACACGATAGAGGTTTACACCATCACCTCCTGGATCTGCGAGCCTTACAGGAGGAGAAACCACGTCCTCCACGACCCGCACCTCGCCCCATTGACCTAGGGGCATTTGATCGGTTGTGACGGCCAGTATTACGACCCCTACCTGAGTCGCTATCCTGACGGTCTCTGGAGTAAGACCTAGAGGTTTTCTTAGAACCTCTATAGGAACTTCCCATGGACGTACTCACCCCAGAAGTGCCTGCCTTACTCCTCTCTGCCGAATCCGACTTTTTAGAAGCGGATTTAAAAAGCAGAGTCCGAAGCTTTCGCCATCTGGCTGGACCACTTGGTAATCTTAGGCGTCCCTTTCTGACTCTGCAGGGCAGCAAACCGACCCAGCTTCCTCAGACAATTCCTGTTCCGAAAAAGTTTCTGACGGCTGCTGGGATGCTGCGATGAGTTGAGCTATCTGCGATAGCAAGTCCATCACGGAGGCCTGTGGAGCTGCGGTCTTGCGTGATTTAGCTGCTGGAAGCTCCTGAGACATTGATTCCTGCATACTTCTTTTATGCGAACGTCCTGACTGTAAAGGCCTTGTGTCCCTGGCTACCGGATGGCGTGACCTGGTCGACGTGGAAATCTCTGGTCGGTGAAGCTGGCTGGATATCAGCGGTCACGTAGCCAAGGTGCAGTCATGTGTGCTGCCATGAGGATGAGGAAGCCAATAGACTAGTCGTCCTGAGCAGGAGGAGTGGACGTATGCAACGACTGAAGAACGCTACGTACAACAACATCTGGGCCCAGATGTTGTTGTAAGAGAGAGGGGCCTATAATAATATAATCCAATTTAAATCAGTTACCAATTTAAACACTATCTGATGTAAAACAGAGGCTTCCAGAGAAGAAACTGCAGTACATCGGATGGTAGATGCATGACCAAATCGCCTAACCACCCTAGGGTGAGGACGTAACCATGGGAAAAAACAGAATAATCATTCTGTTACCAAGCCAAAACTCCCAAGAAATTTTAGTAAAAAATTACAAAAATTATGCCAAAAGCATGGGAGAATAGCAAGAGGGGAATCAAGGAAAGGGAGAGAGGAAACACTGAACAAACAATGGAAATTTCATAGCAAGAATGAAAACATCAGGCCCATGCCCCGAAATTAGGGAACATGAAATAATTTCGTAAAAAAATTATAAGTTACAGCCCTGAACATATCCTTCCACTGTTTCTTCCTCTCATCCTTTTATTTCATCCTTAGATCCACCATTTCTTTCATGATTATGTGTCTGGCATCATTTTAACTAAGATTTACAAGCACAAATATCAGTGAGATGTTATTGATTTTAGGGCCAAACAAAGAATGAGGATTTGCGCCAATTTTGGTACTTCCTTGACACTGCGCATGCGCAGTGGATAAAAGTATGGAGGACCACATAGGACATTGAATTTTTGGATTTTGATGCAAATTTTGGGGATTGGGGGGCAAAATTTGTGTTTGGCCCTAGAATTTTAAGAGTTAGCACCAGCTAAGTCTGGGCCATTGGTACAGTATAAAAATACACAGTTTTCCATAACATTTGCATGATGGTTTTTTATGCTTTTCCATGACAATGGGAATCTTAGCTTCCAATAAAAATATGTCTTGTTTCTAAGGCAATTTTTCTTCTACTTTATGGAGGAGAAAGTCTGGCATGTTTCCATTTTTCTTTCTTTAACCCTTTACCTAACATGAAAACGACACTTGTAAACAAAATTCTTGAATAACTAATTTTTTTCATTTTTAGTCTCAAAAACATAGATTATGACCCCTCATTGGAATGAGCTCAATGAGCTCATTCCAAAGAGGGGTCATAATCTATGTTCTTGAGACAAAAAAAAGAAAAAATAATGAAAATTAATTGTCGATTTTTTTTAATAGTACTGGCCGGTTTTGGCCGTTACATTGGGTAAAGTCATAAAACAGTGCTGAATACAGATATTTTACTCTGATCACTGATGTCCAAAAACCAACATTTTCAAAAGTCCAGGTTTCTCATAATGCGACTATACTTCATTTTGAAAATATGAAATGGATTTTTTTATTTAGTAGGGGCATAGCCAGGATTCTATAATGGGGGAGGGGGGGGTAGTCATTTTTTTTTTTTTTTGGGGGGGGGGGGGGTAGGGGGCAATCATGATATTTGGAAGGTTGTTGTGGGATTCCCACTCCCACCCCCACCCCACAAAAAAAAATGCAAACTGTCACATACTGTTTTTAACCCGTACCTTTCTTCAGGAGGCACCAGGATTGATCTTCCCCCGAGTCTAGCAACTTAACCATCTTTCCAGTGGTGGTGTGGGGCAGGGGTGGGGCTCCCAAATGCAAACTGTCACTATTGTTTTTAACCCTCACCCAGGCCTTTGATTGGGTAGTTTTAGCTATTCTCAGTAGCCCAAATACTGCAGGCATTATTGAGGCAAGTGACCCTTGGGTCGTTGTAGGAGGAGGTGTTCCCCTTCTACAGTTGGGGGTTGGCGGCTAGTTTCTGTCTGGAATTAGCTTGAATAAACTATGTTATGCCTGTGTGTCTATAGCCATCAGACGCATTATCAATCTGATGAGACGGAACCTAAAGCCCACAACGCGCTCGTTTGGACCAATGAGGGTTCATAAGCTATGTTTTGGAAGCAGAAAATTAAAATATATAAATAACTGAATGGCGATTTCCGTATATAGCGCTGGCCGGTTTTGGCCGTTACAACTGGGTTGGTCATTAGTTGTTTGCAACGTTCAATGTTTTATAAGATTATTTTGTACAAAATTATGTTTTTTTTTCTGTTGTTTGTTATTTTGACATTACTCGACATGATGATAAACTCTGTTCAATAAATTATGTTCACACAGATCTTTGTTGTTTTTTTTTTTAAGTTGCTTGGTAAGCCAGCATGGCGACCAGAATCGAAGACTAGGCTATTGTCCAATCCCTGTACATGTTAATTCTCTTCTCTATATTCCCTGCCCAGTTAATTAATTGTTTACGATAATTTGTTTCTGGGGAGGTCTAGCCCTAGTTAGGCCTGGGGGGGACCCCACAACGACCTTCCAAATATCATGATTGCCCCCCCCCCCCCCCCATTACAGAATCCCGGCTACACCCCGCTAGATATATAATCCATTCCCATAGTTTCGAAATAGTGGGGGCGGGTACAAGATTGACATAATGCTGGCATATTTCAATGGCTTGAACTATGGAACAAATTATAAATGGTTTCTCTCCCCAAACCTTTCTGTTAAATCCCCTCGTACTGAACAGAAACATCTAAATGTTACGCACACGAATTGCAACTCCGTCGGGCAAGTATGATAATATTCACCCCGTTGTGCACCTCAGCGAATTCGTTGTTTTCTTTGCACAAAATGGCGTGTCGATCAGTGTTGGTGGTGAAATGATCTATTTTGTCTTTAAAATAGTCTACAATAAAACAAACAATACTTAATCTTCCTTCTATATATTTATTATTGCGTAAGCTTCCTTAAATAATCACTTTTCACACATTCAGAGGTACATTTAGTACTTTAAAACGTAGTTTTTATACTCTTACCGTCCTTTTTACAGGCAAAAATTATTACCCTCGCACATTGTCATTGATCACGAATCTCCGAAGAAAAAACCCAGAAATAAACATGAACACAGTTGAAATATACATCATAAATACCCTTTTCTTAAATAAATTTAACTTAAATCCATATTTTACTGCTTCGTGAGTTTTTACCAGAGTTTAAAATGCATGTGATTTGACTCCGAAATATTTGACTGTTGTTTTCCGGGATTTTGGGTCCAAAACCGATTCCCGTCCGGTAGGCCGGGAACTACACTGAAATTCTGGGATTTTCCATGGCATTCCAGGAGAGTTAACATGTCTGCAGGGAGCCCATATATGAACCCAGGGACTCGGCTTTTACAAACTTGCATCTCACCCCCCTAAGGATGCTGCACACCAAATATCAAAACATTCTGATTGCTGGATCTGAAGAAGAAAATTTTAAAGAAAATTCCTCAATTTGAACTAAGTTACAATTCGAGCTCCCACAGTGAGCCCAAATATGGACCTAGGGACATGGCTTGAACAAACTTGAATCTTACCCCTCTAAGGATGCTGCATAAAAAAATATCAAAAGCATTCATCAGCTGGATCTGAAGAAGATTTTTAAAGAAAATTCCTCATTTTGAACTAAGTTGTCATTCGGGCTCCCATAGTGAGCCCAAATATGAACCAAGGGACTTGGCTTGAACAAACTTGAATCTCACCCCCCCTAAGGTTGCTGCATGCCAAATATCAAAACATTCCGACTGTTGAATCTGAAGAAGATTTTTAAAGAAAAATTCCTCATATTGACTAAGTTATAATTCGGGCACCCACAGGGAGCCCAAATATGGACCCAGGGACTTGGCTTTAACAAACTTGAATCCCCCCCCCCACCCCCCCCCCCCCCTCCCAACAAGGATGCTACACACCACATATCAAAACATTCCGACTGCTGGATATGAAGAAGAAGATTTTTTAAGAAAATTCCTCATTTCGAACTAAGTTACAATTTAAGCTCCCACAGTGAGCCCAAAAATGGACCTAGGGACATGGCTTGAACAAACTTAAATCTCACCCCCTAAGAATGCTGCATACCAAATATCAAAACATTCCAACTGCTGGATCTGAAGAAGATTTTTAAAGAAAGTTATCATTCAGGCTCCCACAGTGAGCCCAAATATGGACCTAGGGACATGGCTTGAACAAACTCAAATCTCACCTCCCTAAGGATGCTGCATACCAAATATCAAAACATTCTGACTGCTGGATCTTGTTCATATTTGGGCCCATACCAAATATCAAAAGATTCTGCCTGCTGGATCAGAAGAAGAAGAGTTTTTAAGAAATTTGCCTGAAATGCACTAAGTTCGAATTCGGGCTCCTATAGTGAGGCCAAATATGAAGCCAGGGGGCCGATTTGAAGAAACTTGAATCAGATCCACCCCACAATGTTGCATACCAAATATCAAAATATTCTGCCTGCTGGATCTGGAGAAGAAGATTTTTAAAGAAATTTGCCTGAAATGCACTAAGTTCGAATTTGAGCTTCTATAGTGAGGCCAAATATGAATCCAGGGGGCCGATTTGAACAAACTTGAATCAGATCCACCCCACAATGTTGCATACCAAATATCAAAACATTCTGCCTGCTGGATCTGGAGAAGAAGATTTTTTAAGAAATTTGCCTGAAATGCACTAAGTTCGAATTCGGGCTCCTATACTGAGCCCAAATATAAACCCAGGGGGGCCGATTTGAACAAACTTGAATCAGATCCATCCCACAATGTTGCATACCAAATATCAAAAGATTCTTCCTGCTGGATCTGGAGGAGAAGATTTTTTAATGTTTTTCCCATTGCCTACAGTGTTAAAAAGTGCTGACTCAGCACTTTTTCAAAAGTCCCGAAACTGTACCCTATGATAAAATCGATGGCAATTTTTTTTTTACCAATCCTTTCTGTTGGTCTTAAGGAAGCTTCACACGAAATAAAAATTCTCAGTGCCGAGCAGTTTTGGAGATATGGGCATTTTAATTTTTTCTGTTTTTAGCTCCTATGGTTCCCACGGGGCTACGGGAATAAAAAATTCGGCATAAATTAGGTACTTATGACCCAATAAACCCTCACATAAAATTTGGTTCAAATCAGCCTCTCGGTTCGGAAAATAGAAATTTTGGGCGGGGCCAAAAGTTTTGCCCCTCCCATAACGACGCCAAATATAGCCCATCAAACTTCTCTTGAACAAACCTGAGTCTACACCTTAAAAGGAAGCTGCATACCATATATCAAGTCTCTGCTACTGCTGGTTCATGAGAAGAAGATTTTCAAAGATTTGGTGCCCCTTGGGGGCATGGCACCACCCAGGAGGAGGGGCAACATCATTTGAACAAATCTGAATTGGCATTAGGTAATAAACATTTACCCAACATTTGAATAAAATTGGGCTAGTGGTTTTGAAGGAGAAGTTGATAATGTAAAGTTAATGCCGGACAACCACGGACGATGGACGGCGGACAGAATGTGATCAGTAAAGCTCCCACTGAGCTTTGCTCAGGTGAGCTAAAAATAGCCAATTTTTCAAAGCCACTGTTTCCTATGTGTAACCCTTCCTTGGTGAAAATCATTCCAAGACGGTATAAGTTTATAAAATTTAATCAGGAATGCAATGAATCAGTCGGATGATACCGATCTACAAAACATTTCCATAATTCTGCAAATATGGGTCGTCTTTGAACAGAACATACAGCAGTGCATTCAATGTCTTACATTATTAAATTCAGACATGTACTTGTACTTGTGAGCAAAATCAAATGTAAACAAAATCTACGGGAACCTGCATTCTGTAACCAGTTATCTCACAACCGTTCCCTAGAATCAACTATTGCCAAACTGAATTTGGCGGGGAAACCAGTGTAGAGGGAGTTGTTAGTCATGCAAGTGCAGTTAAATAGTGAGCGGTGTTCACCCATTCATTCTATTACAGACATACCACTAATTAACTATGTATCTGCAGACTGAGAAAATATCTGAAACAAATTTATTAATATTATTATTATTATTTAAATAAAAGGGCATCAAGTGTGTGCTTATACACAATGGGTTACATCTGTATCAGACTTCAACTTTGGGATCAAAACTTCAAATTCTCTTGCCCAACAAAAAGCTTAATGTAATCATATATCTGATACTAAAAATATATCTCTATTTTACATGGCCTTAGTTTCAACATATGCCCTATGTTTAGAATTTCATGTGCAAAAGTGCAAAACTGTAGAGCGGAACCTAAAGTGTCAACAATTCCATTTGCACACCCAACAGGCCACATTTCTCACCCAAACTTTTTAGATTTCAAATGCAGCTTTGCTGTCATATCTGGATGGGAGCTATCAAATTTTTCTGAATTTTGTTCAAAAACATGGCTGCCATTGGCCATCTTGGATTTGGCATATAAATTGTCAACAATTCCATTAGGATGCCCTGCAGGTCGCATCCCTCACCCGATCTTTTTTCGGATTTCATATGTAGCTTTGGTGTTATGTATTTTCTGTAGAAACTTAATTGAATGACTTGGCATTAATGGAGCTTTCTATTTAGTTCAATCCCTTCTTGGACAAGTTGAGTTGTAGTGTCATTGAGACTTTGATATTTATTTCTCCTCAAAGTTTGGAAAGAATCAGCTTTAGTCAGTGTAGATGAGGAAGTACTACATATATTGACTGGCTGATGGAACAAAACTTTTACCTGCTAAAATGAACCAGGTAAAATTATGAATTTCGTTGATAAGTGGTTTGTCTGAGAAACAAGTGTGCTTTTATAGCCAAAATAAGAAACAAACTAAATCTAAAAATGAATTCTAAACAATATTCCACTAACCTTGAGCCATAATCAAAATCAGGAATCCAAACTGAAACTGCACTTCTGTATTTGATTCCGTCTATAACGTCTTGTCCATTACCCCAAGCATCAATAGTACAGTTTACAAGAGTATCATCAGGCATGTATCTATTATAATCAGGAAACAGTAACATAAAGTAAACAAGATAAATCTCATGGATATTTCCACTATCAAGCATTGTGGTACTACACCCTAAAGATTAATGAATAAATTTTGATAATACAATTCTATCTAAGAATTGTGGTGGCTCAAGGGCTAGAGCATTGTACTTGAGATCGTAGGGTCCAACGTTTGATGCTGACACGAGTCATTTTCACTGTGTACTAAGATGTAGGACATGACAATGAATTTGACTGCTTTAGTAAGTTACCTGCCATTGCTTGGTGGTTCTCTCTGGGTACTTGAGCTTTGACCACCCATAAAAGATCTACCCCTGGAAACCAAATAGCATATGTCATTAACTCTTTGTCTACTGCTGGCAGATATTCTTGCCCAGGACGAAAAATTTCTTGCCACTGAAATAAGTATAATTTGGGGACATTAAACCCAATTTGCCCCCCCTGTAAACTGAATGGACTTTTTGACAAATGATTTCTAGAGTTAAATTTAGATGAATCTTTCTTCAAATCTAGTCATGGCTACTTTAACTGGTAGAGTGCTGGAAGCCCATATTTGGGCTTTACTCTGAGATGAAGGTACTGCAACTTGAAGGCTTCATAGTCAGTGGATGTGCCTTGTATTATCTTTGATGTGATGTGAGAACTTGTAAGGACTTGACTTGTTACTATTTATGGGAGAGTGCCTGTACGCACTCTCCCATAAATTGTAACAAGGCAAAGATATGTAAACAAATTTTGATGACCAAAAATAATTTAGTACTCTACCAGTTAAGCAACCATGACTAGATTTGATGAAAAATATTTTTCAAATATTCAGCGGGTTAAAAGTTAAACCTCAATCCTTGTGTGGAGTTAGTATGTTGGGGAGTTGACAGTGCTTGGTGGTTCTCTCTTAGCTTCCTCCACACGTAAAACTGTTGTGGTCATGATTAGCCATTGTACAGAAATATGTGACCTTAAACACCAATAAATATATAAATATAAATAAATAAACAAATTTTTAAACTGAATACTTTCTTGATTTTGTCCATGAAATATGAAGGACTGAAATCAATGGCCTGTGTTAAAGTTTTTCCTTTATTTCAAGAGCATTGAAGACATGCATGAAATACAGAAAAAAAACTCAAACAAGTGTCGTTGATTCCTGTCCTCCATACTCTGCCAGAGTTGTATTCTGTAGTCATACCATGATTAAACTTGAAGTTTGAATGATGCTGATATTTTTAAAGTAGACTGTCCCTTTTTCCCTGATCAATTCTGTATTTTGATTGGTCAGAATGCCTAGGACAAATAGCCATGGCAAAGGGTGCACCCAACATCCAAGGTATGTGAGAGTTTTTCAACATCCTGGCTATAAGGGCATGCAAAACATCGGGGGTGTTTGGTTTGAATGAAAGCTTTTCACTTTTGCTCACCAATAGAACCACAAAACCTGAAAATAGTCACAAATATGATAAATTTAAAGTAATTTGTATATTTTTTATACTTACCAATGGCCCAGACTAGCTGGTGCAAACTCAAAGTTATCAAGGGCCAAACACAAATTTTGAACCCCCCCAATCCCCAAAATTTGCTTGCAAAACCGAAATTTAAAAGTCCTATCTGGTCCTCCATACTTTTACCCTCCGGGTATGTGCAGCAGTCAGGAAGTGAGTGGAATTGGCACCAACATCATTCTTTATAGAAGAGCTTACTACATAATAACTCAGCAGGGAGGTATGAGTGCCCACTCATGTGAGGGCCATACCCATCTGGGCCATGGGTAAGTATAAAAAATATACAAATTACTTTAAATTTATCATATTTTTATACTATAAACCAATGTCCCAGACTAGCTGAATCGTAAAAAGATGGAGGGCCTAGGACTTCAGAATTAGCAGACCAACATAGTTCCCAAGCCTGCAATCCAAGGTGAAAGGAAATTAAATTTAAAAGGAATTACATGTATGTCTCTCTATACAAAAATAGAGAAGACATATCATAAATAAGGAGCCAAACTCAAATAATTCTGTATTCTTAGCATGAATGACTATGCTAATTGGATGTAACGAGTTCCCAATTTTAAGGCTAGTTCAGACTAAGCCCTAAAATTAGGATGGAGTATTTGAGAGTGAGAAATTAACCCCCACAAACATAAGCCATATACAACAAGAGTGCACGTATCGCTGAAGCAATACAATGTCCCCTACTGGACTAATGAGCATTAATAATTATACAAATGTTATAACCTAGATGTGATCAGCATGGATTCCGTTGAAGCGTTTCCAAAAAAAAGTCCGGAAAATTGATATTTTGGCACATTTCCATATTTCCAAGGTCCATAACTCATACAAGAATAATGCAATCAGCATGAAACTCAAACTTGATCTGTAAGTCATCGTTCTATAGTAGGTTATCAAGAATGAAATCATTCGGTTGAAGCATTTCCAAAAAAAGTCCGGAAAAATAAAGTATGACTGACAGACTGACTGACAGACTGACGGATGGACAGAGTGCAAATGAAACTTGATCTGTAAGTCATCGTTCAAAAGTAGGTTACCAAAAATGAAATCATTCTGTTGAAGCGTTTCCAAAAAAAAGTCTGGAAAACTGATATTTTGGCGCTTTTCCATATTTCCAAGGGCCATAACTCACACAAGAATAAGGCAACTAGCATGAACCTCAAACTTGATCTGTAAGTCATCATTTTATAGTAGGTTACCAAAAATTAAATCATTCCATTGAAGCATTTCCAAAAAAAGTCTGGAAAACTGATATTTTGGCGCTTTTCCATATTTCCAAGGGCCATAACTCACACAAGAATAAGGCAATCAGCATGAAACTCAAACTTGATCTGTAAGTCATCGTTCTATAGTAGGTTACCAAGAATGAAATCATTCCGTTGAAGCATTTCCAAAAAAAGTCCGGAAAATTAAAGTATGACTGACAGACAGACAGACTGACGGAAGGACAGAGTACAAACCTATAGTCCCCTCTGGCGATGTCGGTAGTGGACTAATAATAAACAAGCTGTATCCAGGATCAGATATAATCTACAGACAAAACAGCTTCACTCATAGTTATACACTTATCAAGCCGGAGATTTAAAAAATCCCCCCCCCCACATTTTTTGAAGGAATCTTCTTGAAAAACAAGGAGGGGAGCGCTCTGCAATCAGTAAAAGCGGTACCAAATAACAATATATATTCGCCGAACGGGCACCCAGATATTAATTATTATTAATACATTGATGCCTAATGCCACTTCAGAAGCTAAGGCTATCGCGGCGGTCCCGGTAATTAATAGCGCACGCTTGTAACGTATACCAGAGTCGGCATACATAGATAGGTCGAAAACTGGTGATATAATATGTTCAACATACACTTGTCCAATAGAATCACAATGGACGATCTCTGGAGAGTAAACACACTTTTGAGGCAACCCACAGGCGACCTCGTTGAGGTGTACAATAAATTCCAATAAATAATACTCCCAGACATGTGCGAATGCATAGAAATGTTATATTCGATTTGAGTTCCGAAACTTATAGAAACCTGGATTTAGAAATGGAACGAGCTATGATTAATAGACTCATCACAGACCGCCCCCGAAAGAATTCATTGTTTCTAAGGTCCATAACATAAAAATAATGCATCTGCCTAATAATACACTATTATGCATGCGAGCATTGAAATCCCGCATGTAATCATCTGAATACCAGTTAACTGACTTGACAGCCATACAGCACAAAGGCTAGCAATTTATTGATGATGATGATGAATCATATGCTCGTATATGACATCATATAAACGAACAACCACAGGAAACAAACCAACTAAAAAGTGGAGGTACCCATGAGGTCACCATAGAACACGACCCAGCCGCCAATCGAAAAGTCATGAAAGGCATGTATATACTTAAATGCATACGAGGCTTACGGGAAGAAAACTACGTGTTACCCGGTAATCGCCACTTAACACATTGGCGGTGGGGATGGGGGGGGGGGATTCAAATTCATATCGACCCCCCCCCCCCTCACCTGCATTACTTGAATTGTTCTTGTGTTAGTCATCAAATAGCATAGGAACCGCAAGGCTCCCTCACGTCTGACCGACTCCATAATGCCACTAAGGGTGGAGAAGGACGTGATGAACAAAAACATCGTATTTACATAATAACTCACACCAAACCATACCGGTTTGAAGAGAATAACCTCCTATAACAAATGGTATCATGTCCGATAGGACAACGAACTCAGCCTAGCTGAAGTAGCTAAAGGTCTTCCTGTACATGAAGACCATTAAAAGCTAATAACTGAGGCCCTAGAAGCTCACTAAGGAGACTTACAATGCTAACCATAACTTATAAATCTTTATCTTCGTGAAGACAGATATATCAGTGTAAGTTGCGACCCTGAAGGATCACTTAACAGAGATTTACAATTACCGTCGAGCAAGGTAGGGAATGAAGAGCCGCTAAATAAACAGCCCTGAATTCACTGAGAGACCGCATTCCCAAGAGATAATAAATTCAGTTATGCCACTGCATAATAGGGCTGGGTGGTTTATCGGTTCATTTTTTTTTTAAACCGAACCGCCGCCTTAACAAAAAACCAAGACTTTCGGTTTCAACAAATTTCCCAGAATTGGTTAAATTTATGACCACTCAATCACTTGCTTTCTGCATTCCAAAGGCTTAAATGTCGGGCAAAGGTAAATGCTGTGCCATTTATGCTAACTTCGAGATGACCGACAACAAATCCCCCTCTCCCCCCACAAATAGTGGTAGCAAATTTCTTGTATCTTAAACAATATCTACAGAACCACCAGCAGATGGAATATAAAAAACTAAAAAGTCATACGTAAAAATCCACACATGCAATTCAAGAATCGTTAAGTACATTTAATGAACCGGGCACAGCCCCATGCTCACTCATATTCGACCAGAGAGGTATTGCAAGTTACCTGACAATATATGGTGTAAAAGTATTATAAATTACCTTTGACCCAAAATCATCTGCGTACGGCACGTTGTAAATTAGATTGGGGGTAAACATAAAATTTATTGAGTTTTAAAACCTCAAAGTTCACATGGGAATGAAAGTGTCAATGACACTGTAGCTCAACTTGTCAAGACAAAGACATGTACATGTATAGTATTTGACACAGCAATGACAGACATCTAGGTAATGACCTGATAACAAAGATACATATAAAGTATTGTAATGATGGTCTGTACATAAATACTGACCGTTGCCTGTAACAAATGTATAGGTAAAGTATTGTAAAGGTGGGTGACAGTCAGATGCTAAACTAGAAAAAAATCTTTCCCAGAGTGGGTCTGACTGAACCCCTAAATATTTGTTCTCATAGCACAGTGATAACAAAGGCACCCCAAAACACACTCATTCCTGTCCCAAGGTGAAAACAAAGGTACCCAAGAAGTTTCGTGAAGATCAGTTCACAAATATGAGCTGTGTAGAAGTTGTGACAAAAAACTGATTGGACCTAATTTCGGTACAAAATGGCCACTGGCAGCCATCTTGAATTTTGGACCGCACCCAGAAACACTCGTTCTTGTCCCAAGGTGATAACAAAGGTACCCAAGAAGTTTTGTGAAGATTGGTTCATAAATGCAGCCTCTAGCCCGAGCCGTATTGACATGTGCACTGACAGTGTAGAAGTAGCACTGAATAAATCAAAGTTCATCTAATTTGCATAATTTCTGCACGAGAAAAAAACCTGTACTATATGTGATGTATTCCATGTTACTAAACATTCATACAAAAATTTATTCAAATCAGAACTTTCATACAGAAGTTCTGTACAAAAGACCGATTGCACTAATTTTGGTACAAAATGGCTGCTGGTGGCCATCTTGAATTTTGGACCACACCCAAAAACACTTGTTCCATCCCACGGTGATATCAAAGGTAGACAAGAAGTTTCGTAAAAGTCGGTTCATAAATACGGGCCTCTAGCCTGAGCCGTATAGAAGTTGTGTACAAAAAAACTGATTAGACCTAATTTCGGTACAAAATGGCCACTGGCAGCCATCTTGAATTTTCGACCGCACCCAGAAACACTCGTTCTCGTCCCAAGGTGATAACAAAGGTACCCAAGACGTTTCGTGAAGATCGGTTCATAAATACAGACTCTAGCCCGAGCCGTATTGACACGTGTACTTACTGTGTGTAAGTAGCACTGAAAAAATCAAAGTTCATCTAATTTGCATAATTTCTGCACGAAAAAAAAACATATTATATGTGATGTATCCCATGGTACTAAACATTCACACAAAAAATTATTCAAATCAGCGCTTTCATATGGAAGTTCTGAGCAAAAAATCTGATTGCACCAAATTTTGTACAAAATGGCTGCCATCGGCCATCTTGAATTTTGGACCGGACCCCAAAACACTCGTTCTCATCCCACGATGATAACAAAGGTACCAAAGGAGTTTCGTAAAGATCGGTTCAAAAATATGGCCTCTAGCCCGAGCCGTATTGGCATTTGCACTTACAGTGCTGAAAGTAACACCAAAAAACATCAAAGTTAGTCTAATTTGCATAATTTACACACAAGAAAAAAACGTGTATTATATGTGATGTATCCCATGGTACTAAACATTCATACAAAAAATTATTCAAATCAGAGCTTTCATATGGAAGTTCTGTACAATAAACAGATTTCTGCATCGTCGGTACAAAATGGTGGCTGGCAGCCATCTTGAATTTTGGACCGCACCCAAAAACACTTGTTCTCATCCCACGGTGATACCAAAGGTACCCAAGAAGTTTCGTAAAGATCGGTTCATAAAAACGGCCTCTAGCCCGAGCCGTATCCAATTGTTGATGGACAGAAGGACAGATGGCCAGACGGACAGACAGACGACGGGCCATGGCATAAGCTCAAATCTGGCTTCGCCAAAGTTGAGCTAAAAATGATGAGTAAATTGTGAGTACGTTTCCGTGGGCCATTTGAGAATACTAGTGTTATTCTGCACATGCGCAGATAAGGAAGAATGTGATTTGTGTCGTTTTGTTCAAGTAAATGTATTCTGGAATACTATTCGGAATGTATTCTGTTAATCCACCTCTTGAGGAGGAATAAACGTTACTCTAGACATGCGCAGTATTGCACACTTACTAAATAGTTTTGCACATCACAAATCTTGAGGCCGAAATTTGTTTTCAACGGTGGAGAATCAGTGACGAATGGTCACAAAATGGAGGCGAGTGGAAAATCGCTCACCTCAAATCAAGTTTGCGAGAGTGAAAAATGTGAGGAGAGTGATTTTGATTCAATGTTTATCTTCATTTTTTTAATACTGTTGAATTGTACATTCAAAGTGTATTTGTTTCTAAATTATGTTAAGTTAAGGGCCTATATAAGTAATGAAATTTTGTTCATTTTGAAAATTGTCACCTCTGATATTCCTTCAATTCAAATTAAATATACACAAAATGTACATCAAAATGAAGGTTGGGATGTATAGAACACGAAACACATACGTAATCAACTCATTGAGTCGACTGTAGGCACCACTGGTTCCTGGAAGTCTGCTGCCGTATTCGCACCAGAACTGATAATTTAATAATATTTCACGAAAACAACTTGTGGCCAAATGTGCTTTATATATCCAAGAACAAAGCTAGGGGATAAAAATTCTTCAAAACGCGGCGACAGAGCTACATTGGGGAAAACTCGAAAGCCTTTGCTTTTGTTTACGTATGATTCTACTTTCGATTTCCGGTTGACGTCATCCGACAGAAAAAGCATGTAAAAACGCCGTCTAAAATCAAATAATGAAAAAGATCGCCTTCATACAGTATACTGTTATTAGATAGAGATTGTACAGTTGCCATATTCAGTGCAAGGTATCATGATACCTGCTGAAATTTCTTAGAATTACGATTTTGTTTTTGGATGGAAATTCGTGGTAACGAGTGATTTGCGCATGTCTGTCGAGCATGGAAACCATTTTCAATAAAAAATGCAGACAGTGTTGTCCTTTTCCAAAATGCAGTCCTACCGCTGTATTCGAAAGTGTTTTGAATGCCTAGCTTTGTTCTTGGATATATGAAGCACATTTGGCCACAAGTTGTTTTCGTGAAATATTATTAAATTATCAGTTCTGGTGCGAATACGGTAGCAGACTTCCAGGAACCAGTGGTGCCTACAGTCGACTCTATGAGTTGATTACATATGTGTTTCGTGTTCTATACATCCCAACCTTCATTTTGATGTATAATTTGTGTATATTTAATCAGAATTTAAGGAATACGAGAGGTGAGAATTTCAAAATAAACAAAATTCCATTACTTATATAGGCCCTTAATGTTATTGTTTGCCTGTGGTTCAGAATAAAATTGCAAGCTTGAAATCTAGTGTTTGTTTATTAAATGTATTACCAGAATTCCTGAAATGAACTTTTATCTTGCAAGATCTAGATAATCTGAAGTGAGCTATATATTATGGCATATACAAAAATTTATTTCGCAATTTCCATTGACAAGCGTCCTTCGAAACGAATGTATGAATACAACTGAACACGGATGGAAATTTCGACGGTGAAAATATATGTAACCCACTAAAATTACTTCTGGCTTTTAAATGGCAGATTATTAAAATCATGGAAAATGGATGCGTAAATTCCAAAACAGGCACATTAATTCATGTCACTGATGAATTGGAGCGACAGGTGTCACGTGTAAATGAAAGTAAGGAACGGGGCAACATTCCGCTTGTCTTTGATAAAAAAAAAATTCGGAAGTATTAAAACATTTCTCAGATCTCAGAATGACCACCGTTTTTTATATCTGAACATGCTTGTTCGTTTTCTGGCAGGAGTAAGGTCTGGGTGAGTTGTCAATGTACAACTCTCTTTCTGTTAACATGACACGTGTTGTGTGTGAATGTATGAGAGAACTACTGTGTGTCATGTTCATAACGACGAAAAGGAAATTGTTTGGAATTGTCCTTTAAATGCATCAAATTGTGAGTGATAAAAAATTTCCCAACCTCAAAAATTAAGTGAATGTTTCTGTTGACGCAACTCAAATGGATAAAAAACACCCAAGAACAGAGGCGAGCGATTATTCGCGCACCTTGAACAATTTTTGCGTGAGCGATGGTGCGCGAGAGCGATCGCACGCCTTTCCCATGTGTCACTGGCGCATTAGTGTCAATCCGTCTCCAGTTATTTATCTGTTGCAACAGATTAATAAACTTTTATAACAGATTCATAATTTGTTTTAACAAATTGGTAATGTGTTATAACCAACTAATAATCTGTTTTTAACAGTTTTTATACAGTTATAGCCAACTAATCTTCTGTTGTAACAGATTAAGTTGGCATTATCTATTTTTACCAATTAATGATCTGTTATAGTTATCTTTTAAAAGCAACTAATGGGGAGCACGGTGGCTCATTGACTGGCGGATCGGACTTGTGATCGGTATGTCGAAAGTTCGAAAGAGGTCCATATCACTTGCACTGTGACACTGAGCAAGTCAGTCCAAACTGCGCACACAGGGGCACAGATGCAAAGTGTTCTTAGATGTGCTGCGTGTTGATGGCACGTGTGCAGTCAACCAATGCTCATTTGGCTTGTCTGGTGAGTCCGTTGGAGAGTCTAGCAGTTACTTGTCGCTGTGCGATGGTTTCTCTAGATACTCCGGCTTTCTCCATCTTTAAAACTGCTCGACACAATATGGCCTTGGCATTCGAAAGTGCCGTAACCCTCAATAAACAAACTAATTATCTGTTATAACAGTTTAGTAATCTGATTGATTGGGTTTTATTATAGGAAAGTGGTGGGACCGAAAGATGTCTTCTTTTATGGAATTGTAATTGTAGAAGTTATGTAATTGGGGATGGAGATGGGGGGCAGGGGGTATCGTGAAAATGTCACAGCAGAACCTTTCAGAATGGTGTTTTCGTGGTCAGTACTGTAAGCTACAATATGCCCCCTCCACTCACACACAACAAATAGCATACATGCATGCCTCCAGGGGTGAGAATCAATGTAATTTTTTCTTTTGTTTGGGGGGGGGGGGGAGGGGGGGTTGTCACAGCAGAAATTTTCAGAATGGTGTTTTTTTGTGGTCAGTAATGTAAGCCAAAATACCACCCCCCCCCCTCCCCTCCCCTCACACACGAAAAATAGCATACAAGTACGCCTCCAGGGGTGAGAGAATTAATGTGATTTTTTTTTGTTTGGAGGTGGGGGGGGGGGGTGGCTGCACGCCTCCTCATCCCTTCATGTTACACATGTACAATTTAAGAAAAGAATTGACAAGTTCCGTCATCTGTGCAACCATCAACCTTTCATACACGATTGTGCAAATAAAACCTTTATGGTTCACAGATGTGGTATTAGAATGGGATTTCAAGGCTTATGTGACTGGGTACAGACCTTGTAAAGTAGTAGAGCGGTATATGTTGGTATGTACAGTATATGGCTAGAAGCCCACGGGTCTCTGAAGAAGGTCCATGACCACTGAAGCAGTTTTATTTACGTAAACAAATCTGTTGGATTTTCCAGGATGTGGTCTGTCGGTCAGTGGGGCCTTAATGTCGCTGGGGCTTTTGGGCCTTTCCAATACGGCTCGACCCGATGCTTTTACCGAGGCTATTGCACAACGCCTTCTTTCCGTGAATGCCGGACATGTTTAAACTTCATACGATTGAGTCCGAATGAATGAAAGTCTGACATGAAGCACATTAATATATACTGTCGCTCAAGTCCTTGTTTCAGAATTGTTCATAGCCTGCAAAATCACCACCTAAGTAGTTTTTAGTTTATTTCTAAACTTGTAAAATGTTATTTTCAAAAGGCTAAGGTAGGCAGCAGTTACTAGTTGTATTGAACCGACAGTAATCATGTTTTGTTGCGGTCGGCAGTTTTAAAGTGGCATTGCACGTGGGACATATGTTTTTCAGTGATGATCGGTTTACTCACATGAGCATGGTAGTTTTGCTACTCCTTTTGTGAAGAGTACCTCTTTGGCGGTATGCTTTGCACCTATACTTGAAACAGGATGTTACCTGTATTGTACAAACATATATGGCTATATAATGGGCCAGTGTGTCCAAAACGTCAGAAACAAATTCAAACAATGGAGTTCATAGCTAATGGTAGAGGAGGGGAGACCCTTTGCTTAGATGGTTATACGTACACCAAAAAGAATGAAAAGAAGTCTGGTATCCGTTGGGAGTGTTCGCAGAGAAGAGGGCTCCAATGCAATGGGGCACTTATGACCAATTTAGGTAAAGGAGAAGTACTGTCACAAAAAGAATACAGTCATCCAGCAAGCACAGATAAAGTGGGTGCTTTGAAACTTCGAATGAAGATTAAAGAAAATTCAACATCTATAAGGTCAAAAACATCTCAGATCTTGGCAGATTCTGTAGCAGGGGCGCCGATCAGCGTGCAGGCAGAGTTGGGCAGGCACGAAAGTGTCAAAAGATTTATTCGACGACAAAAACGTGCTGCACTTCCTGAAGAACCGGCAATGCTGAGTTGATTAACTATTGAGCTTGAATGGGTAAAAACCTCAGATGGAGACAACAATTTTCTCATTTATGACAGTGGGTGTGGTGCTGAGCACAGGGTAGTTGTATTTGCAACAGACGAAACTCTAAAACATTTGGCTAATAGTGATGTGTGGTTTATGGATGGTACATTTGACACTGCACCTAAATTATTCATTTAGATTTACATCATTCATGCTCCACTTGGTAATTCTGTAGTTACATGCATCTATGCTCTTTTGACAGGGAAAAATCACGAGTTATATGAGGAACTTTTGACAAGTGTGGTCGACTCATGTACAAGAACTGGATTTACCCCAGACCCATCACGTGTGATGATGGATTTCGAAACATCAATGAGGTCTGCTATTGTGAATGTGCTTGGTCCCCATGTAACTGTTAAAGGCTGTTTCTATCATTTAACGCAAAGAATGTCCGCTCTTTTTGTGGGAAAATTGATGCCTTAGCATTTCTTCCTATTGACCAAGTGCATGAAGGGATGGGTCACTTACGCGAAACAGTGCCTGAGGAATTGGAGGAACTTTTAAATTACTTTGATTCCACTTATGTAAGTGGTTCATTCAGAATTGTAAATCCCCGCAGTGGTAGTGATGTCCGGTTAGGTTCAGACGCAGACCTCCACTATTTCCACTACATCAATGGAATGTGCATACTGAAACATTAAATGGTCAAGATAGAACAAATAATGTGTGCGAAGGGTGGAATAATAAATTTAAAGAGTTGGTTGGTGAAAGTCATTCCAGTATATGGATTGTAATAGACTCTTTCAGGTCTGACAATTCTAGTGCCAGGCTAGCACTGTATGACAATGATTTGGGTCGACAGCTGTTCAAACGAGTAAAAAGGGCAACCGTTGAAACCCAAAAACGATTGAGTTCAATTTGTAAACAATTTGCTGATGGTGACAAATCTATTTCTGATACTCTGGCATCTCTCAGTAATATAATTCGGTTTTAGTAAATGAACTTTTTACAGGCAGCCAACAATGATGTAAAAACATTATCAAGATAAATGTCAGAAGTCTACAGCTGTCTTGATCATGTCTCGTTAGTAGTAGAACAGCTTCAAGTGTTTCCTTTTTAACCCAATCGTGAGGCTACATTTATCTTTATAATGTTTTTACATCATTGTTGTCTGCCTATACAGGCAGCCAACAATGATGTAAAAACATTATCAAGATAAATGTCAGAAGTCTACAGCTGTCTTGATCATGTCTCATTAGTAGCAGAACAGCTTCAAGTGTTTCCTTTTTAACCCAATCGTGAGGCTGCATTTATCTTAATAATGTTTTTACATCATTGTTGGCTGCCTATACAGGTAGCCAACAATGATGTAAAAACATTATCAAGATAATGCAGCAAAGTTATTGAACCTATATGTATTGTTACGAAATAAGCCCTTAAATTATTATAGTTTGTTTACTCAAGGAAACTCAGATACAAGTAAATTAGTCTTTTCCGGTGTTTAACTCCTGTAAAAACATGGTCGACATCTCTTGTCTCCATAAGTATTTAATTATTGAGTTGAGCTGTTGTTAATAACACTGAGTCTTTATGAAAAACAGTGGCAAACAAAACAAAAATATATTGTCAAAATCAACAATGCGTGTGCCAGCTACATGTACATTCATATAAGAGGCTTTAAGGGTCAATGTGCTACGTG
Source organism: Pictodentalium vernedei (assembly GCA_031216915.1). Classification (NCBI taxonomy): domain Eukaryota; kingdom Metazoa; phylum Mollusca; class Scaphopoda; order Dentaliida; family Dentaliidae; genus Pictodentalium; species Pictodentalium vernedei. Next base: position 199,982,823 of record CM062294.1, read on the forward strand.
CCTAGGTGCTGATTTTATGTGCTTTGTGTGTTATTTTCCTATTTTGTTTAATTTTGTTCTTGCCATTAAATTCCTGCTTTTTTTGCAGTAAACAGTAATAAAATAATGAAATATATTCTGGTTTTTGTTTTTTCCTAAAATGGCTATCCTTATCATGTTAGGGGGGAGGGGTGGGGGCTCATGTCCGAGTGGCAAATGTCCGGGTTGGAAATGTCTTGGGGAGGGGGGGGAGGGAGGGGGGGCTCATGTCCTGGTGGCAAATGTCTCAGGGGGCCATTGTCCAGGGGGGGGGGGGCAATGTCTGGGCATCTCTTTCCGTAGCCTGTTTACCCTATATAACAATGTACTCCCTCCCATCCCCCCCCCGACATACACACACCTCCATTGTTACAATGACATGAGCATTCTCAGTGCACATCCACCTGCTCGCTCGTGCCCATGACTCTTTTGCGATGTCACTCTAGTAGCCTACAAGGCCTCTTTGACTCAACCGCGACTACAGAATTGCACCCCACCCAAATGAGCCTTATCATGCTTTACCCCATGTAACACTGTACTGCTACGGCCCATTAGCTTTAACACGCGAGGACTCTGAGAAAGTCCCATGCAGCTCTACCGACTTTATACACCGAGCCCAAACATCTGACAGCCACCTGGTCTTTAGTCAACTTTTTGTGACTGGTATCCAATGCGCACCCCTATCTACGTTTCTTCTTGTGAGTTTTACTGCCGTATCATACAGGAAATCTTTCGGACTCTTTAATTCCCTGTTCTACAGCACACCGCAGCCACATGCATAAAATCTTCATCCAGTAGGTGATTAAATTATGCAACTTGGCATTTTGACCGGACCCTCCCTCACCCCAAATACACACTGCGCCACTGACCTATTTAGAAATAAGCCGTAACACATGACTCCTGTTGGCCCCATATATATTTACTGGCCAAGTTTCTGTGATGTGACGCCTTATCCTTGTACCCAAGTCTGTACTTTAGCTCTCTAATTTCATAGAAAAATAAACTGAGACTATCTTTATAATTCCGTGTCGGTGTTGAGACCAATTTGTTTCAGCCACATCTCACTCTACCATTCAAAAATAAATTCAGACTATTCTTATAATTCCAATTCGCTGTTGAGACCAAACTGTATCAGCCACGACTCACTCTTCCATAAAATAAAACATTGTTGAAAGCTATTGCAAGGTTCAAAGTTTCCAAAGGTTTTGCACATTGCAGTTACATTAAGTGTTGAATCTACTTCCAATCACAGGCACTCGACTAATTATCAGATTTCAATTTTAATAAAATATATGTTATATTATCAACGCTAATTATTTTAGTATTGATAATATAATATATATTTTATTAAAAATGATCAAATCTGATAATTTGTCGAGTGCCTGTGCACAGAATAATTCTTGTTAGCTGCCGATAATGCAACCAACTTTTTCTGTGTCGTCGGTTAATTCTTCGACGAGAAACGCAATCTTGATCCATATCGATTATTCTGAATATCATTTAACATCAAATGAACGTTTCCTTGAGAATAAGATTCTGTAATTGAACTGCGCATGACACACTAGTCGGGTGAATTCTGAATACATTCGATATGGCCCATGGAAGCATACCCTATGTTAATTAACCGACTACTGGCACGTTCTCTGAAGTCACATGCTCAGAGATAACGCTGCGCATTGGCAGCATGTTTTTTGTCAACAATAAAATGGTTAAATTAAAATAGAACATATCCTGTTAAATGGATGGCAGGTAACTTTTGAAAGTTTTTTTAAACTTATTGGGAATTGTTTGTATACTATTTGAACTTACTTTAAGGAATCGCGCAGTACTGCAGGTCTGTCAGGTACACACGCTGCATTCCCAATAAGAAGATGTTATAATCAACACGTGTTTTCCCATGACCATGTGTATTTTGTAAACACAACAAATCCCAAGATGCAATATTGCAAACTTTCTTTCAAATCCCATTACACGGCCGTCTCCCTTCAAAAACATCAATCGCCTGTCTTGACCGAGATGAAATTAACGCAGGGATCAGCCAAGAGGGCAAAGTAAAGTTGGTAATATCTTCGCCTTGGCACCGCTCATTTTGCCCAATTTCTTTGGGCAAAATCAAAGTAAACAAGTGTTTGACCACCGAGGTGGTATTAGTCCCCTACGGCGCTTTTGTGACATAAGGTGTTTTTGTCACAGAAGACACTAGAGTATATAAGCATCTTCAATTTTTTTAAAAAAATATTGAGCGTGCATAATCCCCTCACAACCCTTTATCCATGTACCATATATGAAAGGCGTAGCTTGAACAATGTTGGAGGGAGGGGTGGTAACATAAAATTGAGAAAAAAGCTTAAAAAAACACAACAAAAATGGCCGCCATTCTGCAATCTTGGATTTTGAAAAATAAATATTGACTGTGCATCATCCCCTCAGAACCATTTATCCATGTACCAAATATGAAAGGTGTAGCTTGAAGCATATTAGAGGGAGAGGTGGGTAAAAACAGACAGACAGACAGATGTTAGATTTTGAAAAAAAAATATTGAGCGTGCATAATCTCCTCACAACATCCTTATTCCATGTACCATATATGAAAAGTGCAGCTTGAACCATGTTGGAGGGAGTAGTGGTAACATAAAATAGAGAAAAAAACTTAAAAAACACAACAGAAATGGTTGCCATGGCGCCATCTTGAATTTTGGGGGGAAAAATATTGAACGTGCAACATCTCATTACAACCCTCTATCCATGTGCCAGATATAAAAAGTGTAGTTTGAACCATGTTGGAGTGAGGGGTGGTAACATAAAATAGAGAAAAAAAGCTTAAAAAACACAACAAAAATGGCCGCCAAGTCGCCATCTTGGATTTTGAAGAAAAAATATTGAACGTGCATCATCCCCTCGCAACCCTCTATCCATGTACCAAATATGAAAGGTGTAGCTTGAACCATGTTGGTGGGAGGGGTGGTAACATGAAAATAGAGAAAAAAAGCTTAAAAAACACAACAAAAATGGCCGCCATTCCGCCATCTTGGATTTTGAAAAAAAAATTTTGAGCGTGCATCATCCCCTCAGAACCATTTATCCATGTACAAAATATGAAAGGTGTAGCTTGAACCATGTTGGTGGGAGGGGTGGTAACATGAAAATAGAGAAAAAAAAGCTTAAAAAACACAACAAAAATGGCCGCCATTCCGCCATCTTGGATTTTGAAGCGTGCATCATCCCCTCAGAACCATTTATCCATGTACCAAATATGAAAGGTGTAGCTTAAAGCATGTTGGAGGGAGAGGTGGTAACATAAAAAACAGACAGACAGACAGACAGACAGACAGACAGACAGAGAGACAGACAGATGGACAGACAGAGTGCAATCCTAAAGTCCCCTTACGGTTCCCGTAGGGGACTAAAAACGAACCTCTACAGTCGAAATTAGGAGCAATATTGTGAAAACATTGGAGTGAGGGAGTTACCAATAAAAGTGATTCGTATATCACGACTTACTTCAATATTACAAATAAAACAACTCAATAGAGTTCAAGGGGACCTGTGCATAGAAATCCCATGAATGAGTCTGATAGGTACGCCTAACCGGTTTCGTTCTGATTGGAGAACTCGTCAGAGGCAAAGGTAACTACTTGTGGCTCAGCCTTATATACTATCTCGGCTTAGTGTGGCGGATGCAGAGTGATGACGTGTCTGACAAATGCTAGGGGTGTTTGTATTGGCACTTACTGATTTTGGTGAGAGGTACATCCAAAGTCGATGTTTCGAATGACGTCATCCCATTGTTTCAATTGTTGAGTGGAAAAACCCAAATGTAGGGTAAAGGGAGGTAACAATAGTGGGAATAAAACTCTGGAATAGATCTAAACAACCGATGATTTGAATTTTTCAGGTAGTGACAGAGAAATGTGATGTTAAGGCTCAAGTGGTCGGAGCAGAAGTAGCTGTGAATAGAGGGATAGGTACAGACAAAAAGGAAAGGAGCGATACAGTATGTTGGGATACGGACATCAGCATTTGTGACAGGAAACTGAGGATGTGAGATGGAGATAAAATAAAATAAACAAATATACTGACTTTGTTGTTTGATGTTATCATTTAATTATTCCTTTAGCCTCAGTTATAAGGAGTTAAGTTCATGACACGCGGAGCGATCTTGTCAGTGAAGATCTGGTAGTGAAGTGTGGCTTCTGCATATTCGAGTACTTTTGCAGTGTTGTACAGGTCTTTGATGTTGGTGTCAGGTGGGTGTTCCCCACATGGCTGTAGATCCGAGGGTGTGGGCTGCCAAAGTTCGGATTGATAATGTAATTCTCAAACAACATTGGAGATAGGATTCTGTTGTGGATGACTGCCTTATTAGTATCCGGTGCAGGCCGGGTTTCACGGTGCGGTTCTGTGGTATTAGCTGAAGAAATAGCCGAAATCGGTAAAGGCGAGACTGGGTTAGTTAGCGCAGGTTCCATAAGGCAATTAATTGCTGTTCTGAGCTGGCTGTAGTTGGATTCTAATGAATCGGTTAGGGTCTCTATGGTTTTGGCAGTGGGTGAAGTCGGTAACGGTGTAATATGTGTGGTTCGCACGAATCCTATCGATGCTGAAGCTGTTCTGAGCAGGCAGGTGTCGTTCCAGGCCTTGTCTAAATTGGTATATAATACCACAAAACTCACATAAATAGGTGGCCATATCACCACTGATGAAAAACGTAACCTGTCCTCCCTTGGCTAGGACTGTTGTCACGTCGCTCTTATTGTGACGTAATGGTGTCGTGCAATTTTTCCTTTAAAAATAATAATCAGGTAGGTAACGAGTCGAACAGAAAGTGGAGAAAAGAAATCAATATATATATACCACTTAATTAAAAGTCCTTTCTGTTCAGGCCAAATGGTTGTAGTGTTTTAAGTGTGAATATCCCAATGGACTTCACTCAATCGACGCTGGTCCGTATTTGTAGAAGATTCCGGGTCGGAGTGTAGTACTTGTATAATACGGTAGCGAATGTCGGAAAAAAGAATGATTGGGGCCATTGAAGTGAATGGCAAGGGGTGTGTCCCGTATATGTCTAATGTCCGCCATATGTTCTCGGATGCGGATACTAGAGTTTCTTTTTGTTTCACCAACATATTGTTTACCACATTGGTTGCAGTGTATTAAGTATATGCAGTTCCTGGTTCGGGCGGCTACTATTTGGTCGGTAACCGTGTTAAGGTCAGTGTGGACCTGTTTCAATGTGATTTGTAATATTTGGCCGCTGGCCTGGATGAGGGTATCTTTTAGTCTCGTTTTGGTAATGTCATTGCGGGTGGTTCGAGAACTAGGTATTGTGGGTCAAAGTCCAGTGGGTGAGAGGTTGGAGGACGCACATTTATCTAGGAAAAGGCTTGATGTTCGAGTTTCAATTGTTTAATGCATAAGTTTCTGATAGTTCTGTATATTGCCTTATTTTTCTCACCAATGAAGGACTTAGGTGAGCTGAGCCGTGATGGTTCCGGACCCTTACGTGATCTGTTGGCATTCGGCTCATCTGTGTCCGACATCCTAACGGTAGTGTTACTAATGCTAGAGCTTAAGCTCAAGGTGCTGATCGAACTAGATACTGTGGCCGTAGATAGACTAGCCATGACTATTGCAACAAGTCTAAATATATATAGCAAATAAAACAACTCAATTGAGTTCAAGGGGACCTGTGCATAGAAATCCCGTGAATGAGTCTGATAGGTACGCCTAACCGGTTTCGTTCTGATTGGAGAACTTGTCAGAGGCAAAGGTAACTACTTGTGGCTCAGCCTTATATACTATCTCGGCTCAGTGTGGCGGATGCAGAGTGATGACGTGTTTGACAAATGCTAGGAGTGTTTGTATTGGCACTTACTGATTTTGGTGAGAGGTACATCCAAAGTCGATGTTTCGAATGACGTCATCCCATTGTTTCAATTGTTAAGTGGAAAAACCCAAATGTAGGGTAAAGGGAGGTAACAATAGTGGGAATAACACTCTGGAATAGATCTAAACAACCGATGATTTGAATTTTTCAGGTAGTGACAGAGAAATGTGATGTTAAGGCTCAAGTAGTCGGAGCAGAAGTAGCTGTGAATTGAGGGATAGGTACAGACAAAAAGGAAAGGAGCGATACAGTATGTTGGGATACGGACATCAGCATTTGTGACAGGAAACTGAGGATGTGAGGTGGAGATAAAATAAAATAAACAAATATACTGACTTTGTTGTTTGATGTTATCATTTAATTATTCCTTTAGCCTCAGTTATAAGGAGTTAAGTTCATGACATGCGGAGCGATCTTGTCAGTGAAGATCTGGTAGTGAAGTGTGGCTTCTGCATATTCGAGTACTTTTGCAGTGTTGTACAGGTCTTTGATGTTGGTGTCAGGTGGTGTGTTCCCCACATGGCTGTAGATCCGAGGGTGTGGGCTGCCAAAGTCCAGATTGATAATGTAATTCTCGAACAACGTTGGAGATAGGATTCTGTTGTGGATGACTGCCTTATTAGTATCCGGTGCAGGCCGGGTTTCACGGTGCAGTTCTGTGGTATTAGCTGAAGAAATAGCCGAAATCGGTAAAGGCGAGACTGGGTTAGTTAGCGCAGGTTCCATAAGGCAATTAATTGCTGTTCTGAGCTGGCTGTAGTTGGATTCTAATGAATCGGTTAGGGTATCTATGGTTTTGGCAGTGGGTGAAGTCGGTAACGGTGTAATTTGTGTGGTTCGCACGAATCCTATCGATGCCGAAGCTGTTCTGAGCAGGCAGGTGTCGTTCCAGGCCTTGTCTAAATTGGTATATAAGACCACAAAACTCACATAAATAGGTGGCCATATCACCACTGATGAAAAACGTAACCTGTCCTCCCTTGGCTAGGACTGTGGTCACGTCGCTCTTATTGTGACGTAATGGTGTCGTGCAATTTTTCCTTTAAAAATAATAATCGTGCAGGTAGCGAGTCGAACAGAAAGTGGAGAAAAGAAATCAATATATATATACCACTTAATTAAAAGTCCTTTCTGTTCAGGCCAAATGGTTGTAGTGTTTTAAGTGTGAATATCCCAATGGACTTCACTCAATCGGCGCTGGTCCATATTTGTAGAAGATTCCGGGTCGGAGTGTAGTACTTGTATAATACGGTAGCGAATGTCGGAAAAAAGAATGATTGGGGCCATTGAAGTGAATGGCAAGGGGTGTGTCTCGTATATGTCTAATGTCCGCCATATGTTCTCGGATGCGGATACTAGAGTTTCTTTTTGTTTCACCAACATATTGTTTACCACATTGGTTGCAGTGTATTAAGTATATGCAGTTTCTGGTTCGGGCGGCTACTATTTGGCCGGTAACCGTGTTAAGGTCAGTGTGGACCTGTTTCAATGTGATTTGTAATATTTGGCCGCTGGCCTGGATGAGGGTATCTTTTAGTCTCGTTTTGGTAATGTCATTGCGGGTGGTTCGAGAACTAGGTATTGTGGGTCAAAGTCCAGTGGGTGAGAGGTTGGAGGACGCACATTTATCTAGGAAAAGGCTTGATGTTCGAGTTTCAATTGTTTAATGCATAAGTTTCTGATAGTTCTGTATATTGCCTTATTTTTCTCACCAATGAAGGTGACCGGAGCCGTGATGGTTCCGGACCCTTACGTGATCTCTTGGCATTCGGCTCATCTGTGTCCGACATCCTAACGGTAGTGTTACTAATGCTAGAGCTTAAGCTCAAGGTGCTGATCGAACTAGATACTGTGGCCGTAGATAGACTAGCCATGACTATTGCAACAAGTCTAAATATATATAGCAAATAAAACAACTCAATTGAGTTCAAGGGGACCTGTGCATAGAAATCCCGTGAATGAGTCTGATAGGTACGCCTAACCGGTTTCGTTCTGATTGGAGAACTTGTCAGAGGCAAAGGTAACTACTTGTGGCTCAGCCTTATATACTATCTCGGCTCAGTGTGGCGGATGCAGAGTGATGACGTGTTTGACAAATGCTAGGGGTGTTTGTATTGGCACTTACTGATTTTGGTGAGAGGCACATCCAAAGTCGATGTTTCGAATGACGTCATCCCATTGTTTCAATTGTTGAGTGGAAAAACCCAAATGTAGGGTAAAGGGAGGTAACAATAGTGGGAATAACACTCTGGGATAGATCTAAACAACCGATGATTTGAATTTTTCAGGTAGTGACAGAGAAATGTGATGTTAAGACTCAAGTAGTCGGAGCAGAAATAGCTGTGAATAGAGGGATAGGTACAGACAAAAAGGAAAGGAGCGATACAGTATGTTGGGATATGGACATCAGCATTTGTGACAGGAAACTGAGGATGTGAGGTGGAGATAAAATAAAATAAACAAATATACTGACTTTGTTGCTTGATGTTATCATTTAATTATTCCTTTAGCTTCAGTTATAAGGAGTTAAGTTCATGACACGCGGAGCGATCTTGTCAGTGAAGATCTGGTAGTGAAGTGTGGCTTCTGCATATTCAAGTACTTTTGCAGTGTTGTACAGGTCTTTGATGTTGGTGTCAGGTGGCGTGTTCCCCACATGGCTGTAGATCCGAGGGTGTGGGCTGCCAAAGTCCAGATTGATAATGTAATTCTCGAACAACGTTGGAGATAGGATTCTGTTGTGGATGACTGCCTTATTAGTATCCGGTGCAGGCCGGGTTTCACGGTGTAGTTCTGTGGTATTAGCTGAAGAAATAGCCGAAATCGGTAAAGGCGAGACTGGGTTAGTTAGCGCAGGTTCCATAAGGCAATTAATTGCTGTTCTGAGCTGGCTGTAGTTGGATTCTAATGAATCGGTTAGGGTATCTATGGTTTTGGCAGTGGGTGAAGTCGGTAACGGTGTAATTTGTGTGGTTCGCACGAATCCTATCGATGCCGAAGCTGTTCTGAGCAGGCAGGTGTCGTTCCAGGCCTTGTCTAAATTGGTATATAAGACCACAAAACTCACATAAATAGGTGGCCATATCACCACTGATGAAAAACGTAACCTGTCCTCCCTTGGCTAGGACTGTGGTCACGTCGCTCTTATTGTGACGTAATGGTGTCGTGCAATTTTTCCTTTAAAAATAATAATCGGGCAGGTAGCGAGTCGAACAGAAAGTGGAGAAAAGAAATCAATATATATATACCACTTAATTAAAAGTCCTTTCTGTTCAGGCCAAATGGTTGTAGTGTTTTAAGTGTGAATATCCCAATGGACTTCACTCAATCGGCGCTGGTCCGTATTTGTAGAAGATTCCGGGTCGGAGTGTAGTACTTGTATAATACGGTAGCGAATGTCGGAAAAAAGATTGGGGCCATTGAAGTGAATAGCAAGGGGTGTGTCCCGTATATGTCTAATGTCCGCCATATGTTCTCGGATGCGGATACTAGAGTTTCTTTTTGTTTCACCAACATATTGTTTACCACATTGGTTGCAGTGTATTAAGTATATGCAGTTCCTGGTTCGGGCGGCTACTATTTGGCCGGTAACCGTGTTAAGGTCAGTGTGGACCTGTTTCAATGTGATTTGTAATATTTGGCCGCTGGCCTGGATGAGGGTATCTTTTAGTCTCGTTTTGCTAATGTCATTGCGGGAGGTTCGAGAACTAGGTATTGTGGGTCAAAGTCCAGTGGGTGCGAGGTTGGAGGACGCCCATTTATCTAGGAAAAGGCTTGATGTTCGAGTTTCAATTGTTTAATGCATAAGTTTCTGATAGTTCTGTATATTGCCTTATTTTTCTCACCAATGAAGATGACCGGAGCCGTGATGGTGCCCGGACCCGTACGTGGTCTCTTGGCATTCGGCTCTTCTGTGTCCGACATCCTAACGGTAGTGTTACTAATGCTAGAGCTTAAGCTCAAGGTGCTGATCGAACTAGTTACTGTGGCCGTAGATAGACTAGCCATGACTATTGCAACAAGTCTAAATATATATAGCAAATAAAACAACTCAATAGAGTTCAAGGGGACCTGTGCATAGAAATCCCGTGAATGAGTCTGATAGGTACGCCTAACCGGTTTCGTTCTGATTGGAGAACTTGTCAGAGGCAAAGGTAACTACTTGTGGCTCAGCCTTATATACTATCTCGGCTCAGTGTGGCGGATGCAGAGTGATGACGTGTTTGACAAATGCTAGGGGTGTTTGTATTGGCACTTACTGATTTTGGTGAGAGGTACATCCAAAGTCGATGTTTCGAATGACGTCATCCCATTGTTTCAATTGTTGAGTGGAAAAACCCAAATGTAGGGTAAACGGGGGTAACAATAGTGGGAATAACACTCTGGAATAGATCTAAACAACCGATGATTTGAATTTTTCAGGTAGTGACAGAGAAATGTGATGTTAAGGCTCAAGTAGTCGGAGCAGAAGTAGCTGTGAATAGAGGGATAGGTACAGACAAAAAGGAAAGGAGCGATACAGTATGTTGGGATATGGACATCAGCATTTGTGATAGGAAACTGAGGATGTGAGGTGGAGATAAAATAAAATAAACAAATATACTGACTTTGTTGTTTGATGTTATCATTTAATTATTCCTTTAGCCTCAGTTATAAGGAGTTAAGTTCATGACATGCGGAGCGATCTTGTCAGTGAAGATCTGGTAGTGAAGTGTGGCTTCTGCATATTCGAGTACTTTTGCAGTGTTGTACAGGTCTTTGATGTTGGTGTCAGGTGGTGTGTTCCCCACATGGCTGTAGATCCGAGGGTGTGGGCTGCCAAAGTCCGGATTGATAATGTAATTCTCGAACAACATTGGAGATAGGATTCTGTTGTGGATGACTGCCTTATTAGTATCCGGTGCAGGCCGGGTTTCACGGTGTGGTTCTGTGGTATTAGCTAAAGAAATAGCCGAAATCGGTAAAGGCGAGACTGGGTTAGTTGGCGCAGGTTCCATAAGGCAATTAATTGCTGTTCTGAGCTGGCTGCAGTTGGATTCTAATGAATCGGTTAGGGTATCTATGGTTTTGGCAGTGGGTGAAGTCGGTAACGGTGTAATTTGTGTGGTTTGCATGAATCCTATCGATGCTGAAGCTGTTCTGAGCAGGCAGGTGTCGTTCCAGGCCTTGTCTAAATTGGTATATAAGACCACAAAACTCACATAAATAGGTGGCCATATCACCACTGATGAAAAACGTAACCTGTCCTCCCTTGGCTAGGACTGTGGTCACGTCGCTCTTATTGTGACGTAATGGTGTCGTGCAATTTTTCCTTTAAAAATAATAATCGGGCAGGTAGCGAGTCAAACAGAAAGTGGAGAAAAGAAATCAATATATATATACCACTTAATTAAAAGTCCTTTCTGTTCAGGCCAAATGGTTGTAGTGTTTTAAGTGTGAATATCCCAATGGACTTCACTCAATCGGCGCTGGTCCGTATTTGTAGAAGATTCCGGGTCGGAGTGTATTACTTGTATAATACGGTAGTGAATGTTGGAAAAAAGAATGATTGGGGCCATTGAAGTGAATGGCAAGGGGTGTGTCCTGTATATGTCTAATGTCCGCCATATGTTCTCGGATGCGGATACTAGAGTTTCTTTTTGTTTCACCAACATATTGTTTACCACATTGGTTGCAGTGTATTAAGTATATGCAGTTCCTGGTTTGGGCGGCTACTATTTGGCCGGTAACCGTGTTAAGGTCAGTGTGGACCTGTTTCAATGTGATTTGCAATATTTGGCCGCTGGCCTGGATGAGGGTATCTTTTAGTCTCGTTTTGGTAATGTCATTGCGGGTGGTTTGAGAACTAGGTATTGTGGGTCAAAGTCCAGTGGGTGAGAGGTTGGAGGACGCACATTTATCTAGGAAAAGGCTTGATGTTCGAGTTTCAATTGTTTAATGCATAAGTTTCTGAGAATAATTTCGAAGACGTCTAATGCTTTACTTCAATTATTTATTTATTTATTTATTGGTGTTTAAGGTCACATACTTATGCACAATGGCTAATCGTGACCGTGACAGTTTTACGGGTGGAGGAAGCCGGAGTACCCGGAGAGAACCACCGAGCAACGACGAGCAGCTGTCAGCTCTCCAACATCGTAACTCTGGACTCTGCACCGCAGCACAGGCAGGGTTAGATTGGTTGAAGACATGCGCACTATCGACGTGCAGTACGCCTCAGTACACAGCGTCATCGTGCCCCCATGTAGGCAATCGGGGTGAAGTGTCTTGCCCAAGGACACAACGCGGTTGCCGCAGGTGGGATTCGAACCGACTTTACTTCAATAGGAGAGCTTGTACCTCAGAAGGAAAGTCTCTCTTGGAAGATTTGTCCAGCAAGTACTGTTATAAGTGGAACTTGCTCGAGCTGATAGCCGCAGGCCTGCCGAGACTACATTCTCATCCACTGATCAATTTATCCACTTAATTGCAAGGGTGATAACCCTAGCCAAGGGAGAAGCAAACAAAATCTATTCTCAATGACCCCAATTGTTCCCTTCAATAAGAGAGCCTTTACCTCCAATAGGAGCGACTCTCTTTGAAAGGAACTTCCATGATTAACATCTAGTTTATCATGAAGTTGATACATTTCCATCAACTGGCAAGCAGTAGAGGTCATGTCCATCACCTGTACGACTTATGATGCTTACAGGAGGAGAAACAAAGTCCTCCCCACGAAGAAGCTCGTCTTGTTGATCTCAATTGTTCCCTTCAATAACAAAGCCTTTACCTCCACTAGAAGCGACTCTCTTTGAAAGAAACCTCTGTGATTAACATCCAGTTTCTCGTGAAGATGATAACCTTCAGTTAATCGTCAATGTAGGGGCATCAGATCCATATCCTTGATCAGACTTATGCCCCTTTTCCGAGTCGCTATAATGATGACTTCCGAAGTAAATTTAAGAGGGTTAATGTACCCTCGCGAGACAGTCTCTTGATGCTTTCTTATAAGCAGAACGGCCTTGCTTACCCCGGTCTGCTGAAGTGTGTTGATGAGACACCGACTTCAATAGCAGAGCACTAAAAGCTTCTTGTAGCCTGCTCATATAGCAACATAATCTAGTCATCAAATAGTATATTTCCAGTAACTGGAGCGACTCAGAGAGAGCTTTTCACCTTGTCATCTATAAGTGATGACAACGCAAGGGCAGCATCACGTCTTACAAACTCCAAATTCCACTGTCTGTGCGGAGTTGTATGTAGCATACATGACTGCCCAGGAAAGAACTCTAGCGAGGAACCACGTCCTCAAATTCCTTTCCATTGAGACATTGTGCCATAGCTCTGGAAAGGTGATCTGCTTAGGACATTGCATCCAGATTAGCTCTTTGAATGAAACAGCACATTTCATTATTTCCGAGCATATATTAAATGATGCAGGTAGGGACATATCTTCATACCCGGCCTGCTCATCTAAACGCAGACTTATATTCAGATGGAACAATATTCTAAGAGCTTAAGACTGAAATTCATAGTCTTAAAGTGCCCTTCTGTGAGGGATGGAGACTCACACTCCGTAGCCCTCTCACCATCCACATGTTCCATCAGCAAATATGGTAAACTCCATCCGAGTGATCGGATGACTGGACCAATGCAGCACCGTCCGACAGCTCACCATCGGAGTTAAACGGTAGTACCAGCGACTACTGGAATGCTGCGATAAGCAGAGCAATCTGCGGCAGCCGGTCCATGACCGAGGATAGCAGAGCGTTGATAATCCACTTGTTACCATAAGCTGCTCACGGGACTGAGATCTGGCCCCAGATCCTCGACACATGTCCAGTATAAAAAAGCCTCAAACGACTAGCTATCGACCCGAACCTGCAAAATCAGATAGCTAGTCTGTGGTCAACATGCTTCATTAAGGAAGCAAGGGAAGATGCCATAGCTGCATCTGAATCTGGCTGCAGTGTGGAAGGAGCGTCCCAAACCGCAAGCGTGAATGGGCGTCCCAACACACTAAAGTTTCTCAAACCAAAAACAGTCAACCACGACTGCTGATGGAAAGAAGAATCTCCAGCTCGCGGCCTGCTCCAGACCATGCCGAGCATTCTGTTAGAAACTTGTAGGCATCTATCCCTTATCGTGCAAATCCATGGAAGAAGAGGAAGCCGTAACCACAGCCGACCCCGGCTGAAGTGTAGAAGAAGCATCCCGACTCGTCACATAGGACGGATGCTCCTCCTCTTTGAAGTTTCTTTCAACACAAAACAGTCGTCCCCGACTGTTAACGGGAAGAAAAATGCTCTGAACTTGTGATCTGTCCCCAGATCTCGTGGAGTATCCCGCTTAGAAACTTCTAGGCTAATCCTCTTTTGTGCGCTTCCATATAAGTAGAAGAAGCCATAACTGCCGCCGGCCCTGGTTGCAATGTGGAAGGAACGACTCAAATTGTTTTCTCACAATGGACACAGTCGGCCCCAACTGTTAACAGGATTGAGAAGGTTCTCCAAATGGTGATCTTACCCCGAGTGTTTCGTAGAGAAACTTCTGGCTTCTTCTACATGCACAATTGACCGGACCTACCCAGCACCATCCAACAGCTCACCACTGGAGTCTGCGGGAGGCTGCTCTTGCATTTGCTGGGATGCTGCTAATAGCTGCGCAAACTGTGACAGCAAGTCCGTTCCCGAGGCTTGAGGAGCAGCGGTCTTCTGTTTTTTCGTTGCTTGCTGCTCCTGGGATGAAGATCCGGAGATAGATCTCTTCTCCGAACTCCGATGATCGATGTCTCGGATTGCTAGCTACCGGATGGTCCGACTTCACAGGCAAAGAATGGCTCCATCTTCGTGCAGCTGACTGGATCTGAAGTCGGGTAGCTAGCCTGCGGTCGTGTGTGCTTAATAACGTAGGGAAGGAAGCCGTGACTGAAGCCGACCCCAGCTGCAGACTAGGTGGCGTGTCCTGAGTGGCGGCCAGACGAGCAAATTCCTCATAACATTTGGCCCCAAATGTTGTTGGGTTAGAGAGGGTCCTCTCCCGCTCGCAGTCTCATTGGACCTCGCCGAGCCTCCCAACAAGAAAATTTGATTTTGGCCTGTGAAACGTAGTGGAGGAAGCCATGACTGAAGCCGACCATGGCAGCGGACCAGACAGAGCATCCCGAGGTGGGTGGACGTATGCTCTGGCTCGTGCAAGTTTCTCATAACAACATTTGGCGCCAAATGTTGTTAGGTTAGAGAGGGGCCTATCGCGGTCTATTAGACCTGTTGAGCCTCCCAACAAGAAACTTGCTGACTTCCTCCTTATATCCTCCCTATTTCCGTCGTCGCTGGGTGAGCTTTTTTAATTTTAAGTGCCCGCTCTACCCACATCTACACTACCTTCGACTGAAACGGACTTACCCGGTGCCATGGCTCCCACAGACATAGTAACCGCTTCACCGGTCGAGCTAGCTGCTTGCAAGAGAGTAAGAACACTAACTGAAGGCCTTATCAACAGAGCGCAATGACGGTAGCACACTTTGGATGGATTCACAATATCATCACCATGTTCATGTTCCTCTGAAATGGAAACTGAAAAAATGAATTAAAACGCGGTAAGAGGTCCAGACTATGAACCTCACTGCCAACAACGTACCGTGACACCCGTCTCCAAAGTTAATCATCCCAGTATACACAAGTAGGACAAGAATCCGCAAGAGTACATCGCTTAAAGTCGTTATCACTCCTACAAATTCCACAACAGAATATATAATTAAGATACATGAATAATAGCAAGCAAAATTAAATACAAAATATTTTAAGAAAAAATTTTGAAAATATGCCTAAGTTCCCATTGAGAACATTATGAGCCCAAGGGCATCCCGATAGATCCTAAATTTGGACAAAATCTAAATTTTTGGGCTACACTACCAGAATAATAATCAATGTATCCTACAGTAATTCTACCATAATATAAAATAAAATACTACATATAATGAGGATGTTGTCAATATAAACGTCAATGAAAAAAAACGAAAACAAGACATCGGCAAACAAAAAGGCCCAAAGTCAGTAACCAATTTAAATACTACCAGATGCAAAGCTAGATCTTTATATGAAGAAAAAGTTAAAAAATTTATAGTAATTTATATATTTTTTATACTTACCAATAACCCAGACTTAACTCCTTAAATTCTAGGGCCAAACACAAATTTTGCCCCCCAATATCCAAAATTTGCATCAAAATCCGAAATTTCAATGTCCTATGTAGTCCTCCATACCTTTTATCCACTGTGCATGCGCAGTGTCAAGGAGGTCTCGAAATTGGTGCCAATTGTCATTCTTACAACCAGTGCCTGGTAAGCATTATGTAATCAGCGGGGATGTATGACTTCCAAACTCATGGGAGGGCCATCCACTTCTGGGTCATTGGTAAGTATAAAAAATATATAAATTACTATAAATTTAACATTTTTATACTATACCAATGACCCAGACTTAGCTGAATAGAAAAAAGGCTGGAGGGCCTAGGACATAAAGGAAAATCCAATAGGCTCAATTACATGTAAACAGAATTATCCCCTCAAGGAGAAGAGGAGAACAGGTTTTACATGTATCTTTCTTGTTTGTATCAAAAAAGAAAGACACAATACCATTCTGTAATTGACCACAATAACATCAATGATCTCTGTTAACATCCAGTATAACCCGTTATACTAATTTTTTAAAAGGAAAGCCAATAAATAAAGGAAGTCCAGAGAATGAGACTCTTTATACTCATTAAAAGTGTCCGAGGTTGTATATTAACGCTCGTATGACACGTGACATATACAAATGCTTCACACCGAGCTACACTTTAAAAATATTACATGAATGAGTTAAAACATTAGCTTTACACTTTAAAACCATCCCGGTACCGACTCGGAATTACTGACTCCAGAGGAGGTATTCCCTTGCTTTTCACTATAAAGCAGGTGACCTAAGGGAACATCATCCCCCCCACCCCCCCCCCCCCCCCCACCCTTCCCCTTGGTCAAATACCCCAGAGCGAAGACGGCAGCAGACCAGAGTCGCTGCCGGAACAGAAAGCCTGCATAACTATAGTTGCAACTGTTTAGTGGACGACATTCTCAGCAACAGATAACGGACCTAAACAACGCAGGTCACCAGAAATGGACTCAATATTTCTAAGATAAAAACTCGTGAATGTCGAAGGCTGAGACCAATATGCAGCCTTCATCAAATCGGTAATAGCAACACTATTAGCATAAGCCCAAGATGTAGACAGCGCTCTTACTTCATGTGCTGAAATCTTAAGCACAGACTGCTGAGTTGAAGATAATTTTTCATAAGCAGCACGGATAGTTAATTGAATCCACCTCGCAATAGAATGGACCATAATGTCCCTTCTATTAGGCAGCAGAGACAGAAAGAAACGTTTACGTCCCTTTCTGATAAACTAAGATCTACGTTTGTACATATGCATAGCTCTAACAGGACAGAGTAAAGGCCTATGCCTGTCTGAAGATGGAAGAGCCTTAATAACAATAGGTTCCGTATACTTATTAGGAGCCTGATTCTTAGCCAAAAATCCAACATTAGTGGTCAAGGTAATAGTATTACCTACACTACGATAGTGAGAATCATCAACGGATAGTGCATGAAGCTCACTAACTCTTCTAGCAGAAGAGAAGGCTAAGAGAAAAGCTGTCTTATAAGATAAGAATTTGAAGTCCACCGTGTCAAGAGGCTCAAATGGTGCTTAAGAAGAACCCAAGCTAAATTCCACTTAGGAATTAATCTAAGGGTTCTAGGTCTATTTATCGAAAAGTTTTTTACTAACTTAGATAAAGAGACATTAGATCCAATCTGTAAATTATCATGATGTGCATAGGTATCAGATAGCATAGACCTATAACCCTTAATGGTAACAGGCTGCAGTTTGATCTCATCAAACAGGTAGACTAGAAAATTAGCACTGTCTGGAATGGAGGGATCATAAATATCAATAGAATGATCTCTACACCACCGATAAAAAACCTTCCACTTAGCAGCATAATTTAGCGAAGAGGAGGTCCTCCTACAGTTAGAAATTGCGTCCACTGCTCGTCCTGTGAATTGCTTGCCGTGCAAGAAGGACCCCCACAACGGAAATACGTGCAGGTTGAGACCTTGCGGGTTGTGATGCGGGATGTGATGCAGTGTGTGCGATTTCCCCTGCGAAAGAAGATCCTCCCGTGGAGGAAGCTTCCGCGGCATGTCCCACAACAGACACCTGAGTAGATTTATCCATGGTCTCTGGGGTGACAGAGATGCTACCAACAGAATTTTGCAGTGAGATTGCTTTATCTTGAGCAATATCTGCTCAATCAATGGCGCTGGAAGATACGTGATTCCTATCATTCCGTTCCAAGAGATCGAGGGAGCGTCTACTGCAAACGCTTGAGGATCTGGACACGGCGACACATACGTCTGCAACTGATTGTTGAGATGCGTCGCAAATAAGTCTACCCATTGGTAGCAAATCTGATTGAATACTTGTTTGTCCATTCTGATGGCAACAAGAGACCCCTCCGAGAAAGGGCGTCTGCCAAAACGTTCAGACGACCTAGAATATGATGGACCGATAGGAGAACTTGATGCTCTAGGACAAACAGAAGGATTCTTTCCGTTAAGTTGAATAACGGAATGGAATGAGTGCCTCCCTGGTTCCGAATATACGCTACAATCGTCGAATTGTCGGACAGAATTTGCACACGTGAATTCTGAATTATGTTCATCCAATGACGTATCGCAAGCCAAATTGACATCATTTCTTTGATGTTTATGTGCTTGTTTAGGAACTGCGGATCCCAAAGACCCTGGCACTTCGAATCTGTTGGGCTCAAAGTTGCGCCCCAACCTGTTTGACTGGCATCCGTCATAATCGTAAAACTCAGATCTGGTGATTGCAGTGGAATGAATCTTGACACTCCAATTTTGAGTCAGAAAGATTTGGAGTGGCCAAGTACGTAGCCGCCCCATCGGAATAAGATCTGCGGCGGTTCTGCACAAACCTATCAGTCGCATGAATTCTCTCGCTGTAACTAGGTCGGAGTGAAGACAAAAGCGAGCGTAACAACTGATTAATTTCGCTCTGGTTAACGGCAGACGAACGAGATTGTTGTGCGTCTCGAAGCTCATTCCCAGGTGGGTGAATGATTTGGACGGCACCAGATCCGACTTCTCGTTTACTATAAAACCGAGACGTCGGAGCAGTTGAAGCAGATTCTGAACACCGTTCTGAAGCGTTAACTCGTTGCCATACCTCTGAAGAATGTCGTCCAGGTAGGCCGATGTTACCGCAGATGAATGAGCTCAGAAATGAGTCATTACCGAGTTCATTATTCGAGTGAAAGCCCAGGGCGCTAGATACGGTCCGAAGCACATTGCTCGGAACTGATAAACAACTCCCAGAACAGCGAAGCAGAGATACTTTTTGAACGCCGGATGTACCATGACGTGAAAGTACGCATCCTTGAGATCTATGCTCGCAGCATAGTCGTTCACTCATATGCTCGCTCTGACTGATCGAATGGTCTCCATATAAAATTTTGGAGCCACGATCAGCTTGTTTATCCAGCTCAGATCTATGACTGGACGAAACGTGCCATTTGGTTTCGGAACCAGAAACAGATGGCTGTAGAAACCTGGAGATTCCTGGTTTTCTACGACCTCTATTGCATTCTTCTCCAGAAGAGATTGGACTTCTAATAGAAGCGAACTTCTCTTCTGAGGATTTGACGGAAGCTGAGTCCATCTTGGACTTCGAGTTAACGGAGGTTTTCTTTTAAAGGACAGTTTTAGCCCTTCTGAAATCACCCCTCGAACCCAAGGGTCGTCCGTAATCGACAACCAATTGGTTAAGCAACTTGATAACCTTCCGCCCTCTGGAACATGATTGAGGTTTGCACCATCACCGCCTGGAGCTGCGAGGCTTGCGGGAGGAGAAACCACGTTGTCCACGACCCGCACCTCGCCCCGTCAACCTAGGGGCGTCTGACCAGTTGTCTCCGCCAGTATTACGGCCCCTACCTGAGTCACTACCTTGACGGTATCTGGAGTAAGACCTAGAGGACTTATAAGAACCTCTATTAGCCCAAGAACATTAGGTTTCACTAGGGAAAAAAATCAGAGAAAGCTGATTTTTTCAGGGAATGTCGAGTACATGTCACTGAACGATTAGACAAAAGTCCCCTAAAATCCCAGTTGACCTTTCTTTTCTACAGCCTTTTTTCGAAAACGCGTTTGAAAAAAATAAAAAAAAATCGCACGAACTTTGTAACCTCGAATTGATCCAACTGTATTTTTTGTTTACGCGTATTTCGAGCTACATAATGTCTAATATACATTTACCTAGAGGAAAATGTGCATTCTGTGACAATTTCTGCGAAAAATTATTGAAAATTCACAAAAAAGTATCGGATTTACGCAAAAAATGACGATTTTCCTAACGGATTTGCCCAAAGGGTCGTAGTACAGAACGGGATGTTAGTTGGACAGACGATAAAAAATCCACCACCATTTGAAGACTTTTATCATTGCTTACAAAATAGACATTATGGAAGACCCCCTCTGCTTCTGGCCGAGTTCCCCTTTTGGCATAAAATTCGTCAGCATGAGAACTCAACTATTTTCGGGCTTGGGACCGAACAGACACGTCTGTGTCTGGCAGCATTAGATCAATAAATAACATTTACAGAATGTACAAAAATCAATAAATAATATTTACAGAATGTACAAATCAATCAACATGGATTAAGTTACATTGACTATTATCAACACTATATACAGAAATGACATGACCTATATACATATTATTCATCGAACTCAGAAATTTGCGACAGGACAGTGTTTCTGTGGTTGTTACAAGAATCCGAACTGCAATTACACAAACCTGAGCAAGAGAGTCCTGCCTTCTTACACCCACACCTTTTTATACAAGCACTCTTGCAACCACAACTGATCAGATTCAGTAGGTTATCGGGGGCACATGGCTTTGTGGCTGCAGTCGGTACAAGAAGTCCATTGTCTAGCGACCACCCCCAATCCCTCGGGGGAAGCGAAGTGCCCAGCCATTGTTGGACCTGGAGATAACATCTGTAGACATGTTGTTGTGCAGCATCGCTGCTTGGTGGGAGTGAGGCTAGGTCGATGGGTTTATTCAGTTTAGATTTTGCTACATAACGCTTGTAAGTGACATATCTATATTGGTAGAGAGAGGAAACAGTTTTACTCCCGTATAAGATCAGGAGAAGTTGTTCCCCGGCAGCGGCTACTGCACTTGGTGTACTGTCTACCGCCAAAATTGTGTTTACATACTGTTGTGAGTCGCTAGTAACATCGGAGACAATTGTACTGAATACTTTCTTCTTACCAACTCGAAAGAGTGCAGAAGTAGTGTCACAACCACTTATAGAATGTGCTACAAGGAGGTTGCTTCTATGGTCACCCATTTTGGTTGCTATTTCACTAACTGAAACTAGTAAGTTTGGGGTAATGGAATACATCATGTGAATATTACATCCCGGTTGAACTCGAGAGGTAAGAATGACTAACAAGTCTGTGTCTGTTCCCACAACGACAACATTGTTGTCATCTTGAGCGATGTCAAGTGCAGTTTCGGCTATCAGTACATCAGCATCAGCCTCGGCCTGCTTGGACTGAATATTGATAGCATATAGCTCCTGCATTAGAAGATCGATCAGTTGGGTTTTGTTCTTGGCATTTCCAAGGAAATCGGATTGGGGTGTGGTGGCTGGTAACTCGGGTGAGATATTGATATCAATGGAATACCTGTCTTTAGATCTACGGGCTTGTTCCATGCCCTTTGTCGACATTGTACAAGCATAACCATGAAAAACAACCACGACGTTCGCCCCAAAATGTCTCACTAGATAATTGGAATATGATGTACATATG
Organism: Pictodentalium vernedei; assembly: GCA_031216915.1. Taxonomy (NCBI): domain Eukaryota; kingdom Metazoa; phylum Mollusca; class Scaphopoda; order Dentaliida; family Dentaliidae; genus Pictodentalium; species Pictodentalium vernedei. Next base: position 200,004,651 of record CM062294.1, read on the forward strand.
TCCTTATATGACAACTGTTTAGGCCATACAACTGCCCTCAATAAAAATCCACCATCTACAACAAACAGAGAATGTTCTGGGATTTTAGTTTGCTCGGAACCGTATGTTTTGAGGATCTTACCGAGCGTGCTTTTCTGTGTCTTCCTCATTCCAGCAGAATCAAACAATGCTGGTGGTTTCGGGGCGAGTTCATATTTGAGATACTCTTCCATCTCTGCTTGTGACTGAATAACACATGTGATGCGGTTGAACAGAATTGTGGGGTCAATCACTACCTTACTTCCACGGACTTTGATGCTATTTGCCATCGATGCGAAAGACTTCACAGTGTCAACATGTCGTAGTTTGATGCTGTTGAACGTTTTGCTTACAACATTCGATATGCAACATTCACCAATTTTGCGAACTTGGTCACAGTTCACAGTTTCGTCGGCCACAAGCCCGGTCGCTATAGAGACTAATTGTAGTGGATCTCTATTCTGAAAGGGGGAATGCACTCTGAGCCAGTTCAATAATTTGGTGATATCATTGGCATCAGTCAATTGTGAACTTTGACGGAGATCCCGATGTTGTTCGCCATGACCAGTGTGAACATGAACAAAATTTTCGAGAGCATTACATATCGGAAGGCAAAGAGGTAGTCCATGTACCCATTTCGCAACAGTGCTATCGGTTATTCCCCTGCCATGTGTGAGACCACCACAGAGCTTGAACATTCTCATTAAACACTGCTCTATGGTCTGATCAGAATATATCCCGTCCCAGAATTTATCTGAGCGCCTTATGGTAAAGTAACCTTTCTCAGTGAACAACTTCAAATCATCCTGTTGCATTATTTCTGTTAGCTCATTCATCTGCTGCAAATAGAGATGAGAACTCTTTGCGTATACAAAATGACCACCTGCGTGAAATACTGGAATCATATTGCGAACACAATATGTGTGGAGTTCCCAGTCACCTGTGCGCTCTGCTCTCAAGAACAACTGGAGAAGACCTATTTGCCCGTGTGGCGGTTTTTCTTTTTATATTTACGATAATTTTTGATTAAAGCCCAAATTACGGTAACCAATGAGGTTTTCCAAATTGCAGCATGAGCTTTGGTCCCAATGATTTGTCAGGATAATTGGGTTCGATTTATTCCCACAATGGAAGAAACCACCACAAACAATAAACATGTATGCAATATAACATGACAAATAAATAAGTTCAATAATTTATTTCATTTCTTCTTCTTTCTCTACTCTGTGATCTGTACACCGCACCTCGCCGCTATTTGCGGCATAACATACCTTTTGTACAAAAACTGTGGGGGAGGGGGATGGGGTACAATAAGTATAGTTAACCCACGACACGTGGTTGTCGATTCGCTGTGGTATTACACCACTCCAGAAGCAACACCCTTTGAGATAAATGATACATAGGATAACTGCGTAGCATGGTTGGAAATTTAGGGAGACATTTCGTCTCTCAAAATGGCCTAAAATTTATGCTAAGCAGTTGAGTAAATTTTGGAATTTGGCACTCCTTCTACCACAGGATACACCGTAGCATTGCGCCACTCCAGTATACCGAGGTTCCAGAATAATTGCAAATCGCTAAAAAAGTACCGGAATCTGGGGTCAAATAAAACGTGGCGTGAATTCTCTTTGAAGGGCCCGAAGATTTTAGATTTAGTGGCCTAAACATGCCTTGCAAATGGGGGAACTGGACCGACCAACATGGAAAGAAAATGCCAAAGTTGAGTCTGTCTACAATAGGAGAGGGTTAATTTTGTGATGGTATTTCACCATTCTAAGAGCAGCCATGAAAGGGTTAAAAGTTCGTGTTGGCATTACGCCATTCTAAAACTCCAAAAACAGACTCTTCCGAAAATACCAGTTTGAATTTCCATGAACGTCAGTCCGGGAAGAATGAATCAAATTGTAGAAACACTACATGGTTATGTGCACGTACACCTAGCCCTAGCAGGGGCAGGCCCCGCAGGGTTAACTACCTGTGTATTGAGGTATGTGGTCCCTAAAGTTTCCTATGCCAATTCGATTTTGATAATTTTTAGAACGAGCGAAAAAGATCTCTTATTGTGAGCGCTTGCCTTTATATAGATGCGGCAATACACATTTTACTCTCGCAAAACTCCTTTGTCTGTACAAAGAGTTTGGCGAAAGCAAAATCTGAAAAGTCACAAGTTTACGACTTATCTGACTTTTCAATGTATTCTCTACATAATTTATAAAAGAACATTAACGATATATATTTATTCACGTAAAAAACGTTTTGAGTATGAGAATATTTTGTCAGATTTTCTGCAGAGAACTGTCATCTGCATTATGCAACAAAGAACGCGTGTGTGCGGTGGTTAAAAATAACACAACCTGGATTCCGCACGCGAAGCTGTGTTTACAACACGTGACCACAATTTCCTGGAATTCGGTGAATGACGATTGACGCCTTGAACATGTGAATTTGCCTTAAACAAATGCAATAACATTTCGTTAAATGGATTATTTGAAAAGTAGCGCTAATGACAACTATTTCTTACCGATGCATGACGCATACTACGAATATAGCAGGTACAATTTAAACAGGATAAACGCTAGGCGTTATTAATTTTGCAGAATACATGGGGTTTGAGTCGGCCTGCAAATGTTGTAAAACCTACAAAATATGCAGTAAGTTAACATACTATTGACTATTGCTATTACTGGACACGTTCACACATATGAAGACTACCATGGAAGGTAATATTATACTTTAAATTAGTTATGCACTTAGGAGATATTATGATACGGAAATAGTGATGTTTAGTGACATGGACATGTATTAAGTTGAGTTAAATTGAATATTTATAATTATTTGAAGGAAGACAGCACTGTTCGAACTTCTACAATGAAGTGTCAGCAAGTGTTACAGAATATCCCTTTCACAATTTGTTACTTGGGAGTGAAAAATTATTAAACCGTCCATCCAAATTTACGACACTGCCCCCTCCTTAATAAAATATTTCGTCCTCGAAATAATATTAGAATTTAGACCCAATTAAAAATATATTTGGTTGTAGTAATTTTTCACATGAAATTTACTAAAATTTAGTTTTTTGTTTTTTTTTTTTTGGTTCTTGAATTCTTGGGTTCTTGGTCTTGATTTGGTAGTTGACATCTCTTGAAGACTCTTCTCAGCAACGACAACTCCTGGCTGGCACATCTCCCCTGTATCTCTCTTTTGCTTCTCTCACTGTCCTGTTCCACATTCTTTCACTCTCGCTTACACGCTTCACAACACTCTTCATCTTTGGTTCCTCAAATAATCTCTTCCCGTCTGCTGATCTTCTTATGTCTCTGGCTTCTCTCCACATTCCATCAAATCCATCTAACGCACTTCCTCCCCTCGCTCCCACAACAGGCTCTCTGTCTTCTTTCAAGCGTCTTATCTCTTTCTCTGCCTTTTCTAATTTTTCTCTCAGTCTTTTCACTTCTCCCACCAGGTCCTTTATTCGTTCTTCTTTGTAGTCATCTGCTTGCACCGCCTTGTCCTCCATCAACACACTCATATTCTCCTCCACTACGATCTCTTCCTCATAATCAGGAACAAAATTCTCCTCTAACAACGCATCCATACCACAGTCAACCCTTCCTATAATTCCACTTTCTTTCATTGCTTCATTTATTATATCCACTTTCTTCTCCCTCTTCTTCCATTCCTCCGTTGATGTCTCCCTATCCTCTATTCTTAGATCTGCACCCTCTCCTGTCCATCTCACATTGTACGGTTCTTCAGCTTCTTTCAAAAACTTCTCATCACTCTCTCCCTCTGTCAATGCTTTCCTTCGACTGATGTGCCTGATGTATCCAATGGTGTGTCTTGTTAGTGCTGATTTCTTTGTTGCTCTAAATTCGCATAGTGTACAGTGGTATGGTACTTTCTCCAGTGGTGCATGAAACTTTATGACATGCCATATGGCCGCTTGTTTGTTCCCTTTATATGGACATCTCTGACATACGTACAGTCTTCCTCTATCGATTTTACCCATCTCCATCATTTACATGTAAGCTGTAAAACAAAATTGCGATGATAAGCCGACTGGATAAGGTAATTTATTTATTAGTGGTTTCATCCCCTAGCATTTTTCGTTCATTTCGAATCCATTTAGGTATCGTCTGTGAGGTACATGGTTTAAGTTTATCGTGATGATAGATTTTATGTTTCCCTTTTTTAGAAATTTTATACAGTGCTGAGGTGATTTTTCCAACAACCAGGTATGGTCCCATCCAAGGTAATTTAAATTTCTTTTTGATATGATTTTTTTAGGAAGACCATGTCACCTGGAGAATATTGGTTTTCAAAGATTCTGGTATCGTAATTCTGTTTTTGTCTGTTTATCGTTCTTTTTTAGTTGTTTACGTGTAAGACTGTAACAGCTCTCCATGACATCGCGTAGTTCAGCAACATATTTGTTTATTTCGGTAGCGGAATTGTTTTTTGGTAAAGGAAAAATTAATTGTGTTGGCAAATTGACTTCTCTCCCCAACATCAACTTATTTGGAGTGTAACCTGTGGAGGGATGTACTGAGCTCCTGTATGCGGCTAAGAGTAAACCAATATTTTCATCCCAATTTGACTGATTCCTATCGACATAACATCTGATCATTTTTGCCAAAGTTTGATTAAAGCGTTCTATGAGACCATTTGATGACGGATGGTAGGGTGTGGTCCTGGTTTTCTCAATACCCAAGAGTGAACATATTTGCATAATAAGCTCGCTCTCAAAATTCTTTCCCTGGTGGCTATGCATCTCCATGGGAATTCCGAACCTAGCAATAAATTCATGCACTAATTTTCCTGCAACTTGTTCTGCCTGTTGATTAGGTAAAGGGTATGCTTCCATCCATCTGGTGAAATAGTCCCCGATTACAAGGATGTATTTGTTGTCATTCTTGGTTTTAGGAAGTGGCCCCATGATATCAATTCCTATCCGATCGAGTGGGTAGCCTACTATATACTGTTGTAATGGAACTTTAGGTTTGGTGGCAGGAGGTTTGTTCTTACAGCAAGTCGTGCACTGCATGACATATGACTTAACGTCATCTCTCAGCTGGTACCAATGAAAATAGCGCTTAACCCGTTCTGTTGTCTTGCTGATTCCGCAGTGGGCCGATAAAATAGAGTCATGACAATCTCTGAGTACTTCCTTCCTGAGCACCTTGGGTACCAATAATTTGTATTTAGGGTCGGCGTCGTCAGTTACCGAAATCCATTTCTGATATAATACTCCATTTTGTTTCGTTAAATTTTCCCAGTTAAGCCAATACTGTCTTGTGGCCGGGCTGTATTTTGCGATTTTGTCTCTAGAAGGGCGCTCGTCTATGTCTATCCATCCGTGTAAAGGTTTCAGGTCATCATCATCTTTCTGAAGGCTTTCCATCTCCCTATATGTGTATTTATTAATCCAGGCAAGAGCATATTGCTTGGGAGTGGCCTCTCTAAGTAACTTCCTTTTGCTCCGCCTTAACGCTTTAGGTTGTATTTCCTCACTGACTGGCCTAAGCAGTGGATTTTGTGTTGCTTAATTAAATTGTTCGTCGGCAGCTATAAGGTTTTGACATTAAACTCTTGTTGACTCTTCCCAACTCCACTATGTCATCAATCTCCTCATTGAATTCCTTCCATTCTTGTTTCATTTGCTCACAGTGATTACAGATTTCACTTTTGGCATTGATCGCATCATCGCAGATGTGTTCATCCATATTCATGCGAGAGAGGCTATCTGCATTCTGATGTCGTTTTCCTTCCCTGTGCTGGATCTCAAAATCGTACCGGGAGAGAATCTCCAGCCACCTGGCTACTTGACCTTGTGGGTCTTTGAACCCAAAAAGCCATCTCAAGGATCCATGATCTGTTCTCAGTGTAAACCTTTTTCCCAACAGGTAATGTTTATATTGATTTATGAAAGTAATCACTGCCAGTAACTCTCTTCTTGTTACACTATATCTCTGTTGGCGTTTGTCTAGTTTTTTGGATGCATATGCTATAACTCTCTCTCTTCCATTTTGTACTTGCGACAGCACAGCCCCGATGCCTACATTTGATGCATCAGTGTCTAAAATATATGGATGGTCTGGAAGGGGGTATGCCAATACTGGTGTTGAACACAACTTTTTCTTCATATCGAGAAATGCCTCCATGCATTCTGCCGTCCATTGGAATTTACTGTCTTTTTTGGTGAGTTGTGTGAGAGGAGCAGCTACCTCCCAAATTTACAGATAAATCTTCGGTAATAATTACAAAGTCCCAAAAATTGCTGAACTTCTTTCTATCAGTTCAGGATTTGGTTTTAGTCCATTATTTCCAACGACATGCCCCAGGAATAAAACTTCTTCTCTGAGTAATTGGCATTGGAAGGTTTTAACTTTAATCCTGCGTCTCCGAGATGACCAAGTACTTCATCCAATCTCTTAAAATGTTCTTCTATGGTTGAGCTGATAACGATTATATCATCTAAATAAATTAGTACTGTCCGCCATTGTAAACCCCGTAATATGAGTTCCAGGCACCTTTCGAAGGAACTTCCTGAATTACAAAGTCCGAAGGGCATCTTGGTATACTCGAACAACCCATACTTCGTAATAAAAGCAGTTTTCGGCTGGTCTCTGGGATTCATCTTGATTTGCCAATATCCACTTTGCATATCTAAAGTGCTAAAAAATTTCGCAGAGGCTAAGCAGTCTAGACACATCTCTATTTTTGGTAATGGGTAAGCATCCTTGACTGTAACTTCATTTAATCTGCGGTAATCGATACACCATCTCACAGATCCATCTTTCTTGCGGACAAGAACCACTGGCGATGCCCATGGTGAAGAAGAAGGCTGTACAACTCCACTCTCCAATTGTTCCTTGAGGTACTTTTCTTCTTCAGCCTCAAATTGTTGGGGGGTTCTTCGTAAAGGCTGTCTAGTAGGCATAGCACCAGGTGTGTTTATCTCATGTTCAACTAAAGAGCACGACCCTAATTCCATTTTATTCTTTGCAAAAGCTCTCTCATGTTTCAGCATTAGTCCCTTAAGCTGTTCACGTGATTCTTCAGACAAAATATTCTCACAACTTTCATCGTACAACTTTTGAAGATGTTCAGGTAAAGTGACAGGTACGGCCCTTCTGTCTCTTTCACCGATATCCCCAATATTTTTACATTTTTCCGTCTTTACAACATTCTTCCTGACTCTTACATGTATATTGTGAACCTTGCATTTCATTTTATTCAAATACGTCTTCCTCTTCCTTCTCTTCCGAGTAACTTTTATTTCCTGTCCGCGCACTGGCACATCGCCAACTGGCTTCTCTATATTTTTCACTTGGTGGAGTTCACCAAACACATATCCTTTCTCTAGCTTTATTGGAGCCTTGGATAAATTTACTATGCGGACTGGAATTTCTCCCCTTGAAGGTTCAACTAACACACGAGCGACTAGAATCTGGCGTGTGTCTTCTACTACTGGTTCCAACATCATGCTATCCTCACATTGTGCTGAGTCATCTATATTTGCATATCCTCGGCAAACAAATTCGGATGTAGCCGGTATAGTTACAGATTTCCCTAATACGACTCTGGCTATATGGCTCCTAGCCACGTCACATTCGAGCCACTGGCCCTCAACTTCTATTCCTCGATGAGTGTTTATGGTAATATCTTTCTCATCGATTACATCACACCCTAGTAACAAATCATCTCTGATTGGCGCAACGTACAATATCCAATCAAATACGGTTTCGCCTACTTTCAATGTAGCTGCTATCGTCCCCAACGACTTCAAATTTTTCCCTGCTTCAGCCACAACTAACTCCCTTTTAGAACTCAAAACAGGTGGCCTACTCGACTCCGGCAGCTTACTATATGCCATCTCACTCAACACCGTAACCTCAGCCCCTGTGTCTCTGACAACTTCCATTGTCTGCCCCTCGACTTCCACTGGAACTCTCATGGCTACTGCACTCAACTGGTCGATTACAGTACTTCCACATATCTCATGCTCTGTTGCCTCGCAACTTTTCTCCATGATTTCAGCATTGACTGTATCTGTTTTCTCTCCCAGGTAATGGCCCTTTACCTGATCGATGGCATTTCTCTCTACACGCCTGCCCTGGTCATAGATACTTCTGCTCATATAGCCACCATACCCATCGGCAGTATTGACAGTCGCAACAGCATCCCCTACTGCTGGGTTATCACACTCTGTTATAGCATCTGACTCGCAGTTCTCTATCGTCGAACCTTTCTTCTTATGTACATTTCCCTTTCTGCTAATAACATTATTTTTGTGACCATTAGCCTCTTCATAATTATGCCTCAACTCATCATCCTCTGTATTTCCTGTAACTACCACATCACTACGACTGGCATTGGTTGCATCATCACAACCATCTCCACCTTCTATGAAGCTACTCGTCCATCTCTTGGAAGCATGTGTCTCATTATACACTGGAACCGTCATATACTCGTCAACATATGCTTGTGAACCACTTCTGGCATCGTTTCTAAAATCCATCTGGTTTTGGCTGCTTTGGCTCTCACAGCCAGGCACGGCTTCGCATGCCTTAAATTTTTTCTGACACCATCTATTTACACCTCCGACTACTGGTACTTCTTTACTACCTGTAACTTTACTAAATGTGTTGGCTAAGCCTTGGCCGTCAGACTTAGCCTTCTCCAGTTTAAATTGGCTTTGCTATCTTTATGCACCTCAGCATATCTCTTGTGCTGATTATTAGCTCTCCCATTTGTTGCAGTTTTCTGTTTATTACATTGATGACTGTAATGTCCTACTTCATGACAGGAATAACATGTCACAGGGTCTCTTTTCGTCTTCCTCGATTGGTAATCCAAGTCCTTGGAGCCGTTACTACGGGAGAACGATGGGATCTTCGTGTCCTTTACAGCTAGCTCATTTTGCTTCTTCATGTCCTGGACTTCTTTGGCTATTATCCCCTTTAAATCATCCAAAAAGGACCCTTTTATTTCTTTGACTATGGACTCCTTGAGCCCTTGTCCAAACTGATGCAGTCGTTCCTCTGTAATGAATCTCTTGTTATTTATTCTGCGAATGTCCAGTTCACCCTGAACCGTCATCTCGTCATGACTCGCATCGTTTTCCACGTTAATATAACTACTGTCTCCGATCATGCTCATTTGCCTGACGGAAGATTTTTTACGTAGTCCTCCTTTACAGCATTCATGCCATGTCACCATCTCAATTGCTTCTTCAATTGACTTAGGTTTTTTAGTCATTACATCATAAGATATCGACTGATCCAACAGTCCATCCAATAAATGTTCAATTGACAAATCTGTGAATAGTTTAGTATTCTCCAGGCCAGGATAGGCTTTTGACATCATCAAGGCAATCCTGGATGCGTATTCCTGTAAACTCTCATTCTGTCGCTTCTTGTTGTTCTGGAGCTTAGCTCTGTGTGTTTCCGCTAAAATATGGTCTCCAAACCTCTGTTTCAAAGCCATAACAAATACATCAAGGTCTTCTCTAATTCTTTGCGGTAAATTAGCAGCAAATGTGAGTGCATCATCTCGTAGACAGAAGAGTAGCCGTTCGCATTGTTCCTCCTCACACCAACCAAACCTTTGTGCCATTACTTGGAACTGTACCCAGAAAGACGTCCATTCACTTTTACCGTTAAAAATAGGTGGTCGAGGCTTTGGCTCTTCGCATGGGAAACTTCTCTGTCCAGCTTGATAGTACATGAAGGGGCTGCCACTCACAGACCTTGTCTGATTGTTTATCTGGACATCCCTAGGCATATGGCTATTATAGAATTCACCCCTGAATTGGTTTCTGCCTCCACAGGCCCAATTTGAAAAATTGCTCCTATCGGGACCCCTATTATTATAAGGAGGAAAAACACCATTTTGTGACGCTTGACCTTGGTTAACATTTTCATCTATTGTGGGTCTGTTCGTTTCACCACGAGGCAAAGTATTGGCTAAAGCTTCACGTAACTCATTAATTTGACCTTGCAACAGCTGCACTTCACGCGGCTGACCTGTGGCACCTATAGTATTAAAATTATGTCCATCCCTCCTAGCATCACCCATGGGAGGACAGTTTTGAGTATCAACTCTAGAACTTTCCGTATTGACATGCGTAGGCCCCTGGGGTACTGGAATATTGGCTACAGAATTTACAGGTTCACTATTACTTGTAGGAGTTGTACTAAAATTTGTGTTACTGCCACGTCCCCAATTCATTTTACCAACAGAGGGGGGTTGGCTATAAACAGGTTGGTTAATAGCATGCACACCATTAGCCCTATCAGCCCCAGGTTCACCATTTGATGCTTGACTAAAATTATTAGAATCTGAATACCCCTGTGCACCTTGACCAACCACACTAATCGGGGTGGCCATAATATTTCCAGCATCACCCGATTCCAAATTAAGTTGTGGGACTTTTGACCTTAGTTCCATTTCCAACTTAACCAAGAAAACAAAAAGCAATATAAAAATCCCTGAATAAAATTTCCACACTAACCCTCAACACTTATTACTTCAATTGCCAACACATGAAGTTATACATTAATCAAAGCTATTTTACATATGACTTAACCTCACTTAACCATAAAAAATCCCTTGGTATATCATTTATTTACAAGGTTCAGATTTTTGTTTTGTTAGTATAGACAAGGGAGCTATTCCAGCTCTCAGAATTCATTATACATGCAGCTATTTCAGCTGTCCGATTTAAGTATGTGGAGCTATTTCAGCCCTCAGATTATGCAGGAGCTATTACAGCTCTCTGAGTCGAATATGCAGAGCTATTACAGCTCTCGACTTTATTTATGCGGAGCTATTACAGCTATCAACTTTAAGAATGTAGAGCTATTGCAGCTCTTGAGTTTAGATATGTGGAGCTATTACAGCTCTCAACTTTATTTATGCGGAGCTATTACAGCTCTCAACTTTAAGTATCTAGAGCTATTGCAGCTCTTGAGTTTAGATATGTGGAGCTATTACAGCTCTCAGTCATTTATGTGAAGCTATTTCAGCCTCCAGATTATATGGGAGCTATTACAGCCCTCAACTTTAAGTATTTAGAGCTATTACAGCTCTTGAGTTTAGATATGTGGAGCTATTACAGCTCTCAAGTTTATTTATGTGAAGCTATTTCAGCCTCCAGATTATATATGTTCACACTGTTTTGAATATCTGGCATTTCCAAAAGGATATATTTAACTAAAGATCAAGGAACTTGGCAATAAATTGGTATGCCACTTTTACTGTAATAACCTGTAAAATTTTGAATTACAATTTACAATGTTGCACTTCAACATTTCTTTTGAATGATTGGTTTCCAGGAGTAACAAACACATTTACAAATTTCCAACTGGGTACATTGCTATTTCGGCACTTTTTTACAATCTGGAAAATCTGCACTATGTACAGCTTACGAATTTCGACAAATTGGATTCCATTTAAAATCAAATGATTAATTTTTGAGAACAAAATGGTGATCCCACTTCTGACACCAGTTGTGGCGGTTTTTCTTTTTATATTTACGATAATTTTTGATTAAAGCCCAAATTACGGTAACCAATGAGGTTTTCCAAATTGCAGCATGAGCTTTGGTCCCAATGATTTGTCAGGATAATTGGGTTCGATTTATTCCCACAATGGAAGAAACCACCACAAACAAAAAACATGTATGCAATATAACATGACAAATAAATAAGTTCAATAATTTATTTCATTTCTTCTTCTTTCTCTACTCTGTGATCTGTACACCGCACCTCGCCGCTATTTGCGGCATAACATACCTTTTGTACAAAAACTGTGGGGGAGGGGGATGGGGTACAATAAGTATAGTTAACCCACGACACGTGGTTGTCGATTCGCTGTGGTATTACACCACTCCAGAAGCAACACCCTTTGAGATAAATGATACATAGGATAACTACGTAGCATGGTTGGAAATTTAGGGAGACATTTCGTCTCTCAAAATGGCCTAAAATTTATGCTAAGCAGTTGAGTAAATTTTGGAATTTGGCACTCCTTCTACCACAGGATACACCGTAGCATTGCGCCACTCCAGTATACCGAGGTTCCAGAATAATTGCAAATCGCTAAAAAAGTACCGGAATCTGGGGTCAAATAAAACGTGGCGTGAATTCTCTTTGAAGGGCCCGAAGATTTTAGATTTAGTGGCCTAAACATGCCTTGCAAATGGGGGAACTGGACCGACCAACATGGAAAGAAAATGCCACAGTCGAGTCTGTCTACAATAGGAGAGGGTTAATTTTGTGATGGTATTTCACCATTCTAAGAGCAGCCATGAAAGGGTTAAAAGTTCATGTTGGCATTACGCCATTCTGAAACTCCAAAAACAGACTCTTCCGAAAATACCAGTTTGAATTTCCATGAACGTCAGTCCGGGAAGAATGAATCAAATTGTAGAAACACTACATGGTTATGTGCACGTACACCTAGCCCTAGCAGGGGCAGGCCCCACAGGGTTAACTACCTGTGTATTGAGGTATGTGGTCCCTAAAGTTTCCTATGCCAATTCGATTTTGATAATTTTTAGAACGAGCGAAAAAGATCTCTTATTGTGAGCGCTTGCCTTTATATAGATGCGGCAATACACATTTTACTCTCGCAAAACTCCTTTGTCTGTACAAAGAGTTTGGCGAAAGCAAAATCTGAAAAGTCACAAGTTTACGACTTATCTGACTTTTCAATGTATTCTCTACATAATTTATAAAAGAACATTAACGATATATATTTATTCACGTAAAAAACGTTTTGAGTATGAGAATATTTTGTCAGATTTTCTGCAGAGAACTGTCATCTGCATTATGCAACAAAGAACGCGCGCGTGCGGTGGTTAAAAATAACACAACCTGGATTCCGCACGCGAAGCTGTGTTTACAACACGTGACCACAATTTCCTGGAATTCGGTGAATGACGATTGACGCCTTGAACATGTGAATTTGCCTTAAACAAATGCAATAACATTTCGTTAAATGGATTATTTGAAAAGTAGCGCTAATGACAACTATTTCTTACCGATGCATGACGCATACTACGAATATAGCAGGTACAATTTAAACAGGATAAACGCTAGGCGTTATTAATTTTGCAGAATACATGGGGTTTGAGTCGGCCTGCAAATGTTGTAAAACCTACAAAATATGCAGTAAGTTAACATAGTTTTGACTATTGCTATTACTGGACATGTTCACACATATGAAGACTACCATGGAAGGTAATATTATACTTTAAATTAGTTATGCACTTAGGAGATATTATGATACGGAAATAGTGATGTTTAGTGACATGGACATGTATTAAGTTGAGTTAAATTGAATATTTATAATTATTTGAAGGAAGACAGCACTGTTCGAACTTCTACAATGAAGTGTCAGCAAGTGTTACATAATATCCCTTTCACAATTTGTTACTTGGGAGTGAAAAATTATTAAACCGTCCATCCAAATTTACGACACCCGTAGTATTGTACCCAAAGCTTTCCTGTGCATCCTACGGACACATTCTGGAGCAGTTCGTGTAATTTTGACAGTAGATGGTTGACACTTTCTTGATTGACAGTGTCAGCTGTTGTACAGTCACCTCTGGCAAGTCCACAGAATATTTCATTGACTTCTGTGCAGACTATGTTATCTAGTGTTCGGCTTTCTTCAAACACAAGTTTTGTAATGGCAATTTGTGTTAGCAAATGGGCACGAACTGCTCTTGAATATGCATGACCACTGATCAAATGATGGATTGACCCACCAGCATAAACAGTCCCCCAAAGTTCATCCAAGCCGCTACCAGCCATGATCGAACCAATTGCCCCTAAATATGACATAATCATATGGAAGCCGCCGAGTCTAACGAAACATTACATGCCAATGCATCTTGAGTGTAGGCGAACACCACATTATGTGATTTAATCGAACATGGAAATTGAAACAATGATGCTATAATACGGTATTTGAATGAGAAAAGTCGATGCCGTTTGAATTTGAGTTTAGGGGGTATGGTTAATATTTCACACGTTTCACCAGTTCATTATGGAATAAATGACTATTGTTATATATCATTATAAAGCCACTGCTTTTCTGCAATTTTTGATATATAATTTAACTCCCAAAGTAGTCGTAGATTTGATTTAATGGACGTTGTGTACCGTTGTGTGTATGAAAACAATAAATTTTTTTTCGTAATTTTGTACATTTTCGTGAATATTTCACCATTGAGTGTGAGGATTGGTACAAAGTTGGCATTTTCTGTTGGGGATATGTATTCTCAATATAATTCAGCACGATATTTATGATTCTCACCCTACTAAGGCAAATAAGAATGAGAAATATGGAGCTGGGTCGAATTTTTTTTTTAATCAAAAAAACGCTATAACTAAAAAAGCTCAACTCGGATTCGCGGGGACTTTTCACACTTTATCCGCAATGTGTGTCCCGGAAACATATAAAAAAATCAGCTTTCTCCGATTTTTTTCCTTACTTTCTCATTTTTATGTCTAATGTGCCTGGACTATATAGGAACTTCCCTTGGACGTACTCGGCCCAGAAGTGCCTGTCTTACTCTTCTCCGCTGAATCCAACTTTTTAGAAGAGGACTTGAACAGCAGAGAGTCTGAAGCTTTCTTAGTAATCTGATCATAGATTAAGGAAAGCTTGCCGTTGAAGAGAAGCTCTCCAGAGACCGGAGCGACTCGAAGAGAGTTTTTCACCTTACGATCCACGTGAGTGGATGCAGCCAAGGCAGCATCACGTTTAACTAACTCCAGATTTGCCACTGAAAGGGACGGAGTTATACGTAGAGAATGCTATGGCCCTCGAAAGAACTCTTAAGGAAGTCTGAACATCCTGGAATTCTTTTCCTTCGAGACGTAATGATAATGCTCTGGTAAGGTGATCTGCGTACGATAATGTGTCTAAGCTGATCCGTTTAGATGAGATTGTCGTTTCCAACGTAGTGGCTGGAATAGACATAGACGATGGAAAAGACATTTCTAGGTCTTCAGCCTGGTCGTCCAGATGCAGAGGAACTTTTGGAAGGCCCTGTCCTGCCGTTTCAAATTTATTCCTTGAATTGATGAAAGGCAGCTGTAGAGCATTGGCCGATAAGAAACCGGACTTGCCGGTCTTGGAGGCAAGTTTGAATATAGCGTCATTCAAAAGTTCAAATGTCCGTGAGACATTTCTGGACTGGGTCGGAAACTCAGGGACGGTGTCCCTAATCCGGCCGAAAAAGTCTGTGTCCAGTGATGCTATCAGTCTCTTATCCGGCAACGCAGCATTTTGGTCCGGAGGAACAACATCAGGAAGGTATTGTCAGATGAAATCTACGGCTACCTTATGTTGCCTCGAAAGGGAAAATTCCAACTCCTCTGAATCCCTTTCGCCATCCAGCTGGACCACTTGATAATCTTGGTCGTCCCTTGCTGACTCTGCAGTGGAACGGACTGACCCAGCTTCCTCAGACAATTCCTGATCTGAAAAGGTTTCTGACGGCTGCCGGGATGCTGCGATAAGATGAGCTATCTGTGATAGCAAGTCCATTACGGAGGCCTGTGGAGCCGCGGTCTTACATGATTTAGCCGCTGGATGCTCCTGGGACAATGAATCCCGCATACTTCTTTTATGCAAATGTCCCGATTGTAAAGGCCTCGTATCCCTGGCTACCGGATGGCGTGACCTGGTCGACGTGGAATCCCTGGTCGGTGAAGCTGGCTGGATATCAGCGGTCACATAGCCAATGTGCGGTCATGTGTGCTGCTGTGAGGATGAGGAAGCCGATAGACTAGTTGCTGCAGACTGTCTATGCAACAGAGCTTCCCGAGCAGATGGAGTGGAAGTATGCTCCGACTGACTAACGTCACGTACAACAACATCTGGTCCCAGATGTTGCTGTAAGAGAGAGGGGCGTCTCTTGCTCGTGGTCCAGGTGGACCTGGACGAGCTAGCTACTGGACTGACAGGCTTCTTCCGTACTTTTCGAATCCGTCGTCACTGGGTGTGCATGTTCAATGTTTATAGTGCTCGCATCACTCCACCTGCTTCCCTGGACCGCAACGGACGAACCCGGCTGCCAAGCCATTCGATGAATGGTCGCTACACCGGGCGAGCTAGCGGTCAACAACGCCATCGATCCTACTAGGGACCTTTTAGGCAATTGTTGTATTTCCATGAGCACTTTTGCCGCTAGCTCTTCGTTAGACTGCAACGACGGAGGCACACTTGTTGAAGACATCACGGAAACATCACCCGGTTCTTGTTCCTTTGAAAAAGAGACTGATAAACTAGAGTGACCCTGCGGAGAGAGGACCGGCATGGACCCCTCACAGCCAACAATATACCGTGACACACGTCTCCAACATTTGTCATTCCAATTGGCACACACTGAGCAAGAATTAGTGTGAGTACATTGACTACAAGAAACACAATGAACATGAGAATCAGAGGAAGACTTCCTCGCATTACAATTTGAACAATATTCTTTCATCATGAAAAAATATAAACAGTCATAGTACTCACACTAACCCTTGAAACAAAGATACATAACATAATATAATCCATTATAACATTTCGAAAAAATAATTTAAAAAAAAATTTTTTTTTTAAATTTTCAGAAGAGCCCAAGTTCCCAATGGGAACAATGAGTCCAAATGGATCCCAAAAAAGCCTAAGTGTGGACAAAAATTTTAAAACTTTTTGAAAAGTTAAAAAATTTATAGTAATTTATATATTTTTTATACTTACCAATGACCCAGACTTAGCTGGTGCTAACTCTAAAAAATCCAGGGCCAAACACAAATTTTGCCCCCCAATCCCCAAAATTTGCATCTAAAACCAAAAGAAATCATGTCCTAAAGGACCTCCATACTTTGCCCTTACTGCGCATGCGCAGTGTCAAGGACGTTCCAAAATTGGCGCCAATTATCATTCTTACTGGCAGTGCCTGGTCAGCGCTATGTACTCAGCGGGGAGGTAAGAGTTCCCAACTCCTGGGAGGGCCATCCCCGTCTGGGTCATTGGTAAGTATAAAAAATATATAAATTACTATAAATTTTTTAACATTTTTATACTGTACCAATGACCCAGACATAGCTGAATAGTAAAAAGGCTGGAGGGCCTAGACATAGAGGAAAATCCAATAAGCTCAACTATATAATATAGAGTCAACCCCTCAAGGAGAAAAGGAGTATTAGGCTTTACATGTATCTTTCTTATTTTATGTTAAATTAGAAAGATACAATACCCTTATAATTGAGCACAATAACATTCATGTTCTCTATTAACATCCAGTATAACCCTTATACTAATTATTTTTAAAGTAAGCCAATAAATAAAGTTAGTCCAGAGAATTGAGACTCTTTATATTCTTTAAAAGTGTCCGAGGATTGTATATTAACGCCCGTTTGACACTTGACATATACAAATGCTTCACAACGAGCTACACTTTAAAAATATGACATGAATGAATTTTTAACATTAATATTACACTTTAAAACCATCCCGGAAACGACTCAGAAATACTGACTTCGGAGGAGGTATTCCCTTGCTTTTCACTATAAAGCAGGTGACCTAAGGGAACACCCTCCCCCCCCCCCCCCCTTCCCCTTGCCCTGGGTCAAATAGCCCAGAGCGAAGAGGGCAGCCGGATGGAGTCACTGCCGGAACAGAAAGCCTGCATAACTATAGTTGCAACTGTTTAGTGGACGACATTCTGAGCAACAGATAACGGACCTAAACAATGCAGGTCTCCAGAAATGGACTCAATATTTCTGAGATAAAAATTCGTGAATGTGGATGGCTGAGACCAATAAGCAGCCTTCATTAAATCTGTAATAGCAATACTATTAGCGTAAGCCCAAGAAGTAGAAAGAGCTCTTACTTCATGAGCCGAAATCTTAAGCACAGACTGCTGAGAAGAAGATAAATTTTCATAAGCAGTACGGATAGTTAACTGAATCCATCTAGCAATAGAATGGTCCGAAATGTCCTTTCTATTAGGCATCAGAGACAGAAAGAAACGTTTTCGTCCCTTTCTGATAAACTGAGATCTCTGTTTATAGATACGTAACGCTCTAACAGGACAGAGTAAAGGCCTACGCCCGTCTGAAGACGGAAGAGCCTTAATAACAATAGGTTCCGGATATTTATTAGGAGCCTGATTCTTAGCTAAAAATCCCACATTAGTAGTGAAGGTGATAGTGTTCCCGACACTACGATAGTGAGAATCATCCACCGACAGTGCATGAAGCTCACTGACTCTTCTAGCAGAAGAGAAAGCTAAGAGAAAAGCTGTCTTATAAGACAAGAATTTGAAATCTACTCTCCCAAGAGGCTCAAATGGCTTTTCCTTCAGTTTAAGAAGAACCCAAGCTAAATTCCACTTAGGAATTAACCTAAGAGTTCTGGGTCTATTTATCGAGAAGTTTCTAACTAACTTAGATAAAGAGACAATAGATCCAATTTGTAAAGTATCATGATGTGCATAGGTATCAGATAACATAGACCTATAACCCTTAATAGTAACAGGCTGCAGTTTGATTTCGTCAAACAAGTATACTAGAAAGTTTGCAATGTCTGGTATGGAGGGATCAAAAATATCAACAGAATGATCCCTACACCAACGACGAAAAACCTTCCACTTAGCCGTATAGTTTAGCAAAGAGGAGGTCCTCCTACAGTTAGAAATCGCGTCCACTGCTCGTCCTGTAAAGTGCTTGCCATGCAAGAAGGACCGCACAACAGAAAAACGTGAAGGTTGGGACCTTGCGGGTTGTGATGGAGTTGACGCGATTTCCCCTGCGAAAGAAGATCCTCCCGTGGAGGAAGCTTTCGCGGTAGGTCCCACAACAGACACCTGAGTAGATTTATCCACGGTCTCTGTGGAGACAGAGATGCTACCAACAGAATCTTGCACTGAGATTGTTTTATTTTTAGCAATACTTGTTGAATTAACGGCGCTGGAGGATACGCATATCCTATCATTCCGTCCCAAGGGATCGACAGAGCGTCTACTGCAAATGCTCTTGGATCCGGACACAGAGACACATACGTCTGCAACTGATTGTTGAGATGTGTCGCAAATAAGTCTATCATTGGCCGTTCCCATTGGTAGCAAATCTGATTGAATACTTGTTTGTTGAGAGTCCACTCCGACGGCAACAAGCGACCCTTTCGTGAAAGGGAGTCTGCTAGTACGTTCAGACGACCCGGTATATGACGGACCGAAAGAAGAACCTGATGTTCTAGAGCAAACAGAAGGATTCTTTCCGTTAGATTGAACAACGGAATTGAATGAGTGCCTCCCTGATTCCATATATACGCCACTACTGTCGTATTGTCGGATAGGATTTGGACATGAGCATTGTGAATAATGTCCATCCAATGACGTAACGCAAGCCAAATTGACATCATTTCCTTGATGTTTATGTGCTTGCCCAGGAATTGTGGATCCCAAAGACCCTGGCATCTCGAATCCGTTGGGATCAATGATGCACCCCAACCTGTTCGACTGGCATCCGTCATAATGGTAAAACTCGGATCCGGCAACTGCAGCGGAACTCCCTGAGTTAACCACTGAATGTTTGCCCAAGTCTGAATCTCTCGTTTCACTTGATCTGACAAGAGAATGTCTATGTCGAGCGAATGAATTTTCACACTCCAATTCTGAGTCAATAAAATTTGGAGAGGACGCGTGCGTAACCGCCCCATCGGAATGAGATCCGCAGCGGCTCCGCACAGACCTATCAGTCTCATGAACTCCCTCGCCGTGACTTTGTCTGCGTGCAGACAATAGCGAGCGTAACAACTGACTAATTTCGCTCTGGTTAACGGCAGACGAACGAGATTGTTGTGCGTCTCAAAGCTCATTCCCAGATGTGTGAATGACTTGGACGGCACCAGATCCGACTTCTCCTCGTTTATTATAAAACCGAGACGTCGGAGCAGTAGAAGCAGATTCTGCACATCGTTCTGAAGCGTTAACTCGTTGCCGTACCTCTGAAGAATGTCGTCCAGGTAGGCCGACGTTACCGCAGACGAATGAGCTCGGAAATACATCATTACCGAGTTCATTACCCGAGTGAAAGCCCAGGGTGCTAGATTCAATCCGAAGCACATCACCCAGAATTGATACACCACCCCTAGGACTGCGAAGCGTAGATACTTTCTGAATGTCGGATGTACCATGACGTGAAAGTACGCATCTTTGAGATCTATGCTTGTTGCATATCGTTCACCCGAATACTCGCTCTGACCGATCGAATTGTCTCCATATAAAACTTCGGAGCGACGATCAGCTTGTTTATCCAGCTCAAATCTATGACTGGACGGAACGAGCCGTCTGGTTTCGGAACCAGAAACAGATGGCTGCAGAATCCCGGTGTCTCCTGGTTTTCTACGACCTCTACCGCGTTCTTCATTAAAAGAGACTGCACCTCTGAAAACAGAGCGTCTCTTTTCTGCGGATTTGACGGAAGTTGAGTCCATTTTGGACTTCGAGTTAATGGAGGCTTTCGTTTGAAGGATATCTTTAGACCTTCCGAAATCACCCCTCTCACCCAAGGGTTGTCCGTAATCGACGCCCACTCTTGTGAAAAACTCGACAACCTTCCGCCAACCGGCACACGATAGAGGTTGAAGCCATCACCTCCTGGACCTGCGAGGCCTGCGGTAGGAGAAACCACGTCCTCCACGACCCGCACCTCATCCCGTCGACCTCGGGGCGTCCGACCGGTTGTCCCGGCCCGAAGGACGTCCCGAACGTGAGTCGCTGCCTTGACAGTCTCTTGAATAAGACCAAGAGGACGCACCGGAACCTCTATAGGAACCTCTCTTGGGCGCATTAGACCCAGAAGTGCCTGTCTTACTCTTATCTGCCGTGTCCGACTTCTTAGAAGCAGATTTGAACAGCAGAGAATCTGAAGCTTTCTTAGTAATTTTATCGTAAATTGCAGAAAGCTTACGTCGAAGAGAAGTTCTCCGGAGACCGAAGCGACTCTGAGAGAGTTCTTCACCTTACTATCCACGAGTGTGGATGTAGCTAGGGCTGCGTCACGTCTAACCAACTCCAGGTTTGCCGCTGAAAGGGCGGAGTTACACGTGGAATAAGCTACTGCCCTTGAAAGAAGTCTTAAAGAGGATTGTATATCCTAGAATTCTTTCCCTTGAAGACGCAGTGATAACGCCTTAGTAAGGTGGTCTGCGTAAGATAAAGCATCCAAACTGGCTCTGTTAGACGAAATAGTCGTCTCCAACACCGCGGTTGGAATAGATGCAGACGACGGTAATGATAATTCTAAGTCTTCCGCCTCGTCGTCCATACGCAGAGGAACTCTCGGGATACCCTGTCCTGCCGTCTCGAATTATTCCTTGCATTAATGAAAGGCAGGTTGAGAGTATTGGCGGACAAGAAACCCGCTTTTCCTGTTTTGGAAGCAAGTTTGAATATAGCGTCGTTCAATAATTCGAATGTTCTTGCAACATTATTGGACTGAGACGGAAACTCGGGAGCGATGTCCCTGAACCGCTCAAAGAAATCAGAGCCCAATGGCGCTATAATTCTCTTGTCCGGAACCGCAGCAGTCTGGCCCGAAGGAACAACTTGAGGAAGAAAGTGCCGGATGAAGTCCACGGCAGCTTTATGTTGTTCCAAAAGGGATAGCTCCAAGTCATCCGTATCCCTTTCACCATCCGGTCAGACCTCATGATGCTCCCGGTCGTCCGCCCCCCGATGCTTCGGCGGAGCGTACCGACCCAGCGCCGTCGGATAATTCCCGATCCGACACCGTTTCTGTCGGTTGCTGGGATGCTGCGATAAGTTGTGCTATTTGAACAAGCATGTCCGACATCGAGGCCTGCGGAGGCGCAGTCTTTCGCTGCTTCGCCGAGGGCAGCTCCGCATCTGGTGACTCCCGCATACTCTTCCTATGCGAACGTCCGGAGTCCACCGGCCTCGTGTCCCTGGCTACCAGATGGCATGACCTGGTCGCCGAAGAATCCCTGATCGGCGGTCACGTAGCCAAGGTGCGGTCGTGTGCGCTGATGAGAGGAAGAAGCCTGAGCAGTCTCCGTGGACTGCCTATACAACGGAGCGTCCCGAGCGACGGACGTGTGCTCCGCTTGCGACACATTTTGTACCACAACATCTGGTCCCAGCTGGGCCCGGCTGGACCTGGACGAGCTAGGAACCGGACTCGAAGGCTTCCTCCGATCTCTCCTACTATCCGCCGTCACTGGGTGTGCACATTGAATGTTTATAGTGCTCGCATCACCCAACATTTCCTCCTGGACCGCATCGGATGAACCCGGCTGCCGAACCATTCGGTGAATGGACGCTACACCGGGCGAGCTAGCGGACGACATTTGTCTTATCTCCATGAGCACTTTTGCCGCTAGCTCTGTATTCATTTGTGACGACGGAAGCGCACTTGCGGAAGATAACATGGAAACATCACCCTGTTCTTGTTCCTCTGAAATAGAAACTGATAGAGTAGAGTGACCCTGCGGAGAAAGAGCCGGCATAGCCCTTTCTCCACCAACAACATATCGTGACACACGTTTCCAATGTTTGTCATCCCAATATTGACATATAGATCAGGGATTAGTGCGAGAACACTGACTACAATTAATACAATGATCATGAAAGTCAGAGGAAGATTTCTTCCTATTACAATTTGAACAATATCTTTTCATTGTGAAAAGTCAACAACAAGTCCTAGTACTCGCACAAACCCCTAACACAAAGATACATAATAATATGATCCATTAATAATGAAAAAACAATTGAAAATCAAAATAATTTTTGAAAAATACTTTTTCAGCGAAGCACAAGTTTCTGAAAAGTAACGTTGAGCCCCAATGGATCCCAAGGCTAAGTGTGGTCAAAAATTTTAAAATTATATTAAATAATTAATGCAACACTTACGGATAATAATAATGTATCTTATAGTGAGATAAACTACTCCAAAGGCAAACAGCCCCCATCAAAAGAGACTGTTGTTGCCAATGTAAACAAACAGTGTAAAAACACCAGAAAACATGACTCCAGGCACTGACAATACTGGCCCGAAATCAGTCATCAAAATTACACTCTATCTAATGCAAGACAGAGACTCCCAGGGGAGAATCTGCAGAACATCAGATGGAAGATGCAGAACACAATGTTTATACACCCATGGGTGAAAACGTAACTATGGGGAAAATAACAGAATTCATTCTGTAACCAAGCTAACTCTCCCCAGAGAATTTAGAAATGATCTTTCTCAAAAATATACCAAAAGCATGGGAGAATAGCAAGGGGGGACTTAGAAGACCAGGGGAGAGGAAACACTGAATAAGCAGTGCAATTTTATAGCAAGAATGACAACAACAGGCCCATGCCTCGAAAATAGGCAACTTAACATAATTTCATAAAAAATTTTAAGTACAGCCCTGATTATTTTTTGTCACTCCTTTTTCCTCTCCTCCTTCTATATCCTCCTTAGAATCACCATTTCTCCAATAATTACGTGTCTGGCATCCTTTAAACTGAGATTTACAAGCACAAAGATCAGTGAGATGTTGACTGATGAAGGGCCAAACAGAGAATGATAATTGGCACCAATTTTGGAACGTCCTTGACACTGCGCATGCGCAGTAAGGGCAAAGTATGGAGGTCCTTTAGGACATGATTTCTTTTGGTTTTAGATGCAAATTTTGGGGATTGGGGGGCAAAATTTGTGTTTGGCCCTGGATTTTTTAGAGTTAGCACCAGCTATGTCTGGGTCATTGGTACAGTATAAAAATATTAATGTAACACTTAAGGACAATATTAATGTATTTGGCTATGAGCAGAACTAAACAGAAGACAAGTAATCACTGTCAGAAATAACCGTTGTCAACGTAAATAAAAGTGAACAAAAACTGGAAACATGACTCCAGACACTGTAAACATGGCCCAAAATCAGTTACCCATTTAAACACTATCCGATGTAAATCAGAGACTTCCAGAGAAGAAACTGCAGTACATCGGATGGTAGATGCAGACCACAACAACTCCTAACCACCCAAGGGTGAGGACATTAGCATGGGGAAAAACAGAATAATTATTCTGTTACCAAGCCAAAACACCCAAGAAATTTTAGTAAAAGAAATTACAAAAATTATGCCAAAAGCATGGGAGAATAGCAAGGGAGGTATTAAGGAAAGGGAGAGAGGAAACACTGAACAAACAATGGTAAATTCATAGCAAGAATGACAACATCAGGACCATGCCCCAAAATTAGGGAACATGAAATAATTTCGTAAAAAAATTATAAGTCACAGCCCTGAACACATCCTGCCACTGTTTCATCCTCTCATCCTTCTATTTCCTCCTTAGATCCACCATTTCTTTCATAATTATGTGTCTGGCATCATTTAAAATGAGATTTACAAGCACAAATATCAGTGCGATGTTCCTAAATTTAGGGCCAAACAAAGAACGACAATTGGCGCCAATTTCGAGACCTCCTCGACACTGTGCATGCGCAGTGGATAAAAGGTATGGAGGACCACATAGGACATTGAAATTTCGGATTTTGATGCAAATTTGGGGGATTGGGGGGAAAAATTTGTGTTTGGCCCTAGAATTTAAGGAGTTAGCACCAGCTAAGTCTGGGTCATTGGTACAGTATAACAAGAGGCCCCTTGGGGCCTGTGGGCGCTCACCTGACAGGGTAGTCTAAATATCAAACCAGGGACTTGAAGTGACTTGCACTTTTACGTCCCAAAATTGAGATAAACCCATAAAAAAACAAAGTTTTTTTAATTTTTGTGGAGAAATTTTCGAAATCGAAAACAAAAGATTTTTCTTCTTAAAAATTTACCAAAATGCTTTAAAAAACCCAAAACTCAGTTCCAGATTTTTCAAAGTCCCACCCGGCTGGAGCCCAAATTTTCAATGTAAAAAAAAAATTTTTTTGTCTTAAACTTGTCCAAAACACATAGAAGAAACAAATGTCTGGATTTTGGTTGAAAATTTGGACACGGACCCGGAATTTTCAGTATAAACTTTTTTTTTTGTCTTAAAATTGTTCAAAACGAATAAAAAACCAACCAAAAAGCTCGGGTCAGAATTTTTGACCCAAATTTTCCAATCCCACCAGGATCCGGTGTACCACGGTATCGCCCTCCCCCCTCTGCAGGGGAAGATACACTAGCATATCTTCCACCCACCCTGTGTATCCTCCCCCAACTCTAATTTTTGTTTATACGTATTGGTGGTTAACGTCACATATTTATGCACAATGGCTAATCATGACACAACATGGAGATAAAGTCAAGTTTAGTCAATCGTTTATACCCCATGCTGCCCATTTTAGAGGACTTCCACCCCAAGTATTGGTGACTGGGTCCTATTTTACCAGTAAAGCAGAACTTGTTTACCATGGTAAACAAGCACTGCCTCACTTCCCGGGGTTATTTTTTTTCCAACATGGATAACATTGGTATGTCTTGATGATTGTGGATTGCCATAGATTTGAGTACCCTGACTATATTAAATATTTTTTTGACTTCACTTGCAGTACTTGTAACATGAAGAAACTTTTGATGGATAAAAAACACACACACACAAAAAAAAAAAAATTCCAGATATTTATTGGCAGTGGCAAAAGAAATTTGATAAACATACCTTAATATCAGAACAGTGCCTATCCACAATGAACATCACAGGGAGTACACAAGGGGGGGGGGGGGGGTGGGGGGGGGGAGGAAAGATACACAGGCCTGTGTATCTTCCCCTCCACCTCATATTCACTAATTATTGTTACTTTATACATGTGAAATAGCATTCTATGCCCACCGGGGAGAATTGTTTAACCTATCAGAACATTCTATATCGGGGGAAGGGGAGGGGAAGGGGGAGGGGGGAGATACTCTAGTGCATCTTCCCCCTCTCCCAGGGGAAGATACCCATGGGGAAGATACTCTGTTACACTGGACGCAAAATTTTCAGTGTATAAAAAAAAAAATTTGTCTTAAAATTGTCCAAAACGCATACAAAACCAAAAAACTTGGGTACAAATTTTGGACCGAAACTTTCTAAGTCCCACCGGGAGGGACCCGGACCCGAAATTTTCAGTGTAAAAAAAAATAAATTTATTTTTGTCTTAAAATTGTCCAAAACGCATAAAAAACAAAAAAAACTCAGGTCCGAAATTTGGGTCCCAAATTTTCTAGGGCCCCACTGGGACCCTGCCCCTAAAATTTTGGCCTAAATATGAACCCAGGGACATGGCTTGAACAAACTTGAATCTGAACTCCCTAAGGATATTGTATACCAAATATCAAAAGATTCTCACTGGTGGATATGAAGAAGATTTTTAAAGTATATTCCTCATATTGCACTAATTGGAACATTTGGGCTCCCACGGGGAGCCCAAATATGGACTGGGAGATTTGATTTCAACAATTATGCGTATCATTGTTCCAAAGATGTTATATGTAAAACATGAAGGCTTTTGGAGCAGTGGTTTGGGAGAAAAAGATTCTTTAATGTTTTCCCATTACCCACAGTGTTAAAAAATGCTGACTCAGCACTTTAAAGTCCCGAAAAAGTACCTTAGAAAAAAAACGTTAGGGTTTTTTTTTTACCATTCCTTTCTATTAGTCCTAAGGAAGCTTCACACCAAATAAAAAGTTTCAGAGCCGTGCAGTTTTAGAGATATGAGCGTTTTAATTTTTTTCTATTTTTAGCTTCTGTGGTTCCCACGGGGGTACGGGGAAAATTTTTTCGGCATAAATCAAGTACTTATGACCCAATAAGTCCTCACATTAAATTTGGTTTTGCCCTCCCATAACAACGCCAAATATTATCCCTCGAACTTCTCTTGAACAAATCTGAGTCTACACCTCAAAAGAAAGTTGCATACCATATATCAAGTGTCTGCTACTGCTGGTTCTTGAGAAGAAGATTTTCAAAGATTTTGGTGCCCCTTGGGGGTGTGGCCCCACCCAGGAGGAGGGGCAACTTCATTTGAACAAATCTGAATTGGCATTAGGTAATAAATATTTAGCCAACATTTGAATAAAATTGGGCTAGTGATTTAGGAGGAGAAGTCGATAATGTAAAGTTAATGCCGGATGGACGACGGACGATGGACGCCGGACACCGGATGGCGGACGACAGACAGATCACGATCAGTAAAGCTCCCGCTGAGCTTCGCTCAGGTGAGCTAAAAATATGATACATCGGATAGAAGATGCATGACTAAACGACCTAACACCCCCAAGGCGAGGAAGTAACCATGGGGATAAACAGAATAAATATTCTGTAATACACGTTAAACTCCCAAGAAATTTAATAAAAAATTTCAATAAACAAGAGGCCCCACAGGGCCTGAAGCGCTCATCTTGTACAGAACACAATTTAAACAGAGTCCAAGAATGAGTCTACATTAAGCAAGCCATCTCCATAGGCTACACTCTCAATCCTTGAGTCCCTCAGGAGTGACAAAAATAATCTAGGCATCATGCCTTTTCTTCAGTTGATCATAAGTAAAATGTAGAGCTCCCCTATGAAGCCCATTGATACAACCTATGTGGATTAATCTTAGTACCTCTAGAGGGTACTGAATACAAAATTTTTAATTCTTCAGCAAAATGGCCAATTCTGGCTCCCATAGAGAGCCCAAATATTAACCCAGGCTCTTGATATGAACAAGGCTCTTGATTTGAACACAGTTAAATCTGACTTCCCTAAAGATGTTGTGTACCGAATATGAAAGCATTCTGACTGTTGGATCTGAAGAAGAGAAATTGTAAAGAAATTTCTTCAAATTGCACTAAGTTCAAATTTGGGCTACCATAGCGAGCCCAAATATTGACCTATGGATCCGATTTGAACAAACCTAGAGATGTTGTATACCAAATGTGAAAGCATTCTGACAAGTGAATCTGAAGAAGAAGATTTTTGAAGAAATTCCCTCATATTGTAC